>CM053783.1:695826400-696426400 GCA_028749045.1 Cupressus sempervirens
GATCAATCCACTAACTATGAATACCCATTATCTTGACGATGCAAGCCTGACTAGAACAAGAAGGATTTTAGATTATATGAAAGAATATTAAGATAAAATTGTTATGCACCTAAGATTTGATCTAGAGAGAAAGACATATTAGATAATTGTTATAATTCCAAATATTATTCTTGGGGATAACTACAAGAATTTTTTTAAAGAACCAAATAATGTACTTGTTTCCTAAAGATGGAAAAAAGGCTAGCATGTATCATCTGAATGGAAATGGAAAGGTTTTTTTACCTTTTAGAGATGTAATGTGTGTTCAAATGAAATTTGATGAGTGTGGGAAGTAGTGGTCATCTAAATATGAATACATTGTGACCCAAATGGCTATATCATATCTATCACTTGTGTAGATTTAGATAATGGGGAGGTGAATGCTTTAATTTGTATCCATGTAGCTAATCTTTTTCCCAAGCTCTAGTTAGGTTTTTTTCTTCTCTCGTTGTATTTTTATTGTTTCCTGAACTACTAAAATCTAAGTGTTGTTGCATCTATAAAGGGTTTAAAATATTAGAGGATTTTCTTATAGTTATCAAGTTTTGTTACTTTGAAAATATAATTAGTATTAGTTTAGAGTGTTGTCGAATTTATGAAATTCTAGTATTTCGTAAGATAAATATTATATATTTTGTTTTTGTCATCTTTTTCATAACATTAAATATGTTGTTTTTCATTTAGGTCATGCTATCTAATCTTATTTGTAATATAAAAATAGACTCAAACTATTAAAATAATTTATTATTTAAATGTTTGCTAAAAATGTTAGATAATATATAATAAAGTAATGAGTAAATATTAAAAATTCACATTGTTTTTGGGTCATTATCTTTGATGAAAAAAAGAGTTGCATAATTAAAATATTTTGATCATATTTGTCAGATATATATTTAAATAAACTTTATTTTGGGGTAGCAACATTGTTTTGGCAAGAATGCTTCCTTATATCTCTATTTCAAAATTTAGGAGCTTTATTTTTTCATACAATTTATGTCTTTGTGTTAACAAATAAAATAGGGGATGACACAACTAGATTAGGGAAAAGGTGCTTTATGATGGATTCTAAATTGGATATGGAAGTTATAACCATAGGAGGGCCTGTGAATTTTTTTTTAGGTATGCAAATCCATGAACCTACAAACTACTTGTTGAAAATACATTGACACAAGAATGATAAATGTGTTTCAATCATTGTTTTGTCGCTAATGTCAAACCTACTACTTGTTGGTAAGACAATTGTTTATATGATTTAAGTACTATCATTTGTTTGATTAATGAAGAGGATTTGATCAAATGAGGTAGTAATAGCACCTAGATGAAAGGTTGAGTTATGATATGAAAAGGAGTACAATAATTAGTTAAGACAATGATATTATAGTGCATTGATAATCTACATAAGGTTGCAAAGGTTGGTTACACTGAGTAAGTTTAGAAGAATAAGTTAAATGAATTTTGTCTACCAAGCTTGACTGAGTGGACAATAGGTGCCAAGAAAATTTAGTGCAAGCCAAGTAGAAAAATAGTTGGAGCCAAGAAAAGTCAATTTTAGTGCAAGCCGAGTAAGGTTTAGTTGATGCTAAGCACCAGTAAACTTTACCTCATGCCAAGTGTTTTTACAGTGGATGTTGAGTAACACAGTATGTGTCAAGCATAAGAAGCCACTTAATGTTGAGTGTTAGCATTATTAGAAAGATTAAGAATTTGATGAATCTGAGCTAACAAGTTTGATTTCTTGGATTGCGTTAACCATGTGGAAGATAAGATTGATGAGATGATGGCATGGAATTTAAGAGGAACCATTTTGAGGTGAATTCAAAGAAGATTGAAGGAGAAGTTTCTAGAAGGGAATGAAATCAAATAAGGGGTAGATTCATTGAATCCTACCTAATCTAACCCAACCCTAAAATGAACAATGAAGAATGAAAAAATATCTCAATTCTCTATTTATAGAGATGGCTGGTCAAAAGCAAGGGTTGTCATGTGTGAGAATCTAAGGAAGACAAGAAGTCTAGGGTATTACTTTATTCAGTGACCTAAGAGAAGAGATTGTATTAGCTAACAAAGCAAGAAGGCTTAAGAATATGGATACTTGAAGGGTGAACAAGCTATCAAAGTTGAAGAGTGTGAAAACCAAGCATAATGGAGGACTAAAATGGAGATTTATAATATGCAAATGAAGTTGTAAGTTGTTGTCAGATCAAGCCTTATTGTTACTCTCTAATCATTGTATCAGTCTAGGGTAAATCATTTAAATAGGTGACATTCCAAGTGAATGATCTAAATTTTTCTAAAAAAACTCACTCCTAACAAGGTGATTGAAATCCTTTAATTGGGTCACATTTAATAGTGTGCATTGTAACCTTTAACAAGGTTGGCCTTTTACAAGGCATCACTTCAAAAGAGTGAGAATAAGTAGCATGTTACTAGTGGTTTTTCCCAAATTGGGTTTCCATTTTAAATTATTGTGTCAAATGTGTTATATAATCTGTTATGTTTCATGTTTACATTTCTGCAAATTGATTTGATAGTAACCTACAAGTTTAAGTGATTGCATAATCTAATGGATGTATGCATGTTGAAAATGTTTTATGGATATGGATTTGCTAAGCTATAAAAAAAATTAATTGTACATCTGGACCTTGGATAACTTATTCAACAACCCCCCCCCCCCCTCCCGCTGCCCCCCCTCTCTCTTAGTCATTCTAAAGAGTTCCAACAATTGGTATCAGAGGCATCTATTTAAGAGGACTAGTTTGAAGGCACTAGAAGCACAAAGATAAAGATGTCAAAAAGAGAAGTACCCAAGCTTAATAGAGATAAATTTCCTACATGGAAAATTTTGATGGAGCTACACCTAGGGGGTCTTGGAGATCATGCACAATCTACCATTTATGTTGAGCATACTGATCCTACTAGAGCCCTAACTATTGAAGATCTTAAAAAGAAGAAAGAAAACAACTAGGCAATGTTGGAGATTTCCTTTACCCTAAGCTATGTCATGTTTGATAATATCAAAGGCCATGATAGTGCAAAGAAAATGTGGGATTCTTTACACACCATCTATGGAGGTGACAAGAATGTTCTAATAGCTAAAGCTGAAAGTCTTAGAGGTAAGTTTGATGACATGAGAATATAAGAAGGTGAGAATATCGCTCAATATTTCTCTGGGATAAAAGATGTTGTTAATGCAATAAGAGGAGCTACTAGTAAAATAGATGATGATATTGTACTAAGAAAAGTTGTTGAGAACATGGCTTCTTATATATGCTATAGAGTTTCTACAATATAAGAACTAAAATGTATGTGAAGGAATGATCTAACTCTTGAAGGTCTAGTAGGTAGGCTCACTACTTTTGAGCTATTTAACTTTGATAATTATAAACCTAAAAATATTGATTCTACTTTCAAAGCTAAGCTAGCATTAAAGGAGCCTGATGAGAAGAAGAAGAAGAAAAAGTTAAAATATGTGTCCAGTTATAGTGATACAGATGAGGAAGATGTAGATCAACTTGAAGCACTATTAACATGAAGATTTCACATAGGTAAAGGAAAGTTTAAAGATAAGTTACCTATCATATATTTTAATTGCAATGAGGTTGGTCATATTGTTGCTAGATGTCCAGAGAAGAAGAATTACAGAGGTGCTAAGAAGTATAAAAGTAGAAGAGATGAAGACAATGAAGACTATAAAGACAAAGGTAAGAAGTCTTGCTACATTGTTGAAGAGGAAACAAAAGATGGATATGAAGATCGTGATGATGAAGTGGTGTATATTGCAATGAATGATGAATCTGATGAGGATGAGGCAACAATACTAGTGTCTTGTGTGAACAAGAATGACAGATGGATCATTGATAGTGGGTGTTCACATCACATGACTAGAGATAAAAGTAAGTTCATTACCTTGAATTATTATGATGGAAATAGTGTAAGGTTTGGTAATGATGCACCATGTCTAATAAAATGAAAAGGTTCTATCAAGCTCATAGAAAAGATTTTATGTGACAATGCTTATTATGTTGAAGGACTTAACTATAACTTGTTGAGTGTGTCATAACTAAATAATTTGGGTTGTAAGGTTGAGTTTGAGAACAAAATTGCTAAGATATATGATACTAATGGAAAAATTATTGGTAAAAGTGATCAAACTAGAGGTAATCTATTTTACCTTGATATAGAGGATGCTACTTGTTTAGTTGTAGAATTTAATGATGTGTGGCTATGGCACAAGAGGTTATGTCATGTTAATTTCGATAACTTAGTTAGTATCAGTAACATGAGAAGAGTCAAAGGTTTTCCTAAGTTGAAAAAGCCTAAAAATATAATTTGCAAACAATGTCAGTTAGGCAAAATGACAAAGTCAAGTTTTAAGAGTAAGACTCATACCTCTAAAAAAATATTAGAGATTGTTCATACTGACTTGTGTGGACCAATTGAAGTGCAAAGTGTAGACACCTAAAAACCTTTAGAAAATAAAGTATTTTTATTTTCTAAAAAATTCCTGATGACATCATCATTTATTAATTAATTGTTTATTTAATTAATTTATTTATTTTTATGCCATTAAATCCCTTTATCTTAATTAAAAATATTTAATTAAGGAATCCCTCCCAAAAATGTTTAAATCTTATTTAAACATTATTTCCTTATTTATTAATTATTTAATTAATAAATTGACCAAAAAATCCAAAATAAATAAAAAATTTATTTTTTGCCCAAAACTTAGCCAATTTCTTTAAGACCACTAACCTCTTCCAAAATCTTCTAATCCTTCTTTAATTTTGATTAAAGGCTAATCCCATCATTTCCTACCTCTAATCCCAACTCAAAATATTCAATTAAGATTAAATATTAATCCTCATGTTTATTAAAAAGGTTTTAATAAATATCTCCTCAACCCAAACCCTTGAAATAAATAAAACTTTATTTATTTCCTAAAAATCTAATTTATCCTCATCCTAAGAAGTTCTAGACTCTTCTAGAAAGTCTTCATCCTCATCCTAAGAAATTCTAGACTATTCTAGAAAGTCTTTATCCTCATCCAAAGTCTAGACTCTTCTAGAAGATGTCTTTAAACCTAATCTTAATCCCCTCCTAACCTTGTCACATTCCCTAAAAATGGGTTAAGACTTACTAACCCAAGCCAAAGTTAACAAATATCTCCTCCTTCACCCACCCTCATTAAATGTCATCCACTTGCCTATCCCTAAGCTAATCCTAAACCATCCTAATCCATCCTCTAATCATTTGCACAAACCTAAGCAAGCTTAAAACCCTCCTAATCAAGCCCAAGTCGAAATTGCTCTCATATCCCTCAAAATATCTCAACCATAAAACTTTATGAAGCCCACTAGGCCATAAATGACTCTTCCAAGCCCTTTTATTGCTCTTACAAGCCATTATGATGATCTTTATGAAGATTTTATCCCTTGAGCCTCCTTTGTTGACTCATCCTTCCCCTTTCCTCCATCCTCTCACCCTGTGACATGTGTCACTCCCTGATTGGCTGCAAGGAAGCACAATCCATGTGCTCTCTTCTCTTGCAATCTGAGCCCTCCATGAGCTTTTCCCCATCCTTGCATCTTAGCCCTCAATCCCTCAAGCCTCTTGCCTATAAATTGGATCCTTCCCCTTTGCAAAATAACACAATCCATGAAGTAAAGTCATAATGCCATTTTAAGAAGCCATTTTACATCAAAACCATACACTCACACCCAAATTACAACTCCATTTGAAGCCCTTTTTGAAGCATAAGCTTGAGCATACATCCTATCTATTTAGACAAAGCCACTCAACAAGAGAGCTTCTTATTGAGAGAACCCTTTAATGGCTCATATTCTCAATTGAGAGCTCATCTTAGTCTATCTTGAAGTTTATGAATTTTGTTTAGTTTGTAGAAGCTTTATTTATATTTGGTTTCTATTAGCATACTAACATTGCTCATATACACAAAGTTTCATGCCCAAAATACGGGGCCAAAAATACACATAATTTTTTTTTTTAAAGTTAATTCCACTAAGTTGATATGTTTGTTTTCATAAGTTAAAGTGGTAGGTACAATGTAGATAGAAATAGGTTCCTAAATCAACACCTTGACATTTCATTAGGGTTCATAATCATGAGTAGGAATAGATCATTAATTTTAAACTTTCATTGTTTAACCGATTAATTAATTTAAACTATCCAAATTAAATTAGTTAAAAGATCTAGCTCAAATTTACTTTTATATACCTTTAAAAATATATCACTCGCAAAACAATAGTATACTAGACCCAACACATAATACCAATCAATTATTTAAACCAATTATATTATCTAACGTCTACCATATTTTAACACACACCTTGTCTACATTATTACATATAAATTTGAGTATAGTTGTCTATTCGAAACTTTGATTTTAATCTAATTATTTTAAAATTAAATAAATTAACTAATCACAACTTAAACCTACATATTAAAACATGTTGTAATTCTAACTTAACTTTATAACCACTACTAAATTCAAATGTTTTAAAATATGATGGCACTAACTTACAATCTAAAACAATACGAGCACTAACATTCAAATAAACTAATTAATTAATCTCTACTATTAACTTTAATTAATTCTAAAATTCAAAATAGCAAACACTAAAATAAATTCTAACATTAGCATATTCTAATTAATTAATATTTAAAATGTATGAACTAAATTACTAAACATAAGATTAACTAATTTTAAAACTTTAATTAATACTAAAAAACTAAAATTATTAGATATTAATAACACTTAATTTAAAGCTACAATAAATTCTAATATTATATTATGCTAATATTAATTACATAAAAATTGATTTACTCAAAACAAATTTAAATAAAAACTAACTATAATTAAAACATATTAACTAAAAATATTATTAACCTTTTAAAACTAAATCTAAAACTAAACTACTATTAAAAATAAGCTAAAAAGAAACTAAAAAAATCCTAATAAAAGATTACTAACCTTTAACATTACTAACTTTTTAAAACTAACATCCTACTAACTCTAACTACCTAACCACTTAACCATACCCCACTAACACACTGCATCCCTTAACTACCTATCCTAGCCATCCATGGTTCTTTCCCCACCCACGCTAACCAAGGAAATATAAAAGAAATGTAGCCCAAGGTAGAAGGAAAGTACACTAGGTAAGAGTTATGATTTTTTTTAAAAAAAACTCAAAGACAAGCATGCCTTTTTAAATCTGCCGCCCCCCCTTTAATTTCATGCCACATGTCCGAAGTACTTTCCAAATTCTTCTCCACACCTGCCTATGTTGAAAATGAAGCCCAAGGAAGGATGTACACCTGGGCTAAGAGAAGGGGAAATAGGTAAAAAAAAAATCTAGTTTAAACTTTATTACAACTTGCCCAAGTCCAAACTGCCCCATAATTACCCTCTACCATGTCAGTATAGGGGCACGTGAGGGCTCAAGCCAAACCAATAAGTTTGCTTGGTAGAGAATTCATAGGCTATAAGGGATGTTTTAATTTCTTTTTTGAACTTTTAAAATATGACTTGCCCCCCATTTAAATTTATTTCCCATATGACAAGACTATCTTGGGTTGTGTGTGCACATCAAAATCAAGGCCTTGCCACACCCACCCGAGGGAAAAGGAGGTAAGTGTTTAAGTTTTAAAATTTTTATTGGTAGGAAGGGAAGTTATGTTATAAGGATAGGAAAAATTTAGGACTTTCTAACAACCTTCAAAATGTAGATTACTCGCTAATTTTGATTAGGGTAATTAATCTTGATTACTAAGTGATTAGCAAAAAGGTAACTAACCTAATCCAACTTAGATCTTTAGGTTACTTAGTTAACCCTAACTATCATGCTAGAATGCATATACAATTCACGAGTGTCAAGCGACACAAAAAAATCTACAAAACATTAACACTTAAAGATTACAATATGATAAATTCATTCAATCCATGATACAAATAAAATACGAACAATGGGGTTTGCATCTTTTGTTAGACTCAACCTTGGTTTCCACAATTGGTACATAGGGTTTAGTTTCATTCCTCCATTAGATCTTCTGACTAAAATATCATGCACACTCATTGCACACATCAGTAGCTCAAGAAAATCACATACATATATTCAAAACTTATCTAGATAGTTACATTAATCAAAACATGAATCTTTCATATAATTAACTATTTAATTCATTTTTACTCATATTTAATCATTAGTAAACACATAATCGATATAACATAACTTATTCATTAATTCAGATTAAAATACTAGAATAATCATCATTAGGCATGCATATACCTAACATCATTAACATCACCAATTAAGGAATACTGAACTATCTGAAAGCATAAAACTTAATCATCGAGGTACCAAAATCAACACCCTTATCATCAGGTGAAAATGCCTCGTATCATTGTTAGTGAAATTTCATTGTTTAAATAGTCGAGATAATGTAGTAGTTCTCAAATCACCAAGTATTAAAACATAGATGTATCAACTGATCTTATTTTTTATTAGGACCTTCACAACATAAAAACATTACTTCATATCCATTCTAATCTCCTACAATAGATTTAACAGAGAAATTCATATTTAATAAGTACATGTGAGGAGGGACCTTACACAAAGCTACAAAGAAAATAAGTACATTATACTTCTTGTTGATGATTATTCTGGAATGATGATTGTTATATTTTTGAAACAAAAATTTGATGCTTTCCAAATGTTTAAGTGGTACTTAGCAAGATTTGAGAAGGAAACAGGTAAAAGTCTAAAATGTTTTAAATTTGACAGATGAGGAGAATTTACATCAAATGAGTTTGAGATGTTTTACAACGACAAAGGAATCGAAAAATAGACATCTACTCCTCGAACCCCTCCACAAGATGGAACTGTTGAAAGGAGGAACAAGTCTATGTACAAGTCAAGAAAGGTACTCAATCAACACCTTTTGAACTATGGTATGGATATTCACCAATGTAAAATATTATAAGGTATTTGGAAGAAAATGTTACATTTTTAAAGACTTTAGGAATGGTAAACTTGATGCAAAAAGTGAAGAAGGTATATTCCTAGGCTATTCCACAAGAAGTAAAGCTTATAAGTGTTTGAATACTAACACTAACAAAGTTGTGGAAAGTGCAAATGTGAACCTTGATGAATATATAGAAGTGTATGAGGCTAAACCTATGAAAGAACTAGAAGAATACAAATCATTTGTATACTTTTATTAAGGTATGCCTACTGAAGAAGATGCAACAAATTAGGCTACAAACCAATAGTAAGTTCTAGTGAAAGTTGAGTGGATGTCGAGTTGCATTCAGGAACTTACCTACATTTAGATGTCAAGTTACAGAATGAAGATGGAGCACATTCTGATTCTAAGATTAGTGGAAATGTTGAGTTACCTGACAAAGAGGCACACAATGATCCTAAAATTGAAAGATCAAGTGAAGAAACAAGAGTTGAACCAAGATTATCCAAATATGTGAAGAGACATCATCTTGCTGCTCAAATCATTGGAGATAAAGATGCTAGACCAATCATGTCATGCCCTAAAATTTATGAGGTAAAAATACAACCAAATTTTTTTTTCTTTTCTTTAAAAAAAAAAAAGTTTACAATAGAATAATGTATAGATCTATGTTCTATTGAACGGTTACTTGCCGATGTGTATTTCCACTAGATTAGGATATGGTAAAGTTAGTTGATGAAACAAAATCTGCTCCAATCAAAAATCAAACTTCCAAGTTTTATATGAGGGATCACTTGGTGGGAAAAAAATGGTTACAATACTAAGTTATTAAAAAAATTCTTTGGCTATAACCCCTTCATCCTTTATGACACTCCGCAACTGCAAGATAAATTCAATTTTCATATCAAAAGAGTTGGAATGGTTCATGGGCTTGCGAACATGGAGACATTTCATAATTGTCCTAAAACTTTCAAATCCAAATTGTCCACCACATGCATATGTGCACACCCATTATTCATGCATTGCTCATTAAATTATATATATGGGTTCCCTTAAGGCTCCTACATATTGCCTCTCCTTCAACTTTGATCAAAGCAAAACATTACAAATTAGGTATTTGTAATTAATTAATTGGTTATAATATAAGATTAATTAATGATTTATTTAATTATCTGATTTTATTTTCATTTAATTCTTTATCTATTTACTAATTATTCAATAGTACCCATAACTCCAAAGGAAAGAATAAATTGATGTGATTAATTAATTCTTGAATTATTATGGCATATCATAAAAGAGCGTAAAATATTAAGTTTAAGCATTACTAACTATCATAAATCTATTTAATCATATAATTTAAATCTTGACAATCCCATTTAAAAGAATACATCCCTATATACTCACATGCATTATTTTTATTAAATTCAAATAGCCCAACTTAAATTTAAATTCCTTAAGTTAGCGAAACCTATACCCTCACACATAACCCTTGACATCTACCCCAATCCACTAATTACACATGGCCCCACCCCTTCTAACATATTAACTTAAAAATCCTAACCCCTATCCCCCCAAATTTGAATTAGAGCCATGGGATCACATGTTTCTAATAAAACATTTCCATATTACTTAGTCCAAGTTGTATTATACACCTAGGAAGAGCGTTTGTTTAACTTTTAATGATGTAAATCCAAATGCTGCTCTAGACTTTGAAATTCAAAAGTATGGGGTCATGTGCTCACATAATCCTCTTTCCATAATATTTTAGTCATTAATATCTTCCTCTCCATTATAGCTCTAAAGACAATGTCTAACATCTATGATCCCAAGACATGGGCTTTTCCCCAAACACAACCCACTTCTTCCATCTTTCCAATGCATGGGTCCCTTTCTCTAGATGTGGGGGAATCAAGGAGGTCAGAAAAAAGTGTTTTACAAGCTTCCAAGCTTAGTAGGAACCAAAGTAAGGAGATAGGTCTATGTCCATTTAATAAAGTTTGTCATCATAGAAAATCTACATGTGACAAATCAAGTACACCAAGGGGGGGGATAAAACACAGCCCATTTGCCTATTAAATATAATGATATGCAAAAAAAGATAATGCCTAGGTCGGGCATGGAAACCAATGTTGTAAACATGTTTGTAAATATATATTACTTTTTTGGGTTTGGATCAATCTGTAATTTTATTATTACTATGTTTTATGTCATATTCAGAAGTATGATGACTTTAGTAATTTGACTTAGGAGAGCTAGTATTAATAGGTAGGTACTATCCTAACCTTGACATAGTGTTAGCTTATATATGTAGGTATAGATATATATATCTTTTGTTTGTACATTGGGTATATGTTATATTATTAATATTTAATGTACTTGGTTATAGGGTATATTCTGCTCATTATTTTAATGCTTTGTATTTTGGGGAGAGACTTTATTTATTTCCCCATACATTTTCTAAAGGGGAAATTTAAACCTACAGCAAGATTTTCTCATAGAATTGAAAAATGCATTTTCTCTTTTCAAGCAAATTTTGGTTTATCCTACCAAGAATTTTAGTGATCATTTTGGTAAGGGGATGGTGTTATCTAATAAGATTTTGTTTGAACTAGGAATCCAAAGGAAATATTAATCATGCATATACAAAGAGCTATTCAACATAACAATTTTCTTCTATCTTATTGAATGCATATAATTTTGCAAAGTAACAACTATAGTTTTTTTTGAATTCACCAACTATACACATAATTTTCTTCCACAAAACATTTATGAAATATGTCTATCAATTATATTAAAATGAGAAGAAAGATCTCATACATGGTTTCCTCCTAATACATCAAATCTTACAATGAATATTTCCTTGCAATTAAAAGTATATACAACTTCTACATAATATACTTACTTATTTCACAATTTAGATGATAACCAATGATACAATCTCCTTACATCACAATAACAATAGAGACTTACAAAATCACAACCCTTTTAATATGACATGAACATTGATCTTTCTTTACACACTTGGATCTTTTCCACTTTATCAAGGGTGAAACCTTAATACTTTCAAGAATTCATCTTCACAAAACCTACACATAACACACACACAAACTAGGAACCATGGAGGCTCACCTCCCATCCTAGGCCTTAAAAGAGCCACCTACCGAGCAAGGGAAACAAGGCACAAATAGTTGCACACCTTCAACTCACATATCATGCATAACCATAACAGCACAACTCATCACAACACAACATGATACAACCCATCCCAAGGCTTGCACAAAGATTCACAATAGAATCAAGAAATAGGGTGAAGGTGGGCTCTCTCTCCATGAGGAGAATGTCAAACCTTGAATCACATATATTCACATTTCTCATAAGTAACATACCCTTTGAAGGCTTAACAATGTCTTCCCTCTTCATACACCTCCTTATACCTCCCAAGAATGCAAGTAATCATGAAGTTCATACTCCATTGAAACACATTGAAATAATCTCCACACATGGGAGAGTTTCTCAACTACATGAGTGAGCCCAACTAACCCCTTCACCCAAGCATCTCTACCCTCCCAAGGGTGAGTGATGCTTCACACCCATTTTACACAAACAAACAACATGAACAAAACAAGATTGAAGAAGAAATCACAAAACCACATCTACTCCATATCACATCTATAATGCAATGAAGTGATGCAGGAGCATCCAGAGGTATAAGGGCAATCCTGTGTCACCCAAAAAAATGTACTTAGACTTAGTTTCTGTTTCATGTCTTTACATTTTTGGATACCCATTTGGCTCAAATAAAGGTTCCAACTCTCATAGTTCAACTATCAGTGTGTTTGAAAATCCTAAAAAAATAGGAGCATGTATTTGGGCCATCATTTCGGTAAACTAGAATGTGTGAATTGGTCAGATGAATGTAATCATGATTTAGAGCATTCCAAAAAAAGAATCAGGTCAATAGGCCCCACGGTTTGAAAGTTATTGAAGTTTTTTTGGGTTTTGGAGACCTCCTAAGAATGCTTCAAAGTCAGGTTTGGGGCATTAAATGACCTTGAAAAGGGTCAAAAAATGTTGGATGAGTGAAGCTGGTCCATAGGGCTATAGAGCACTTCGAGAGCTTTCCGAAAATGTAATCGGTTCATCAAACGAAGCTACGGTTCAAAAGTTATGCCTCTCGAAAGTTCGGTTACCGTTTCTGGATTCTTCTAGATTTGCACCGACTTCTAACACAGCTTTCGAAACCTTCTATTTCATCGATGGATGCCTACTAGCACTTTCTAGAATGTACTCCTAGTCCTTAACCCTCCAAGGTCTATTTAAGGAGATTTTTGGCATTGTAAAAGGCAGTTTGGAGTGGAGTTTGAGAGGAGGTGCTAAAAGGAGAAATATTCTCCAGATTTATGCTATTGTAAGCCCTTAGGGCATGTTCTAAAGTTTATTTTCTCTGTACTATTTGTACTAACTTATTTTCTCAGTTAATATAATTTCCCTTTTCTGTTGTGTCCATTCTGTTCTTGGGTTGTGTCCCCATCAAGTGGTATCAAAGCGAGTTTTCCTAAGTGTGTAGACAGAGCATCGACTGTGAGGCAGTTTGCACTAGGACTGTGTGGTTGTGGGTTCGAGTTAGAAGATGCCTCAACAAAGAGAGTGTGGTGGAACGGCTAGAGCTATTGATCCTGAGGAGGTTAGAGCCCTCCAAAGGTAGGTACAAGCATTGCAAGAGGAGCTTCGTAGAGGAGAAAATGTTGCCACAGGTGACAATAGTGAGGATGACAATGAAGAGGAAGTAATGGGACCAGGAGAGGAAGTTGACGGGGAAGTTCTGAATCCTGTAGAGGAAAGGCTTTTTAGGGCCATTACTAAGTTTGGGAAAAGACCTACAATTGAAGTGGGTATATTTTCAAGAAATCTGAAACCAGATGAGTTGATCGATTGGATCAATGAACTAGAAGAATACTTTGAGTATGAGAATATAAGGGACCCATATAGGGTTAAGTTTGCAAAGGCCAAACTGAAAGGCCATGCCAAAATCTGGTGGCAAGAGGTTCAACTGGAAAGAAATAGAAGAGGAAAGGAGAAGATCACAAGATGGGATCGCATGGTGGAAAAATTGAAGAAGCAGTTCATTCCTGTGGACTATGAGCTTGATTTGTTTAAGAAGATGCATGGGTTAAAGCAAGCAGGAAGATCAGTCCAAGAATATGGAGAGGAATTTTATTGACTCTTGATTAGAGTGGGGCATGCAGAAGCAAATAAGGAGAAGGTTTCTTGTTATATCAGTGGGTTGAGACCTAGCATCCAGGAGGAATTAAGTCTAGTAAGAATGACCAGCGTTGAAGAGGCATACCAGTTTGCCCTACAAGTTGAAGAGAATCTGAATAAAAGGTTTGAAGGAAGACAAAGAGGGTGTGGTCAAGGAGGAAGGGGAAGTGGTAGATCATCTAGAGGCCGCAATGAAACCCAAAATAAAAATGAAGATGAGGGTACTAGCACGAACCAGAGGAATGAGGGTTTCAACCACTCTCGTGACCAAGACTTTGGAAATTAGAGAGGAAGACATAGAGGATGTGGACAAGGAAGAGGAGGCTTCTATGGTACCTATTTCCATTGCAATGAAGAAGGTCATCGTGCCTTTGAATGCCCTCAACAACAAGGAAGGACAGATAGGAGAGCTGAGGGCCAAGCTAGGGTTGCTCATGTGGATGAGGATGCACAATCATCACATTCAGAGGATGTAGAAAGAGGAGAGACAGTGGTAAATGAAAGAGTCCTACTAAGTGGTGAGATTGAACCAGGACAACAGAGGAGTTTGTTTCGTACTAGATGTAAGTGTGAGGATAAATGTTGTGACGTGATCATTGATGGTGTAGCACTGATAACCTAGTATTAGAAGAGATGGTCTCTAAGCTAAAGCTCGAGAGGGAGAAACATCCCTAGCCCTATTGGATTTCTTGGGTAAAAGATGATCATAAGGTCCTGGTAAGTGAACAATGTTTAGTGAAATTCAAAATTGGGAGTTACCATGATGAAGTTCTCTGTGGTGTTATTTCGATGGATGTTTGCCATCTATTGTTGGGTAGACCATGGCAGTTTGATAGACATGCAATGCATGATGGACATGCAAACACATACTCTTTGACAAAGGATGGAGTTCGCAACAAATTGAAGCCCATGAAAAAGGAAGGTGAAAAGGTATGTAGCAGTGCTAGGATTTGTCTTGTTGATGGAAGGAAGTTTTTAGATGGCATGAAACATTAGCATATGTGCTATGCTTTGATTCCTATGAAAGATAAAGAAGGTAGTAGTGAAATACCATTTGAAGTTTCAGATTTACTAGGGGAGTTTGGAGATATTATCTCTGATAATGTTCCAGATGGATTGCCACCAGTAAGGCAAATCAGTCATCAGATAGATCTGATTCCAGGAGCTAGTTTGCCTAACAAGGCTGCTCACAGGATAATTCCTACTGAAACAGAGGAGCTAAATAGACAAGTTCAAGAGTTGTTGAGGAAGGGCTTGATTCAAGAGAGCCTGAGTCCATGTACAGTACCTGCAGTACTCGCACCAAAGAAGGATGGAGAGTGGAGGATGTGTACAGATTCTCGAGCTATAAATAGGATCACCATCAAGTACCGGTTTCCTTTGCCAAGGATGGATGATATTATGGACTGCTTGAGTGGAGCTCAGTACTTCACAAAGATAGATCTGAAGAGTGGTTATCATTAGATATGGATTCGAGAAGGAGATGAGTGGAAAATAGCCTTCAAGACCAAGGAGGGTCTTTATGAGTGGTTAGTCATGCCCTTTGGATTGACGAATGCCCCAAGCACCTTCATGCAGCTCATGAATGAGGTACTTAAGAAGTTCTTGGGAAAATTTGTTATTGTCTATTTGGATGATATTTTAATTTTTAGCAAGACTTTGGAAGAACATTTATTGCATATTCATAATGTCCTTGAAAGGCTAAGGGAAGAGAAACTGTTAATTAATCTGAATAAGTGTAACTTTGCAAAAAGGGAGTTAGTCTATTTGGGGTTTGTTATATCACTTGAAGGTCTCAAAATGGATCCGGAGAAGGTAAAAGCCATCTTGGAATGGCCTACTCCAAGGTTTGCTACTAAGGTAAGATCATTTCATGGTTTGGTTAGTTTTTATAGGAAGTTTATTAAGAATTTCAGTGGCATATGTGCACCCCTAACTGATACAATAAGAGGGGATAGAAAAGAGTTCAATTGGACTACAGCAGCTGTGAGAAGTTTTGAATTGCTGAAGAAGAAGGTGATAGAATAGCCTGTGTTGGCACTTCCAAATTTTAGAAAAGTATTCCAGGTGGATTGTGATGCCAGTGGCAGTGCTATTGGGGCTGTATTAAGCCAAGAAGGTAAGCCTATTGCATATTTTAGTGAAAAATTGAATGATGCAAAGAAGAAGTATTCTGTTTATGATCAAGAGTTCTATGCAATAGTTCAGGCCTTAAAGAAATGGAGGCATTATTTATTGCCAAAGGAATTTGTTTTGTATACTGATCATCAGGCATTACAGTACCTAAATAGCCAAGGTAAATTGAATCAGAGGCATATGAAGTGGGTAGAATTCTTGCAGAGTTATACATTTGTGTTGAACCATAGAAGTGGAAAATCTAACAGGGTTGCAGATGCACTAAGTAGGAGACAATTGTTGCTTACAACAATGTAGGTTGAAGTAGTTGGGTTTGATGAACTCAAGAATTTGTACCCCAAGGATCCTAATTTTGCTGAAGCATGGAAAGCTTGTAAAGAACCTGTTGCTGTAGATAGAACCAAGTGGTTAGACTATTTGATTAAGGATGGCATGTTGTTCAAAGGTAGTCAATTGTGCATTCCAAGGAGTTCCATGAGGGAAAATCTGATTAAGGAGAAACACAGTGGAGGAATGGCAGGACATTTTGGTCAAGATAAGACCATTGCCATTCTTAGAGAACATTATTTTTGGCCTCAAATTTCACAGGATGTAAAGAAGTTTGTACAAAGTTGCCAAGTTTGTCAAGTTGCCAAGGGGTTTAGTCAAAATACTGGCCTATATCAGCCATTTCCTGTTCCATCAAGGCCATGGGAGGACATAAGTATGGATTTTGTTCTTGGATTGCCAAGGACACAAAGGGGTAATGACTCAGTATTTGTGGTGGTTGATAGGTTCTCTAAAATGGCACATTTCATTCCATGCCACAAAACTCATGATGTTGTCCATATTGCAGACTTATTTTTCAAAGAGATGGTAAGACTACATGGTCTTCCAAGGAGTATAGTTTCTGACAGAGACACTAAATTTGTGGGGTATTTCTGGAGGACATTACGGAAAAAGTTGAGAACAGACTTGAAATTTAGTTCTACGCATCACCCACAAACTGACGGCCAAATAGAAGTGGTAAACAGAAGTCTGGGCAATTTGCTGAGATGTTTAGTTGGGGATAAGCCCAAGGGATGGGATTTGATTCTACCACAGGCAGAGTCTTCTTATAATAACTCTGTAAATAGGAGTACTGGAAAATCACCATTCCAAATTGTATATGGGAATAGCCCAAGGACTGCACTAGAGCTGAGGAAGATAGAACAAGGGGAGAGGACAAGTGCTGAAGCTAAGGAATTTTTTGAACATATCAAGTGTCTACATGAGGAAGTTCAAGCACACATTACCAAGATGAATCAAGAGTATAAAGCTAGGGCTGATCAAAGGAGAAGACATAAAGGAATTCCAAGTAGGAGATTTAGTCATGGTGCACTTGCGAAAAGAAAGATTTCCAGTTGGTACTTACAACAAGCTGAAAATGAAGAAATTTGGCCCCTGCAAAGTTTTGAAGAAACATAACTCAAGAAATGCATATGAGGTGGAGCTGCCAGATGGTATTCACATTTCTCCCATTTTCAACATTACAGATTTAACAGAGTATCATGATGATGGTGCAGATGAGGAGCTGGTTTTAGAGCCATGTCCTATTCCTGCTTCTAAGAAGGAGATAGAAGACATTCTAGATCATCGTGTGGGTAGGAGTACCAGAAACAGGTAGTATGAAGAGTATTTGGTCAAATGGAAAGGTTGGCCGATCGAGGACTCAACTTGGATTTCAACAGCTGAGGTTTCCCATTTGGGATTTCCTCTACCATCCATAAAGTGACAGGGTCACTTTTCAATCTACCTTGGGTGTCTGATGCAGGAGCATCCAAAGGTATAAGGGCAATCCTGTGTCACCCAAAAAAATGTACTTAGACTTAGTTTCTATTTCATGTCTTTACATTTTTGGATACCCATTTGGCTCAAATAAAGGTTCCAACTCTCATAGTTCAACTATCAGTGCGTTTGAAAATCTTGAAAAAATAGGAGCATGTATTTGGGCCATCATTTTGGTAAACTAGAAGGTGTGAATTGGCCAGATGAATGTAATCATGATTTAGAGCATTCCAGAAAAAGAATCAGGTCAATAGGCCCCACAGTTGGAAAGTTATTGTAGTTTTTTTGGGTTTTGGAGACCTCCTAAGAATGCTTCAAAGTCAAGTTTGGGGCATTAAATGACCTTGAAAAGGGTCAAAAAATGGGGGATGAGCAAAGATTTTCCATAGAGCCATAGAGCGCTTTGAGAGCTTTTCAAAAATGTAAATGGTTTGTCAATCGGAGCTACAGTTCAAAAGTTATGCCTCTTGAAAGTTCGGTTACCATTTCTGGATTCTTCTAGATTTGCACCGACTTCTAACGTAGCTTTCGAAACCTTCTATTTCTTTGGTGGATGCCTACTAGCACTTTCTAGAATGTACTCCTAGTCCTTAACCCTCCGGGGTCTATTTAAGGAGATTTCTGGCATTGTAAAAGGCAATTCGGAGTGGAGTTTGAGAGGAGGTGCTAAAAGGAGAAATATTCTCTAGATTTATGCTATTGTAAGCCCTTAGGGCATGTTCTGAAGTTTATTTTCTTTGTACTATTTGTACTAGCTTATTTTCTCAGTTAATATAATTTCCCTTTTCTGTTGTGTCCATTCTGTTCTTGGGTTGTGTCCCCATCATGAAGAAATACCATATCAAATCTACAATGCAATACATTAAACACCATGGATCATGGATACCAACCTTACTCCAAGCAATGGCAAATGAAAGTTGTTGTATAGCTCATTATCCTCTTCCTCCAAACCCTAAATGTCTCTAAAGTAAGAGAGTGGGTAAGTGGGTTTTCTAATTTGGCCATTCCTCTATATAAGACTCCCATTTTCGGATTCAATAAAAAATGAATTCTTTTCCGAGTCTCTTAGGTCTTCTGGGCACCCTAGGGGTCACTATTAGCCCCCTAACTTAAAGTATTATCATTGGTAGGGTTTATTTTTATCATAAATTCACCTTAGATCTGCTTTTTGGCCCTCATAATTCTAGGTAAAGTCTAGTTTCAAATTTTCCTATGGTGATAACCTTTGTTTTCCTTACTAAGTCAAGGCAATAAGTCTAATTCTTAATTAAGAAAATTAACTTGAGATAATGTAGCCACATGATCCATCTTCAAAGAATATGTCATTTTCACACAACAAGTACAAGTGTCAAGTGACACAAATACACAAAATTAACTATACATCACGCATGACATGTTCTAAATCTATTCATGAAATACATACTACACACATACATCTCACATTTACAAAATAAACACATCACAACAAGGTTTATGAATCTTCTAAAGATTCACCTTGGCAGTGTCATATAAACGTGTTTTTATACCTTGTTTCCCCATTATATTTCCATGGTTCCTTTCCTACACACTAAAATCAAGCATTAGTAGTCCAATGAAAAGTCACATATAAAATACATATGAAGTAAAGATACATAATAGTTTTGTTATTAACTTCCTATTCCTGATCATTTTCTTATAAAATGTTTAATCATTAAACCTCCAAAATTTTCATATTACATTAAATCACAAATCATCGTAATCATCATATCATAATCTAATTTTTTCATGTCATAAAGTTGCATCCATATGTGTTTGATCATTCCATTCACAATATCAGGTGCATAGTACATATCATAGATGCAAAATACTACTGTAAATGTCAAAATCAATAGATAAACTAAGCCATGGTCCTTATAAGTCTTGAATAATGTCAAAATATCCAAATCTTGAATATCAAAAGCAAGTAACATACCCCCCCACTTAACATTTCATTACAAGCATTTCTTCAATTTAGCTTCTATCAAAGCAATTGAAAAGGGTTAGTACATGAATGAAATCATTACTTATATCATTTAGGTCTTAATGTGTAAACATAAGTGCATATCATCAAAATGTAGATATTAAAATAACATAGCCCTATAGTCTCGAAAGTATATCAAAACATCAAATTAGAAGTATCATAATGCAATTATGTCATCTATACTATGACGGATCAGGTGAGGTCTCACAAATGACAAGAAATAGATTGAGAAATGGTACATGTTTTCTAAGCATGAAGGAACCCAAATTAGTTAAGAGATGCATTAGAAGATGTTGATTGGAGTAAAGCCATGGAATAAGAGATTGAACAAATTGAGAAAAACAAAACATGAATTCTAGTCCCTAGACCAAAAGAAAAAAATGTGATTGTTACCAAGTGGGTATTTAGAAACAAGCTAGTTGAAAATGGTGAAGTCACAAGAAACAAAGCATGACTAGTTTGCAAGGGATATTCAAAAGAAGAAGGAATTGATTATGGAGAGACATTTGCCCCTATTTCTAGATTGGAAGGAGTAAGAACTCTACTTGCTTATTCTTGCATACATTGGTTCCAAAGATTATCAAATGGATGTTAAATCTACATTTCTAACTAGCATATTAGAGGAAGAAGTTTACATAGAATAGTAGAAGGTTTTTTTGATGTTAACAATAACAACATGGTATGTAAATTACACAAGGCTCTATATGGTTTGAAACAAGCACTAAGAGAATGGTATGAGAGACTTCATATTATCTTGTGAAGATTGGATTTGAGAGGACTAATGATAACAACAATATGTACTTGAAGATAGAGAAAGGAAAAGTTATTTTTTATCTAAAAATTTTGTTGATGATATCATATTTGGGGGTCAAGATATTTTATGTAAGACTTTTACAAATGAAATGAAGCAAGAATTGAGATGTCTATGTTTGGAGAGATCAAGTTCTTTGTGGGTTTTCAAATACATCACTTAGTGAAAGTATGTAAAGGAGATACTAAAAAAAATTATATTGGGGTGTTGATGGATGGAGCGCACGGGTAAGGGTTTCAAGGGCAAGAGCAAGGGTTTCTAGGTCAAGGGCAAGGGCTTGGAGTAGAAATTCAATAGGAATGAGGATGATTTTCATGGTTGTCTAGTTTATCATCAATAGTCTACAGGTTTGGAACAGCCTAAACATAGACACGGGAAGAAGCTGATTGGTTTGGAGCAGCTTCATCAAACTAGTTCTGATCCAATTTGCCATGAATTTTCTTCCATTTTCTCATTTACACCTTTTGTTCAACCAGCTCAAGATCATGATTTCAGCCAGATCTTCATCACTACACCAGTTGTACAACCAGTTGACTCCATATCAAACCCTTTTCCATTTCAGAGATGCCCCTTCAGAGATATTAATTCCACAAGGGTTCCAAGTACTATTGACAAGTCAATCTTCAAAGGGAAAGAAATTGTTCAACCCGCAAATCCTTTTTTCCTTAATCCTCATTTTCATGATCGTCAGTCACAACTGACATCTAAATGCCCTCTAGTTTCTAAACCTGGGACTCCCCCTTACTTTGAAATGGGTGAATCATCCCATCATTGTTAGCAATCTCAGCTACCAAATTCCTTTGGGTAGGACAATCTTTTTCACAATAATCCCTCAACAGTTTGTTCATTTTAGTGGCGTAACATTTCAAATTCATTATTACCTGTAAAGGTGAATGTGTGACAAAAATCTACCTTTGCATGGAGGAGTCACAATAGAAAGGTGTTCAAAAAACAAGTAGTATTTGATATATGTGAAGGTGCTCCTCTTAGCTCTTCTATTCAAATGCAATCTGTTCAAATCTAAAAAGGTCTAGCTCGACAGAAGTTAGTCTCAACAATTGATAGAGCCTCCTTCATACCAAAAAAGATCTGGAAGAAAAAAGATCAAGGTAAGACAGATCAAGGTCCTCAACACTCTGCACATGGTCATGGTCCACAATTTCAGGATAAAAGTCAAGAGAAATATCAAAATAATGTGGACCAAAATTTGGAGCAAGATCCTCTGAACTCTTCACAACAACAGTTGCATGTTACTTTTTCAAATCAAATGTTACAAAATTCAATCTCTACTCTTCAGTAGAAAGCTCTCATAGGTAAGTTTTCTTCTACTTCATTATGCTTTTTAGACATCAAGAATTGGGCTTTCAACTTCTAGTCTGGCCTGATAGATATTTTTTATCATGATTCGTAATCCAATTTCTTTATTGCTATCTTTAATTAAAAACAAGAAAGAGATGTTGTAAATAAGCAGAAGGGTTGGTTTTGTCAGGGTGTGGGGTTATTTACCATGTTGTGGATTCCAAACTTTAACCCCAAAGATATAAATATCCAATTCTTTCCATATTGGGTTTCTTTTCCTTCTCTGCCTTTTGAATATCGTGATCTTGAGATATTGGAAATTATAGCTAACAAGTTGGGAATTTTTTTAAAGCATGATTTGATTTTGTATGAATGCCCTCATTTGGAAGTCAGGGTGTGTTTATTGAGTAATATGCATAAATCATTTCCTCAATCTATAGCTCTCATATCTAAATGGGGAAAATGGATACAATCACTTAAGGTGTAGGATCCTTCTATGATTCTAAAATTCCAAGATAATCTTGGTCATTTCAGTTATATGTGTCAAACTGGTCAACAAGATGTCTTACAAGTTTGTCCAGATGATTCCTGAGACCCTAATGTTTGTTCTCAGAAAATAAAAATGATGAATTGCAATACTTTTGAGGTCAACAACATAGTCTCCATGATAGAGAGCCAAGATTATTCAAAAGATAACTATATATATGAAGAGAATTCACATGCAGCT
Source organism: Cupressus sempervirens (assembly GCA_028749045.1). Classification (NCBI taxonomy): domain Eukaryota; kingdom Viridiplantae; phylum Streptophyta; class Pinopsida; order Cupressales; family Cupressaceae; genus Cupressus; species Cupressus sempervirens. Next base: position 695,849,465 of record CM053783.1, read on the forward strand.
CAATTTATGTCAGATTCATTCATGATTTTTCTTCAACAATTTTTTTGGCTCTTCGCTTTATTCAAGAGTGTGTGCTGCAATAGTAAAAATTTTATGTTGGAGTATGAACCTTCATTTTAAATATTCCTCTATAGATGTGAGCTCAAATTTGTCTCCCTTGGTAGACCTTCCACAGTGTGTATCTTCAAATCATTAAGTTTGATCACTTTCCAGAATAGAAGTTTTTCACTTTCAATATTAAGGCAACCCATTTGGTGCCTTTCTATTTATCCTTCTCCTATCATATTGAATTTTATTTGTGATCAAATTTTATTTGAAATTGCTACCTCTAGCATTTTTTATATTGCCAAAGAGGAAGGTTTGCATGCTGAAGATTATAAGTCACTTGTGATTGACAACTTGCTTCGAGAATTTTAGTTCTAGAATAAATTGATCCCAAGTCAGGCATTTGAAAAATAGACAGTTCTTAACCAATTTGACAATCAGTCAGTTCTTAATAGTTTTCCTCAGGATTCTAGTGTACGAATTGTAAGCTCAGTGGTAGGAAATTCCTTGGGGTTAGAGACCAATATTTATCAACTAGTGCAAAAGTCTATAGTTTTGTCTCCTCAAGAAACTCAGCCTCAAGATTTTCAAATGCAAGATAGCCTTAAAATTTAGCCTTTATTTATAGTGCAAACCTTCTCTACAATGACTCCTCTTGCTAAAACACCAATGGCCAGAGGTAGATAGAAAGGTTCCAAAATTAAATTAGAAATTACAGCAGGTATTCAAACTACATTGGATGATAGTTTTACTGTTATCAAAAGATCAACAAGGAGAACTAGGTGTTCTCCTTGTCCCCAATGAAAATCATCTCATGGAATGTCAGAGTTTTAAATGCCACTGACAAGAGACAAAGAATCAAACAAGCCATTGATTCTTTGCAAGCAGATATTATTTTATTGCAGCAAACCAAATTATCCCAAAACAATTTTGAGAAAACCATTGCAAGATGGAAAAAATGGAAGGCCTATCATATGCAAGGTTTGGGTGCCTCTGGAGGTTTAGCAGTTCTTTGGAATCCCTTTATAGTTAATTCTCATCTCTTTCAACAAGAAAGTAATTGGTAGTTGATACATATAACTACATTTGATATTTCTTTTATCATGATTAATGTATATGAACCTACTTCAACTTTGAAAAAAGCATGTTTATGCGATTCTATCACACATTCTTATCAAATGCAAGATCAACAGCAAGTAGTTATTGGAGGTGATTTTAATGCTTTATTAGTTCATTCAAAAAAAATTGGTGGTATTATCCCCACCCCCCCTAAAATGCTACAAGATTTTAATGCATTTGTAGATAATAACAATCTGATGGATGTTCATCCTAATAATGGATTATTTACCTAGACTAACAAGAGATCTGGATTTGCTAATATTGTTGCTTGTCTTGATAGATTTTTCTTATCTAAAGATTGGAAGTTGAGTTGCTCAAATATTTCTTCAGAAATCCTTACCTTGCCAGGCTCTAATCATTTTCCTATCTCACTAATTCTCAATTGTAATAACAAATGTTTTGACCAACACTCTTATTCTTCTTTCAAATTTGAAAGCATGTGGCTCAGGCATCCAAAAATTTTACACAATATTCATCAATGGTGGAATGAAGTTCCAATTGAAGGATGGAAAATGCAATAGTTTGTAATGAAATTGAAATATATCAAGTCTCAAATTTGAATTTAGAATCAAAAAGTTTTCAAAAATGTGTTCCAACAAAAGGTTATAGTCAAAGATCAGCTAGAAGAAGTTTATAATTAGATCATCCAGAAGGGCATGAATGAAGAAACATACTCTTCTCAAAAGAATCTACAGGAACAATGGGAGGAACTATGTTCTAGAGAAGAGATGTACTTGAGACAAAAATCTTGAGAATTATGGCTTAAGGATGGGGATAGAAATACTAAGTTTTTCCACAATTTAGCCAAGAAAAAAAGAACTAACAGTACACTTTTTCATATCAAAGATGCCTCTTGTAAACTTTTGTCTAATGAAAATCTTATTAGAACTAAAGGCATCAAATTCTTTAAGAATCTTCTTGCACCTGATGTCTTGCCTTCTCCTTTTGCATCACAAGTTGTAGAACTCCTTGACTCCATTCCACAAGTGTTAACAGAATAGGATAATGATATTATGATGGCTCCCTTTACTATTCAAGAAATACATAAAGTTGTCTTTTCTTTTTCGCTTGACAAAGCTTCTGGGCCAAATGGTTTTACTGTATTGTTTTACCAATGTTGTTGGAATATAATTGGATGGGATTTACTGGTGGATGTGGAAGAATCTAGAAGATCCAAAACCATGCTGAAATATTTTAACACTACCAATATTTCCATCATTCCAAAAGTGAGGGATCCCCAAACTTTTGTAGATTTTAGGCCAATCTCCTTATGCAATTTATCCTATAAGATTATTACTAAAGCCATATATCGTAGGATTTAGCATCTTATTCCACATATTATTTCCACAGAGCAAGGTGGATTTGTCCCAGGAAGGGAAACCATGGAAGGGGCTCTTGTGGCTCATGAAGTTCTCCACTCTATTAATTTAAATAAGACTTCAAATTTTGTTATCAAACTGGATATGATGAAAGCTTATGATAGAGTTTGTTGGAAATTCTTGCTGCAAGTACTTGCTAAAATGGGTTTTTCAAAACGTTGGTGCAAATGGATTAAGGCTTGTATTTTGGGAGCTTGGTTTTCATTGGTCATTAATGGGAAGCCTAAATATTTTTTTCCTTCCACACATGGGATCTGACAAGGGGACCCTTTATCTCCAGTGTTGTTTATTATTATGGATGAAGCTTTTAGTAGGGCCATCTCACATCAACATTTGTTAAATAAATGGAAATGAGCTCTCATTTCAGGTATAAACATATCTATCACACACTCTCTTTTTGTGGATGATACTCTCATGTTTGGTTTTTCAAATGTTTAGGAAGCTCACCATATTCTTTATACAATTGATCTTTATTCAGTAGTGTATGGTCAGATTATCAATGCTCAGAAATCCAAGATCTATTTTTTCAACACTGTCAAAATGGTTTTCAATAAAATTAAATAGATCCTGGGTTTTTCAGAAGACTTCTTACCCTCAGTCTATTTGGGCATTCCTTTCTTCATGGGTTCAAATAAATCCTTGTATTGGTCTTCATTTATTCAGCGTATTCAGAGTCGAATTGCATCTTGGAAAGTTAGATGGTTGTAATTGACAAGAAAAAATTTGTTGATCAAGTCAGTTTTAGCTACAAGCCCTAACTATTTTATTGTTGTCCTTAAAATCCCACCCAAAGTACTAGCTACAATTCATAAATTGATTAAAAGTTTCCTATGGTTGGGTAATATGGATGAGTCCTGAAAGATTCCACTCATCTCTTTGCAAGATATGTCATACACTCCCAATGCTGGAGGGGCAAGAATCCATGATCTTTCCTATAGAAATGAAGCATTTGGTGGGAAATTGATTTGGCACATGTTTTCTAAGTCTCAGTCCACATGGTGCAAAATTATGCAGCACAAATATCTAGATAATAATGATCCTTCTAGAATCTTAATGATTTCTAATCCTCCAAAAGGCTCGATTATTTGGGACTTCATCATAACTTCACGCAAAATCATAGTTGATTATATTTCATGGGAAGTCAATAATGGACTAAGTATTAATTTTTGGAATTATTCCTGGAATGGTCAAATTCCCCAATCTAAGAGTGGGATTTCTTTAAACATTATTCAAGTTTTTGAAACCCATTGGGGGACCCAGTTGAATCAATATTTGGAATATGTTTCTGAATTTTCAAAGAAAATAGTTTGGAAAGATCCAAATATTCTAACTCTTTCATCCTAGGAAATTAATCATTTTCAAAATATACTGAGTTCAAGGCAAGTCTACTTCTATAAAGTCCAAGATCAAATTTTTTGGGCTCTAGCTAAGGATGGTAATTATTCAATGAAAGAGGGGTACAAAATTTTGCAGTAGAATGGTTTGAATAAATCTACTTCCAAATCTTTTTCATTTTGTTGGAATCTGATAGTTCTTCCTAAAGAAAGTTGTTTCTCATGGCTGCCGCTAAAACACATGATTTTAACTAGTGACAAATTGAATAGACTAAAACTTGCTATACCATTTAAATGTGTTCTTTGTGGGGAACAGGATGAAACCGTGGATCATTTGTTCATTACATGTTCATTTTCTTACCAATGTTGGTGCTTTATTTTGAGTAAGCTTATGTATTGTACTCCCTTACCAAATAATCTCTGGGATCTCTTTCAAGCCTGGCCAATTCTCTACCAAAAATCATTGTTTACAAACCTCTGAAAATGTATCCTAGCATTGGTAGTTTGGGCTATTTGGTGGGAAAGAAATAAGCACATTTTCATAAAGGAATTCCTTCCATTAGAAATTGTCTTGAATGGTATTGAAAGATCTATCTCAGAAGTGACTAATTCCAACTTGAAAATGATTAAATTTAATCTAATTGTGACCCATTGGGATTCTCAAATTATCCAAGAATGGAAATTACCATTTATTCCTAATGGGTGAAAAATAAATCCTTCACCAGCACATATCTTACCTCGGAAGAACATTTGGAAACCCCCATAATTTGGTCTTTAGAAACTGAATTTTGATGGAGCCTCTAGAGGAAATCTAGGTCCTTCAAGTTTAGGGGCATGTATTAGAACTTCTTTTGGAGAGGTTGTAGCAATCATAGTATCCCCTTTGTCCGTTGACACAAATAACATTGCTGAGGCTCACGCCTTGTTGGCTGGGCTTTTATTAGCTAAGCAAGGTTGTTTCAATAGGCTACATATAGAAGGGGACTCATCAATTATTATTAATGCTTGTATACAAAGGTGCATCATTTCTTGGAAACTCAAATATGTATTGAATCAAATTTGGATACTCGTTGATGAATGTTCGGATGTTTGCATTTCACATATTTATCGACAAGGGAATAAAGTTGCAGATTTTTTATCAAATTTGGGTTGTGATGGGTTACTGTTTCTACTTTTCACTCTCTACCTTTTATTGAGTGACATAAGGCTTTAAAAAATCTTATTCATGATGACATGGAAGCCTCTACTAGTAGTAATTTTTAAAGTGTTGAGCTTAGCAGGTAAAATTTGAATGTTGAGGTACATTCCAAGTGCCAAGTTGAGCCAGTTTATTAAGATTTTGAGCAAAGTTCTTCAGGCTCCAAGTGTTCAGACAGTAGGTACCAAGTTGTTCAGGTGCTGAGTGTTTCAAAATTGTCGAGTTAATAGGAGATTTTCAGGTGCTAAGTAGGCATAAAGGTAATCGGTGCTGACTCACTCTACTTAGTACTAAGTGTCGAGTAACTAAGTCTTAAATCAAATATTGAGTTATTTAAGGTGCCAAATCTATTAGGTGTCGAGTTGTGTAGTAGAAAGGAGTGCTTAGACTTGTAAGGTTGGCCAAGTGCCGAGTTGAATAAGCTATTCTCTGGTGCTGAGTAAAGCGGAGAAGGTTGTCAAGTGCCAAGTTCTCCTGTCATCTTAAAGTGAATTTAATGCCGCATGTTTTTCTTAAGTGCATTTATAATGACACGACTTCTAAAGTACATTTTATATGCTCCAAATCTTTTATTCCCTAACGATATTCAATTTTGAAGTCCTATTTTTTGATTGCCTTATGCAAATAAATTTGAGTCTTTAAGGAATATCATCTTTAGTACCATTTCCAAGCATGATAAGGACAAAATTGGTGACAGTCTACATGGAAAATGACAAGTTGCACTATGATTATTTATTGAATTTTCCTATATATATCTTTCATTGCACACTTTCGCAAACATCCTGCAAATGCTTAATTAGGAAAAATCTATTTTGTGAGCTGAGATTGTGCTTCAAGATGAATTGTGGGTGGGATATTTCTTTGGCTTGCAAAATGTGTCATAAACAAAATCGTTTCATCATATGCCAAAATAAATTCATATTTGGTTGCCACTAGCATTAGAGGAATCTATGTTACCCAATCATGTTACGGATGAGGTGATGACCCAAATACTCATAATGCATTCACAAATGATCACAATAGCCATCTAGCATATCATTGGTGAAGAGCTTCTCTATCCATCAGCACATATATTTATCTATCTTTCTTAGGTCATATCTATATTTCTATCCAATTCCATGGATTTTTTGCAATCTCTAGATAGGATTCAAGCCTTGGCCTGAAAGGCAATCTTGCCACATTTCCTAGTGCATAATAAATTGACTATGGCTATGCAAAAGTATGATTTATGGAATGGTATGGCTTTAGTTGGTGGTTTGCTTTCACATTCTCAACTTCTGCAAAAACATGAATTTTATGTTGTTTTTGAGGCTATGAAGAAATCTATAGATACTTGCAATTTTATTTATTTAAAGCATACTCTACCATTTGATCCAAGATTAATGGGTGTGCAATTGATGGAAAGAGTTAAGTTAGTGGGCCTGACCATGATTGAATTGCAAAAGAATTCTAATGTTTCAAAATCCATACAGCCAAATGCACCATCAAAAAATTTACAACCAATTGAACAGAGTTTTTGGGATTCAATTGGTGCAATTAACTCTGATTGGCTTGTAGATAGTTTAGAATTTTGACTTGGCTTGGGAATTCTTTTTGGTGGACTTAGATTTTCTAGTCGTGGTCTGGTATTTATTTGGGTAGGATTGAAAGGCAGTGTTTCTAAAGGTCCCTTTCAAGTTATGTCATCATCAACTGGTGTTATCTCTTGTATGTTGCAGCTTTATGTCTAAGTACTTCATGCCAAAGCTATTGTATTTGAACTTTGTAGAAGTTTAGATTTGGTTATCTTTAGGGGTAAAGTACTGGGTGATAACCCTTTGTAATTGCTTGCTCATAATATCTAAATATATGTAAACATTAGGGATGATGTTGGGTTTTCTTCATTGATTCTTTCCTAGTTGACCTCGTTGAACCAAATTAATAAATTTTATAGTGGCTAGCCACTTTTGCCTTTAAAAGAAAAAAAATATTGGAAGATTACAAGCCAGTAAGTACACCTATGGTGATAGGACATAAATTTTCAAAGAATAATGATTCAGCTAAGGTGAATCAAACATTAGACAGGTCTATGATTGGTAAAATTACAATATGTAGTACACAACAGACCTAATATTGCATTATCTGTAGGGATAGTTGCAAGATTCTCTACTAATCCTATGGAGAATCACTTGATGGTAGTAAAGATAACAATGAGATATCTAAGAGGAACATAGGAGTATGGTCTATACTACAAGAAAAATGAAAAATTTGAATTGAGAGCCTATGATGTTACTGATTGGGCTAGGAATATTGATGATAGAAAGAGCACCAGTGGAGGAGCATTTTTCTTAGGCAAAAGGGTAGTTCAATAGCCTAGCAAGAAACAAAACTACATTTCTCAATCTATTGTTCAAGCTAAATATGTTGCTACTATGTAAAATTGTATAAACATTGTATGGATCAAACAACTGCTCAAAGATCTGATGGAAGAAATCACTAAACTTGTGATACTTTATTATGATAATACAAGTTCTATAAATATATCAAAGAATCTTGTGATGCATACAAAGACTAAGCACATTGAAATCAAGTATCCTTACTTGAGATGATTAGTTCAAGATAAAGAGGTGAAGATGGAATATGTCAACACCAAAGAGTAAATAGATGATATCTTCACAAAAACATTACCTAACGATGGACATGATTATCTAAGAGGTAAACTAGGGGTGATGCCCCTATCAAATACTATCTAAGGAGCATGAGGAGTGCCTTGCATCAAACAAGTTGATTGACATGTGTTATACATTGATGCAGTGGATCTTACTTTAGGAGCTTCCTAAAGTAATCAAAGAGTTAGAACTATAAATCAGTCACAAGCTAGGTGACAAAGGGAGAAACTAAAAATTTTCACATATGCATATGAAGATGACATGTCTTTGGCATTATTGCAAAGAGGGAAAAATTGTTAAAGAATAGTTTACTGAGTTCAGAAAATCACAAAGGGAGAAATCCTGATATAGAAGATACAGGAACTATGGAATATCTACTCAGAAGGAGAAATTGTACAAGTGTACCTATTGATTACATCTACCTTGTAAGAGGAAGAAAATGTTGAGGGAGATATAAAAAGTAATCAAGAGGGAGTCATAAGGATGTGTTGCTTGTCTCTTGACTAGAACAAAATTTTGTAACCTATTCAGAAGATGTAAGTTACTGATAGAGGGAGAGATTTCAATATAAGGAATTATTTTATTTTTGGCATTTTGATTGGTCATACTGATTATGTTTGGTGATTTTTGTCTGCCATCAATTCCAAAGTGGGAGATTTCTGAAAATAGATTGATACAAGTATGATAAATGTGTTTCAATCATTATTTTGTCACTGATGTCAAACCTGCTACTTGATGGTAAGACAATTGCTTATATTATTTAAGTACTATCATTTGTTTGATTGATGAAGAGGATTTGATCAAATGAGGTAACAATAGCACCTAGAGGAAAGGTTGAGTTATGGTATGAAAAGGAGTACAAGAATCAATTAAGATAGTGATATTATAGTGCATTGATAATCTACCTAAGGTTGCAAAGGTTGGTTACACTGAATGAGTTTAGAAGAACAAGTTAAATAAAGTTTTTCTACCAAGCTTGACTGAGTGGACAATACATGCCGAGAAAAGTTAGTGCAAGCTTAAAAAAATAGTTGGAGTCAAGCAAAGTCTATTTCAGTGTAAGACAAGTAAAGTTTAGTTGATCCTAAGCACTAGTAAACTTAAGTTTGAGATGAGTTTTTTTAAAGTGGATGTCGAGAAATGCAGTATGTGTCGAGCATCAAAAGCCACTTAATGTTAAGAGTCAGCATTATGAGAAAGATCAAGAATTTGTTGAATTTAAGCTAACAAGTTTGATTTCTTGGATTGTGTGAATCATATGGAAGATAAGATTGATGAGTTGGTGACATAGAATTCAAAGAGGATTGAAGGATAAGTTTCTAGAAGGGAATGAAATTAAATAAGTGGTAGATTCATTGAATCCTACCTAATCTAATCTAACCCTAAAATTAATGATGGAGGTTGAACAACAAATATCTTAATTCTCTATTTATAGAGATGGTTGGTCAGAAGTAAGGGTTTTCTTGTGTGAGAACCTAAGGAATACAAGAGTCTAGGATATTTCTTTATTTAGTAACCTAAGAGAAGACACTTCATTTTCAAACAAAGCAAGAAGGCTTAAGAGTATGGATGCTTGAAGGGTCAATAAGCTATCAGAACTGAAAACTATGAAAGCCTAGTAGAATGGAGGACTGAAATAGAGATATGTAATCTACAAATGGAGTTGTAAATTGTTGTTAGATCAAGCCGTACTATTACTCTCTAACCATTGTATCAGTCTAGGGTAAATCCTTTGGATTGAAGTTGACCTAATAATCATTTGTAAATCCTTTAACCAGTTGAGATTCCAAGGGAATGATCTAAAGCTCTAACAAGGCTCACTCCTAATTGGGTGATTGAAATCCTTTAACTTGGTCACAGTTAACAACGTGCATTGTAACCTTTAATAGGGTTGGCCTTTCACAAGGCATCATTTAGAAGAGTGAGAATGAGTAGCATGTTACTGGTGGTTTTTCCTAAATTGGATTTCCACATTAAATCATTATGTCAAATGTGTTATTTAGTCTATTATGTTTCATGTTTACATTTCTGCAAATTGATGACATAGTAACCTACAAGTTTAAGTGATTGCATAATATAATTGTTGAAGAAATAGGATCATTCATCTATCTGTAACTTGTAATAGCACTTATGGATCTATTATATGTTTTCCAAGTTACTATAAAAAACAAATATATATTGTAAACAAAGAGGCATGTCTCTTAAAGAGACATGTCCCTTTGACATATTAACTTACATTAGTTATAGTTATAACACAAGTAATATATATCTTCAATATATTGCTATAGATTTATAACAAGATATATATATATATATATATATATATATATATATATATATATATATATATATATATATATATATATATATATATATATATATATATATATAAGTTAAGTATTACATATATAATATTTGTCATATATTATATATCTCATATATATAATATAATTTATCCTACAGAATTATAACATTAACCCTCCCTCTTAATGAAGAAGGATAAAACACATAGATATTACACCATAGGTAATATTTTAAAAATAATACATATAGGAAATCTTTGATCAAAAGATTTTTAGAATATGATATCATGTAAGTATTGGCCTATCAGAATATCAACATATGATATTCACCAATTACTATTTGATATCATATTTGGTAACATGAGCATTGGCCTATTAGAATATCAATCAAATGATATTCACCAAATACTCTGAGTAATGGCCTATCAGAACATCAACTAAATGATATCCACCAAGTACTCAATGTGGTAATGGCCTATCAGAATATCAAGGCAAGATATACACCAAGTACCAAAAATATATCTATACAAGCAACTTGTAGATAATCAAATTAATGATATCAACCACCTAGTTGTTGATTATAAGATAAATTCTTTACATGAATCAATTTCACAAAAATGAAACATGCTACAAGTTATTGTAAGGATGTCACTTAACAACAACTTCTCCTAATACAAGTGATAATCATTTAGAAGTTGTCACTTCTTCATGATGTACATAGGGGACATGCTCATACATGTATGACATCAAAGTTTCACATGAAGTCTCCATGAATATTGTCATGTGGTGGTGTCACAACATTCACCATGAAACATATCAAAGAATAAGGTTTCTCCCTCTTAGTTTTATATCAACTTTTCTGACCTCGTAGCTCAAGGTTCTCTCCGATGAAGTATCAAACTTCCTTTTAATCTATTATCATCCTTCTATCCTCTTGGAAGCAAGTCATGTCATGCTTCCCTAGTTCAATGGGTATCCTAATAGCATAAAGGCCTTCCAGCATACATACATGAGACTTTATCCCATGAATCATAGTCCTTTAGCTATTATAGTTTTTGACTAGTGTTGAATCCATCAACAAGGTCTACTCCTTCTGAACCAATATCATCAAAAGTTTGATTGAAGCATTTTTATTTTCTACTCCCTCTCTTTCTCCAAGGTTGCCTCTAATGAACCGTTAGACTCCCTCTCATAATTTCAATCATCAAGGATATTTGTTTCAAGAAACTCATATTATCCAACCTAATTATCAGATGATTTGTGAATCCTAAATCATAGCTTCTTTGGAGCTACTATCATAAGGTTGAGTCTGCACAATATTTGGTAGCATGCCTAATGTACCAATCTTCTTTTCCTACAAGAACATCCTCAGAGACAGGAAAAGATCAAGGAAAATAGCTCTTTATAGTAATTATAGAAATACAAAATAAGAGAGAGACTACAAAGAGTTGATAAATGTAATACCCAAGGATAATAAATACTTATCTGCAATAATAAGTTGCTCTAATGAATGTCCATATGCATCAAATCAAGAAATGTCTCCACTTAAGAATTTGTCAGACAGTTTGAGTACATCTTTTCTGCTCTCATATAAGGATGGTTCAAATGGGAAACAAACATTGGTTATCATTCCCCCTTACAATGTTAGATTCCCACTCTTATATTATTGAACATATAGGTACGCCTAAAAAGTTGCCTATATTTGGACACACAACCTATCTCCTTCTAGCTCAAGCCAGATTGGTATGGCTTTCACAATGTGTCCCATCCCCATGTGCTCCTCTTGTTTAGTGGTGGGACACACTCATTTGTGTTGCATTGTACATGCTCTATTGTTTGATTGACTTTGTGTATCATCCATTCACCCTTTGGTCATGTAAGAGCTTAATATGTTGTTTATGTACCCGATAGCAATGACTATTTTTTTTACTTACTCATTTCTACTTCATATATGGATTAGCACTCAGAAGAGAATGATATTCCACTCAAAGGATTTATATTCTCTTTGATAACTTTGATATTTAACCTTTAGCTTTATCATCATTGAATAAAGAATATAATTGCTACTGGTAGAGACAACCATTGCATATATGTTGAAGGTGATCAAAATACTCGAGCTTTCTCCCAAGTCAATAATGATAATAAGTTTTGTTGTGATACACATCATCTTTAATTTATAACCATTCCTAATAAATTAATATGATATTGCATCTTTTAATGTTCCTAGACTCTTATAGTTAAGGGAAGATGCCAAAATAATGAATCCCTTTAGAAGTGGGACTATTTTCACGTCATCTTTTTAAACCACTCATACATTTCTTTATATATAGATCCTACACACTCACCATAATTCTCAATTAATAATGGTGACCATGAGATTTTCATAAGTCTTCTCATTAATTTTAATTTCAACACTCCTTATCAAGAAATGTAACTTTAGATTATATTTTATTTACTTCAATAATGCAAGGGAAGCTTTAGATATACCTTTCCTTAATTTACCTCATTATGTGTTGGCCCCAACCCCTGGTACCTTTTTGTTAACCTTCACTATATGTAATGGCAGGTCTTGTTCCTCCTAAAGGTGTTGAGGTATCCCACTTATGTCTTCCTTGCACATCATAGTCTTCTTTAGAATTTGAAGTGGTTCAGAATTTCCCAACTCCAATACAGACATATATCTTTGTTGTTAAATATGTTGCAATTGTTTCTCCATTCAATGCCAACTACCATCATGAATCCGCATCTATGCTTGAAAATGTGAGTTGTTTGGACACTTCGAGCCATGAAGTATCTTTAGTACTTCTCCTATCACAACATAAACTATCTAGTCATGATGAACACCAATTTATGAAACATCAAAATTCTTTGTGACTTTGAACACTACAGTAATAACACAAACAATGAACTCCTTGGTAGTATTTGTGCCTATGAAAAAATGCAACGATTGGTTTGTATATGGTATAGATTTCATAAAGCCCCTTTGGGATCAGCCTGAGATCATAATTACCTCCACAAAGATCCAAACTTTCTGTACACAGAGTCCCTAACACAATAGAAAGGAGGTGGCAACCAAACATCTAATACTACCAATATGGTTTTTAGCTTACCATATTCACCAGTGTACAACTCCATGATTAAATGAATAGAAGACAATTTTTTCAATTTGTTCATGTCTTCACACATATTCATATCATGAGATACAATATGTGTTGTAGGTGCCAACAGTTTGAAGAAATTGAGTATGAGTCCAAACATAATGCATGACACCTTCCACTGAGTTAAAAATTGTGCATAGAAAGAAATACCTTTCAACAACCTCTCCCCTTTCTACATCCTCGCACTTAATCCCCACTTAATCCCTTTATAAAGAAAAGAATGATCTTGACAATTTTGAGGTTTCTAACAACTAGGATCTTTGTGCCCTTACTCAAATGATGTAACTCGATACTGTGTCTTTCTATCCAAACCAATTCCTTCATAGACATCATTTTGTGTGTGTCATTGTTATCATCGACCATCTATTCGAATCAATGCAACACCACTGCCATCCAACTCAATGAAAGCCCTTCAAAATAGTAGGGTAGCACTTTCTCAACCAACAATACTATGCCAAACAATCTGCTCATTGAAATTAACTTTCCAAACTTAACCACCCTATATGTGATCAAAGAAAGTATCTAATCTGAATGCAAGAGAAAATTGCATAAAAAATGTTAATTCTTGAGTTCCTTTTGGTATTTCCTTGAGCCAAATCATGAAGACAAAGTGCACACCCAAGATAGATTTGACATTGATAGCAGTACCATGTACAAAATTCAATGCATATTTGTCTACCTATCCCGATGTTAGCACAAACTAACTCTTTCATCATTCACCTTTAATGGATACACAACTTTTCAGACACTGGAGATTTCTCACACAAATTACCATGTATAGGCGTACAACTATTCGAACGATTTTTTCCAGATTACCATGTATAGGCATACAAAAAGAATTATGCAATTTTTTAATGTTAGTTCTTTAATATTAGATTGTATAGTTGATCATCCCAGCAAACAACCTGCTCTGATACCATGTTGAAGAAATAGGATCATTCATCTATCTGTAACTTGTAATAGCACTTATGGATCTTTTATGTGTTTTCCAAGTTACTATAGAAACAAATATATATAGTAAAAAAAGAGACATGTCTCTTGAAGAGACATGTCCCTTTGACATATTAACTTACATTAGTTATAGTTATAACACAAGTAATATATATCTTCAATATATTGTAATAGATTTATAACAAGATTATACATACATACATACATACATACATACATACATACATACATATATACATATATATATATATATATATATATATATATATATTTCACTTTTAATATAAGTTAATTATTCCATATATAATATTTGTCATATATTATATATCTCATATATATAATATTAGAGCCCGTGTTTCAACACTAGGAACCTTAAACCATTACACTTTTGAAAACTTAAAACAAAACATTAAATTGTGTAGGATGCCTCCTGTTACTTGAAGCAACCGACGAGGTAGAGGTCATAGGGCGAGAGGTGGTAGAGTAGAACAGGAGGATGGACCACCTCCACCACCACCACCTCCACCTCCACCACCACCACATCCACCTCCACCACCACCAAACCTGAACCAGGACATTATAGATGCACTTTAGACTTTGATCGATGTAGTTCAGTAGAGAGTAGTACCTATAGTTCAGCCAGGTCAGTGGATTCCAGTAGTGGAAGCAGAGGGACCCAGAGGAGGTGGACCCAGAGTCAAGGAGAGGACTAGGAGTCCCCCACCAAGACAGATAGAGGAGTTTCATTCTCTTTATCAAGGATAGTCATCTAGTGGTTAGAGAGGGGCTTTCTCAGAGCCGACAGTTGAAGACATGGGTTGATCCCACAGAGTTTTTGCAATAGTTGACAACCACTAGACTGAGCATCAGGGTGCAATTATTGAGGCTACAGGTGGAATTGGTTGGCCAGTTAGCAGTGGAGCCTATCTGTATTATTGCTCGACAGACCCTAGCATTTCGACGGTGAGAGCAAGACTAGGTTAAGGTCCAGTGAGATTGTTATGATGAGGTCATGACTTCATGGGAGGATGCAGCGCAGATGCAATCTTAGTACCCTTATTTTTTTTATGAACTCCAGGAGGAAGTTCATGCCTAGTGGGGGAGGATGTGAGGCTTCACCCCAACCCTTCATAGCCTTAGTTGTTACATTACTATTATTTTGATACTCATGACTCAAGATGTCAAGACATTATCTGATGCTTTGAACATATTATATTATTTCATGTTGTGTGATGTTACTTTCAGATATTTGATGTTCGTCATTTAAATTTTTTATGTATATGTATATTGATGAATGAAGTAAAATGTAGGATTAACACTTTGATTTAAGAGATTTTAATGTTTAAGAATTGAATAGGATGAGAGGAACCCTTATTTTTTTATAGATGGATGTTTTAAATTATGTGATTCTTGATACGTATATACATATGTACATGTGATTTTACGGAACTACTGATGTGTGCAATGAGTGTGTAGGATATTTTAGCCGAGAAACCTGATTGAGGAATAGAACTGATCCCTATGTGCTAATTTTGGAAACCTTGTTGTTCGTAATCAAATTAATTGTGAGATGTATGTATGTATCTTTCTGTGATCAGTAAATGTTATGTTCGTAACTATGTTCGTTTAGTGTCGCTTAACACTCGTGAATTGTTTATGCTCTTTAGCATGCTAATTAGGGTTAGCTGTGTAACCTTTGGACCTAAGTCAAATTAAGTTAGTGTATTTTTGCTAATTTGGTTCTTAATCGAGTTTAGTCACCCCTAATCTAGATTAGTGCTTAATCTATTTATTTTAGATTGTTAGATGGTCCTAATTATTTCCTAGCTTTTGTTTGGTTCCAAACCTATTCCTAAGGCTTTAAAACATGAAATTTTATACCCAAAGTGTATGGGTATGGGTTGGGGGTCTTTTCCAACCCCTAAGCCCCTTTTATTGACTTTTGAGATCACTCAAAAAGTCTCTTTTTGCCTTTGTGCGAAAATTGACTATGGCTACCATGAGTTGCCTCACCTCACCTCCACTTAGTGGTTAACCATAGTATGGGTTGAGTTAGGAACTTCTAGATTTGTAGGTGGGTGGGAGAAGTTATTACTCTTTTTGGTGGTTGAGTTTGAGGCTTATTTAGAGGCCCTTCTTGGAGTAGTTGAGGGGTTATCCAATCTCTACTTTTAGAGAGGAGTCTTAGAAGATTGAAGGAAGGAAGGGAAAAGCTCTACTCAAATTTTTTCATTTGCCATTACCTCTTTGTGAAGGTAGGAGTTCTTCATCTCTCTTGTTCAGATTTTCATGCTTATGCTACTTGTTGTTGTTTGGATGCTTGTATGTATGTTGGGTATGTTGGGAAGGATTGAAAACCATGTTCTTGAATGCTTTTCTTTTTTGTTTATGTTTGAATTTTGAAGTTTTCTTTTATGGGTTTTTTGGTATTACTCACCCTTGGATAGGGCAGAAGTGACCAATTTTGAGAAAGGTCCTTTTAGTTGAACTCCAACAGAGTAGAGTCTCTTCTCAGGATGAGAAGAGGGGGAGAGGGTAGGGTGTTATGGGCCCCTACTTGTCAACACAAACCACGTATGAGTTTTGGCATGTAAGAATGGAAGAATGGAAGTTTTTGATTTATAGCCCCGATTGGGCACCTGTTTTGGTGTTGTTTCTAACATCTCTTATTAGAAAAATCCACCTTTTCCTAGTTTTGATTCATTGTGAATCCTATTGTGAAAACCTTGTATGAATATGCATGTTTGATTTGTTTTTTGGTCATGCTATTGACACCTGATCAGATTTTGTTCTCTCCACAGTTCTTAGAAATGTGTTGCAGAAATTGATATGGAACCCTTGATGAGGGTCATGAAGGAAATTCAATTAAATTGTTGAAATTTTGGGATTGGAATACTATGTAATTTGTATTTAAAAACCTTGTTGTAATGGCAACGATGTCGAATTTTCTTCCTGGTTCTTTTCTGGTTGAGCCTTTGAATTAGGTTTGCCAATAAAATGGTGGTTTAGTAATATTGCTTATCATGTGATTTAGTCATAATTTTCAATTATATGGATGCACATCAAAAATAGGATGAAATGGTGATGGTTTAGTTAAGAAAAATTTTCAAGTTTCCTTATATGTTAAAAATGAAAATTATGTTAAGGAAAGAAAAATGGATATGGTTGATATATTTTAATTCAAGTTTTCTTAGGAGATCAAATAAATCTGGTATTAATGTGACACAAACTATTGAATCTATGTTTTAAATCCATTCAAAAATATACAACTTGAAAAAAAAATACATTGCTTTGTAAATCTACACTTAGAAAAATATGACAAAAAAAAAGTTGTATCCTAGAGCCAATAGTCTCTGGAATTTGTATGGGGAAACAAATTAAATGCCCCTTTGATAACAGAGAATATTCTCTTCAAAATCCTCTTTTAAATCATTTGAATAATCTTGAAAATTAAAATTAAAATAATAATGATAATAGAAAAATGTGTATAACATAATTTAAAACTAAATATCCTAATATCTATTCTTACCTTTAAAACTTTATGTGTTTAATTCATACCCATCTCCCCATTGGGCGTCACTTTTGAAGATGCACTTTTAAAAAGGTTGTTATTAAAAGTTTTTAGCAAGTCAAACTGTCATCATGAAAGATGACGTCATTGTCCCCCATCCCATCCCTTCTCTCCAACCTGGGTGCTCACATGACAGGGGAAAGCAATAAAGTTTTTTTTTTAAAAATAAAAACAAACAAAGTTTGCAAGCGATTTAACTTGCTTTTCTCCCACCTTCTAATCCACTTGGATCGCTTGGTTTATGGGAGGCCTGCCAAGGTCACACCTTGGGCATAGCGTTGTCCCAAGTGTAGCGCTTGGGAAGTGCTCCTACCTTTAAGGAATCGCATGGGAGTAGGGGGAGTTTAGGGGGCGGTTAGTATAGGTGTTAGGTGTTAGTTAGTAATAGGTGTTAGTTATGTGTTAGTATAAATTTGTATTATTTAAATAAGTTTAGAATATGTTATAATAGGTAGTTATTTTTGTTAATTGTTAATACTTTTAATTAGTTAAGTCTTAAATGTAATTTAATTTGTTAGTATAATTTGTAGAATTATAAATTAAGTTTGGATCATAGTGTTAGTAAGTTAGTTTAAAATTTATTAAGTTTAATAGATGTTATGTGATGTTAGTTTAGTCTAGTTTAGTAATAGTTTTTAAAATTAAAGTTTTTAGTTTAGTAATGATTAGTTATGTTAATTTTGTATATTAGTTAGTAGTTTTATTATTTAAGTTTGTTTAATATGAGTAGTGTAAGATAGTTTTTAGTTTAGTATTAATTAGTTTTTTTTTTTCATTGTTAATAGTATTGTTAGTTAAGATAGGTTAGTTTATATTAGTAATTAGTTTAATTTATTAAAGTTTTAAGTTAGTTATTCATTGTGTTGTTTAATTGTTATTTGCTAAAAGTTATTTGTTTTAAATTTTAAAATATATTTAGTCAAGATTGTTTTAGTTAATATTTAATATTAAGTTAGTTTTAAATTTAATTAGTTAGAATTGTGTAAGTTTTGCGATGATAGTTAAATTAATAAAGTTCTAAGTTAGTCTTATATTGATAGTAAAATTTAATTTTTGAGTATTAAGTAGTTTTAATTTTAAAGGTTAATTGGCTATTTAAATTAACTTTAAATGTAGATTTTATTTGATTAGATATTTTCAGATTAATCTAAACCTGAACTCCTTTAGAATGTTATTTAAATAGCTTTCATATCTTGTTGAGAAGTTAATAAAATAACGTGATTAATGTCGATATCATTTTAAGAACGTAAGCTCAAATCTTAACAATGTATTCCTCCACAAGGTTATAAACTTCAGACGTAATTTAGAGAACCTTTAATTAAACTATGATCATAACCTTATCAAACTTAAAGCATTCTAATTATTAATTTTTAAAAAATTGTGTTTTTGCCTCGTTGTTTGGGCATGACATATAATATAATTTATCTGATAGAATTATAACATTAACAATAATGGATGCATACATGATGAAAATATTTTATGGATATGGGTTCACTAAGTTGTGAAAATATTTATTTGTACATCTAGACCTTTTATATCTGATTTACCCCCCCTCTCAGTTATTTGAAAGAATTCTAACACTACTATTGTTTGAGTATCATCAAGTTTAAACATCTTAAATTGGAATAGTTGATCTATTAAACAACTAAATCTCAATCTCCATTTTCTCCTTGAAGTAAGAAACACCATTAGATTGATAAAATTTAAGGTGTCTTCTAGTATCAATTCTGACAAGGAAAATTTATAAAATGAAGAAATCATAGAAGTTTGAAAAAAATCAATTACAAAATGTGGTCTATGGCATTGTGCTAAAATGATAAAAGAGTCTTTCCCTCATAAGATTTAAACAAAAAGAAAGATATCTAGCAACAAGTGGGTGTCAAGCATCTTTTCAAACTAATGAGAACTATTATGTGTAACTATTTAAGGATTCAAGAGATGTTGAAGATAAGACTCACAATCATTATCAACTTTTACCTAGTTGTTTATTGTCCCAAAATTACCACCACAATTTTTATGCAATTCATGATAGACACTATCTGAAACATGGGGGAAAATATCTAATTTGTCCATATTTTATGTAAAACTCGATACCACCACATTTGAAAAATAGAATAGTAATATTTTTGGTTTAATATTACAACTATGGGTGCTTGAACACAAAGCCATACATGTACACAAGGAAAGCCAAAAAACTACCAGAATGAATCATACTGAACTACTAAAATATATAATCACAACTCTGCTATGTGCATACTCTACACTGAATACAAACTTGTACTATTAAATGAACCCAACTCATGACAAACAAGAAGTAATGAAAAGGCTCAACGAAAGTTTTTGGTATTCTAATATGGTTGAATTTGAGAAAGGTGTCCAAATTTTTCTTTCAAAACCATATGTGCAGATATAAACATTAAGTACAACATGTCCAATATTTTTGTAAATATACACATTAATTACACCAACTTTTTCTTTCAAAACCATATCTATAGATACAAACGTTAAGTACGTGTCCAATATTTTTATAGATATACACATTAACTACACCAACTTTCTCTTTCAAAACCATGTGTGCAGATATAAATATTAAGTACAACATGTCCAATATTTTTGCAAATATACATATTAGTTACATAAAAAATTTCTTTCAAAACCATATTTGTAGATGTAAACATTAAGTACAACATGTCCAATATTTTTGTAGATATATTTTCCTGTGAAAGACCACACCTAACAATATGAACCTAGAATAAAATAACAAGAAAATGGATACATTGTGGTCTTAGTTCCAAAAAAAAGTTGATAAACGTAATTTTCCTTGCAAAAATTTTAAGGGCTTAAAGAATCAAAGAATTCTAATCACAACAGCCTAGAGTCATCGTAGGCAACATGGTCACATTAAAGGGGGCCACAATTTTTGTCAATTGTTGAATGTGAATTTCTTACTGGAGGAACATGGAGGTGTGAATATCCAAGCTAAGGATAACACTTCCATGGAAGAAGATAATAATGTGCTAAAGGACATGATTAATGAAGATGGTATTGGCACAGTTGATGAAGATGCTCACAATGATGGTACTAACACATCTGATAATGATGATAAAGATGGTCTTAGTATACCTATACTTGAGAAGGCACATGAGCCCCTATACAAAGGTTCCCAAATAAATCTTCTCTTTTCTATAGTGTATTTGGTGAACTTGAAGGTTATGAATGATTTATCCAATGTAGCAATGTCATGCATGCTAAGGTACACCATTTTTGTCATCTTCAATGTTAGCATACCATTACTATTCATTATATTAACAATTAATATTTATTGTTGTAGGTTGATAGGTGAGTTTTCTTGACCACCATCAAACACTCTACCTCATTCATACCTAGAATTATCTACCATTATGAATCAAATTGGAATGAAGTATCAGACAATACATGCATGTCCTAGTGATCACATTCTATATCATAAACAACATGAATTTTCAATAGAATGCCCTGATTCTCATATAAGTAGACATTGGTTAGATCAAATAATAGAAAAGGTGCCTCAAAAGGTTCTTTAGTATATTCCCATTATTCCACGTCTTTAATGATTATTTAGGTACACTAGCTTGGCACAATTTATGGATTGCCATGCACACAATAGAAGTTAAGATGACATTATGAAAATGCCTATGGATGGCTCTATATTTAAAGAGAGAAGAAGAATGGCCACACTTTAAAGAAGAACCTCATAATCTCAAGCTTTCATTGGCAGCAGATGGTCTCAATCCATTTGGAGATATGAGATTTGTTTACTCAGTGTGGCATGTTTTTGTTATTAAAAATAACATTTCTCCTTGAATATCCATAAAGAGGGACCACATAATGTTGTCAATGATTGCACCAAGTATTTTTTTATTTAATAGTTATCTAAATTAATTTATAAATAATGTATAAAAATGGTCATAATAATTATCTAATACTTCTGTTCATTCAATTACTAGGTAAGTACCAAGTTAAAGATATGAATGTTTATATTGAGCCCCTTATTGATGAGTTCTTGAAGTTATTGAATGGGGTCACTATGTATGACATCTCTAGACCAATAGGACAAAGACAATTTTAATTCCATGTAATGCTTGTATGGATAATACATGATGCCCTTGGGCTAACTCATTTTTGTGGTATGTTATATTATTAAGGTCACATATTTTTATTCTATTATAGTGCTTCCACAATATTGTTGTATGCTTTAGTTATGCATGATAATTTTACATGATCCAATTGTACATGATCTTTTAGGTCTTCAGAAAAAGGAAATATTCGTATGTCTAATTTGTGGTTCGAAGATGAAATCTCATCATTCAAGAAGTTTATGAAATTTAGTGTTCAATGAGTTTAGGAACTTTCTCCACAATAATCATAAGTATCGAATTATTGAAAAACATATTTTTAATAAGAAAGAAGAGATGACATCAAAGCCATGAAGAATGACACCTCATCTATGGAAGTTGAAATATGATCAACTAAATCACCAAGGTAATGTTCAATTTGTGGTCTAAAGTTTGAAATTTATATTTTGATATTGTCTTTTATTTAGTAATGATGTAATTGATGTTTGTGAAGGTTGTCAAGGCATCAATGACCAACTTCCTAGAGGAATAAAAAGTTATCCTACTCAATTTAGTAGGTTACAATACTACAAGGATCTCCCGATCATGTATTTGTTTGATGCTATGCATATTGGAAAGAATGTAATAAAGAAAATATGAAAAATATTGGATAGAAGGTTTAATAGAGAAAAAAATTCCAAAATTTGCACTGACATTTATGAATCTAGTCATGCATTGAAAGATTTCATTGAATCAAAAAGCAATGGAGACTACATAAATACGAGTGCCCTTCTTTGGTTACTAACAGGGCAAAAAAGTGAAGCATTAAAAGAAGTCATTAAAAAAACCAAATTTTTCATAGGATTTTTTATAAATATAAGCACTGTTATATCAAAGAAAAGTGATTTTGAGTGAGGGTTGAAAACACATGATTAGCATACCTTCATCAAGGTAAGTCATGTTCTCTTTTTACAATATATTTGTAATCATGTACTACCTATTGTATTGTTTCATAATATATTGTATTATTGCAGTATGTCCTACCTCTATCCCTCCCACACTAGTTTAACAATAATAGTTAACAAGTTATCTATGACCTTGGAAAATACATGAGGTTAGAAGTGTTATCTCTTAGATTTGTTGAACATATATTATATCATATCTATGAAATCTCATTTATGTGTTCTTGCGTGTTGAATATATTTTAGGTGGTTATCATCTAAAGAAATTGATAAAAAAGATATAAAATATTGGAAGAGAAAAATTCCATAGCTTATATCTGAAATGCAAAAGTGTCTACGTTCAATTGTTTTCAATGCTCAAAAACACTACCTCATACATCAAGTTAAGGAGATTGAATTGTGTGGACCTATACAAACTAGGTGAATGTGGATGGTTGAGAGGCACTTGAAATTTATGAAGGGCTTGATTCAACAAAGAGCACATCTTGAGGGTTCTAAGGTAGAGGGATATGTGGTATACCAGACCATGGTGTACATTAGTAAATATCTTCCAAAGTTTGCAACAAATATCCATGTAGATCACATTTGGGATCCCAACTCTATTAACAAATATGAAGGGGAGTACCTGATAGGGAAAGGTAGATTGAGGAGAGTGAGAAGTAATTATAAATTTTTTTGGTAGTTAATTAATTCTTATCCATCACAATATAAGTTATTTCTAACTGGTCTAGTTGTTTATCTTTATAGTTGGTCATGAGTGGAATGTACTACATTTGTATATTGCAAAAAATCTTGATTGTATGATGATATGGGTTCAACAGTCTCAAGAAAATGGTCACCCATTAACATGGGATGGTGTTGCATTGTTGGTTAAAGAAGCTCATTCTAATGGAGATCCCAATGATACACCAATGGTACTTGATCTAGCATATGGCTTAAGAGATAGAAAGGTATGTAGAAGATTACTAATCATGACCCATAAGTTTAATATCAATTTATAGATTGATGCAAATAATCTTGACATATTTGAATAGTTACAAATCAAACACCACAAAGCTATGTACTACCATGGTCATAAATTTTGCATCAAAATGTCAGATGAAATGAAGAAAACTCGTGATTCTAGGATAAGTGTAGTCTTTGAGGTCACCAATATTTTGTCTAGGGATTACATACATCCTCAACATTCTGAAAATCAATACTATGACATTTTGGATGATATACTTGAGTATGACTTTAATTCATTCAAATTAGTTCTATTTTTCATCAAATGATATAGGTTATGGATGAATTGAAATGATCCAGATAGGACTATTATTGAACATGATAGTAGATTTACAATGATTAATACAAGGTTATTTGAGCCGGTTGGAGATGAGCCCTATGTTCTTCCAAGCCAATGTGAGCAAGTGTTTTTCTCTAGCATTCCACACAAATTGGGTTGGTTATTTGTTGTTAGACATGATCCAAGAGGAAGGTCAATAAATTATAAGGTGATGGAAGAAGAAGATACTAAAGAATCAGAAGATGAAGTAAATGATGATCATAAATGATTGTTATACAATGATGATGAAGAATAAGAAGATGATGATTTTGGTGATGCTAAGGATGATGATGATGATGATGATGATGACGATCATGATCATGCTAAAGAAGATGGTGATGATCAAGGCAATGATGGTCATGATGGTGATGGTCATGATAATAGTGATGAAGATGATGATGATAGTGATGAAGATGGTGGTGGTGACAATGATGATCAAAGTGATGAATATGATGATGGTGATGATGATGGTGGTGATGATGATGACACGGATGAAGATGATGATCAATTGCCTTGAAGGAAGGCTATAAAGTTGTGGTTGCATGCCTACACCAAGAATCTAGTGCACCAAATGAGACACAAGTAAATTGGTCAAATGAAAAGTAAATCAAATTGAATAGTTGAGAAATTTGTTTTCTAGTGTTAGTTTTGAACATAAATTGACTACATAACAATGCACATACCATTTCACTCCAGCCAAAAAGATTCCACAGATTGAAGCCAAAAATAGGGTGTTGGAGAATGCTAATAGTGATAATCTAAAGAAGGTGACAAGCCTAGAGGACAAGGTGAATGATATTGAAAAGATGATCAAGAAAATGATTGATATTAATAGCAATTCATTAAAGACTATGATAGATAATGTGAGCAGTCTCTTGAAAAAGCATGAGCAAGATAAAGGATAGGATTCCACTACTATTGCTAAGAACCAGGGACCTAGCAAATGCACTCAAGCTAATTCTAAGAAGAATGAGGAGATGAACAAGATGGAAAAGGTGAAGGCCACTGTAGAGAATATGCATATCTTGGAAGACCAGGTTGTTGACCTATTGAAGACTATGTAGTTGTTCAGGTGCTAGTTTTTTGTTGTCCCTTTGTTGTCTTTTCAGCTCTATTTCTAGTTGGCCTCCTATTTTTCTATTTTTCTTTGTTCTTTCTAGAGGTTTGTTATGTGGTGAACTATGCTTTTAGAGTTAGATGTTAACTTTTATGCTTTTTTTTCTAGACTTTTGGTTACTTTTTAAAAGGTTTTGAGTCCTTTAAAACCTATTTTTACTTCTTCCAAACATTTCACTCCAGCCTTCATATCCTATCACAGAATATGTGTGTGATGAAGGCCATGATGTGCATCATAGTGTTGGAGGTATTAATTTGCTATTGGAAATAAATTATGCAATTATGAATGCAATTTAATATCTTCAATTGCAATTTGACATGTAACCATTTTTTGAATATTTTAGAGCATGTTGAACATCATAGTGAAGGAGTGGAGCATGTTCCAAGTGCTCAGCATGTTGATGTGGTAGTGGATCAAAATGTTAATGTACATGATGTGGCATTTTCAAGTAAGAAAAATGCATGTTATGTTCTACTAGTTAATTAAATACTGGTAATAGTTTAAAAAAGAAAAAAGATTATACCAATTTAACCCATTTACTTGTTCTTGACATAGAGCCCCCTTTAGTGCAATAGCCTCTTGCTCCTTAAAAAGGAGGAGGCATCATAATTTGACATTACATGTGCCACAAGAGGAGGAGAATGAGGAATATATTGATGCTCCTATCAGCCTTTTTCTTAAGAGAATTAAGAAAAACAAAAATAAGAAATAATTTTTTTTAAATGCTCTTTGAAAAACTATATTGGATAATGAAAGAAGGTTGTTTTAAGTAATTATCTATGAATTTTGTGTATTAATATTGATTTTTATTTCGTGTTAATGAATTTTTTTATGTGTTAATGAAGTCTTGATTAGTATTGTGTATTAATGAATTGTATATCATATTAATGAATGTTATTTGATTGTATCGATTGAATGTTATAGTTCATAAATCAATGAATGAATTAATGAAGTATGTGATTAGATGATAACAGGGAATTTAGATTGATGTTAGGGGAGGGGTGAGGCTAGATGAGCTTCTATCTTCATGTGGTTGGCCTTTTTAAGTAGAGAATATTAAAGAATTCTTGAAACTAAGTGAAGCTCAAACTAACATACCAAGGATATCTTCCTAATAGTTTATTTTCTTTGAGATAGAGTTTCATGTCCATTCCTTTATCAATCACTACCCTTTTAGGCTCCTCAAATTCCTACTCTATTCTTTCTTTTACTTCAAAACTATTACCAAAGTATAAATTTATTCTTGATCATCTTTAGCTTAGTTCCCAAGCAATATAATTTTGATCCTGACACCTCTGCTTCCTTCAACTACTATTCTATTTTATTCATTAGGTTTTCATCCCTCACCCACATTTTTTCAAACTTGAAAGGACATTATTTTGGGAGTGAATCCTCAATTATATTTAGCTTAACTGCAAAGTAGTTTGTGTAAAAATATTTGTAGCTTTAGATCTAGCTAGGAACTAAAAAGAAACATGTAGAGCAAAAATATTGAAGAAATACAGAGTTGGGAAGATTAAAATAAAGGTATTGATCACATTGTGCTCTCAATTATGTTATTACAATATTACATGATTTATATAACAAATCAATGCATGAATTTAGAAATTTGAAACTAGCACTCAACTATTTGAAGGAGCAATTATGATAAAATTATTCGAGTTGTCTCTGAGTTTAAACATGCAAAGAAGACTAGAGACTGTGGTATCACCGTTCGAACTAGAGCTCACTACTTAAAACATCGAGTTAGAATTAATAACATCAACAACCCCCCTTAATTCTAAGTAAAATAGAAGAAAATGAAAGGAAGTGGATAAGAGGGAAAATCTACTAACCCCCCTTTAAAATCTCTTTAAAATCTACAAAGAGAAATTCTTCTGTGACATGAAAGATATTGTGGAAATCTGTCAAATCATAACCACCATAATGTTGAATGAAGAACCTCCTTTGAAAACCAAAATGAAGATCAGGATCAATCTACATGAGTGCCCTTAATGACACTACTCAAGCAATGAATAGATTGCAAACAAAGGAAAAACATCTATCAATCAAATCGAAGATATAATAGACAATAATCTGCATAACTCCCTCAAACAAAGAATAGATGGAAAATACAAGAAAAACATCTACCATTCAAGGATATAGTTGATGCATGAGTTTGTACAAGTGACCCTAATGAAACTACTCAATCATGCATGAATAAATTGCTGATTGAAAATACATGTGTCAATTGTCCATAAATCTAATCAATTATCAAAGTAAATGAAGAATGCACACCAAGAGGCATGAAAAATCCACAAATTGGAGTGTGTCACTAGAGAGAAAAAAAAGGCAAGATCCATGCAAAGAGCATGATCTTGACTTATCTCTTAATCATGTCCAATATTTTATGTTGTGACATTTTGATGCAAGCCTCTACTTGTGGGCCTAAGCAGAATCGGTGGCTTCTATTCGAAATAATTGAATGGCATGAGAAAGATAAATGCTGAAAAATTCCATCTTGGAAAACTTGATCTTCAATACCTAAAAAAAAAAATGTACTTCTTTTCCTAGTAGCCTTACCTTTGATACCATGTAAAAATAGATCTAGCTAGGAAAATAATACACACGTCTTTGCAAGAATTCAAAAATAAAACAAAGCTAAGAATAAACATAGATTCTCATTCAATGATCATTTTTTTATTTTCAAAGAAAACCCTTGCCTCTTCTTGTCTTTTTCTTCTCTATCATAGGTTTTTTACATTCAGTTATTTGAGGACTTTGTGGATTTGTACTGTGTATTGCTCAAATCCTTCAGTTTGAACTATAATGAGGGAGAATATGGGTCGAGACAATATATTAAAATCAATTTTTATTGAGATTCTTTGGTGATTCTCTACTATTTTTCTCTAGGATTCATTATAGCATTGAATTCACCACCTATAATAAAAATCTAAATTCATTATAGAAGAGAAAATATTTATCTAGTATAGATTGTGCAAATATGATAAATATGTGACATGAATAATGATTAGCGGAAAAGGGGGTGAGATTCAATAGCTTATAAGATTCATCATTTCTATATATGAAATGT
The DNA here is from genome assembly GCA_028749045.1 of Cupressus sempervirens. NCBI lineage: Eukaryota > Viridiplantae > Streptophyta > Pinopsida > Cupressales > Cupressaceae > Cupressus > Cupressus sempervirens. The sequence goes on from CM053783.1 coordinate 695,877,741, forward strand.
ATTCTTTGATTTATTGGTTATTTCTAATACTTGGTGAAGAGAAGGACTATATATGGATTATAAGGGTCTATTAGATCATATGATGATAACTTAGTTCGGTTGTTGATACATGTCTATCAATGGAAGAACCTAATGGAGATAACACTATGATTCTTTCATAGATTAACTATCTATTAAACCTGAATATAGGCAATGATCATGTGTCACTGCTCCAAAATACCAGTCATTTGAGTACTATAGTGAGTGGGATAATGACACTACTTGATAATAACAACTATTGCAATGATCTCTATGAGTAGTGTGGCAAGTTTTTGTTGGATGTTCAACACATCACTAAGGAAAGAGGGGAAAAATTTCCTAAAAAGGTATTTGTTTATAATGTTGTACAATCACCTCAAAAAGATAGTGCATAGAATTTAAAACCAAATCTTGGTTCTTTTATTCAAATAAGATTAGATAACTCTATTATATTGACATTGATGTCTACAATATTAAATTGTTTTATAGATTTGCAGAAACCATAGGTGGAACTTGATGGAAAATTATGTGTTATTGTTGGGCAAAGTGGTCTCATGGCTCTATATGACAATCTGTTTAGTTAGGTCTATAATAGCCTTAACCATATTTATGATTTCCATATTTTTGATGGCCAATATACTTTCTTAGGATATAAATAGGAAAGGGAATTTATTTTAATACATTACACAAATTAAAGTATGTCTTTCTATCATGCAACTAGATGTTACATCATCTAAACCTCTTGTAATTGATAATGAATTCAAGGATTCAAAGTTTAGAAAACAATGAGTGAAACTATAGGTTCTTTGCTAGAGTTGCATGTAGTTCCAATTTTCAATGAAAATGATACAGTGAGCACTAGAAAAGTACCATACAAGGTATTTATTCCTACAATGAATTTAAACCACATGCTTTGTTTATAAGTATGCCAAATTTTTATTTTCATTCATGTTCTAAGATTGTATTTATTTATGTGTTCTAGATGTACAATCTAAAGATTGACATCTAAGGTATAGTCTTAGACAGTTATGTATCATGATGTATGGATATTATTGAAGTTTGACAATTTGGTCAGCTTCTTGTTGAATCAAGCACATGTTAATTATGTTGTACATAATTATAGTGGTAGGGTGTGGAAAGAATAAGGATAGTCAATCAAAAGTGGTATTTTGTTTTTTATTGTAGATTGCTTCATAAATTAGATAGTGGCAGGGTGTGGACTTTACTTTTATGGTTATAAGGGAGTAACAACTTAATTCCTTTCATAGAGATTTGTAATTATTATTTTGATATGTAACAATGAATATACCCTAATACATCATTCTCCACTATTCCATAAATTTTCTTGGCCAACTGATAGGTTTATGGCTTCTCACTACACCAAAACCTCAAGTTACACTAGGAGGCCTAAAAGGGGCTCAATCCTAGTAGCCCTATTTTACACACAATAACTCTAAACTCCCAAAACTTACAAAAAAACCTTCCAAATAAATTGCAAAATATTTTAGTACATGAAAAACTATATCTAAATCTCAAATATGGGTTTAGGGTCTCAACTCTAAAGCCCTTTCCTCTCGAACCCTAGTTTCTAGGCTTTATGGCTTGAAATTGTTGTTTTCCCTTGTAGGCTCATAACCTCAAAACCCATGATGGATTTTTCTCTCCCATCACCATTGACATCATAATTTATTATTTTCCACTGAAGCTCCATTCTTCTTAGCTCATAAAATTACCTTTATCAGCTATGTTCTTGGTCAATCAGCATGTCAAAAATAGAGATAATAGTCTCTACATGTGGCTATTGTATCTTAGTCTAATAAAAAGCATCAAGAACTTCACCATGCATATCACTTACACATCCAAACTTTCCTTTCCACCAAGTACCAAGAAGTTTCACCGTGGGTATTAAGAGAAAACAATATGTACGTACAAACCCTTATCATAGTCTAGGGTAAACAACAAGTAAAGAATAAGCCAAAACTAACTATTACCTTATCATATTTAAACAAAACAATCATTTTCTTCATTTAATAACAAAGATAGAACTTTCTAAGAATGGATTTAGTCACTTATTGTCACCCGACAATCAAATAAGGGAAGATGATTTCTTACTATGCATAAATTCACTTCAAAAAGTCTATATTAACCACTCCAAATCCATACATAGCATATCAACCCCCTCTAGGTGGAAGATAGAATATATATATATATATATATATATATATATATATATATATATATATATGTATGTATGTATGTATGTATTTATGTATGTATGTATGTATGTATGTATGTATGTATGTATGTATATATGTATGTATATATATATATATATATATATATATACATATGTATGTATATATATGTATATATATTTACATATGTACATATGTATACATATACATGTGTACATATACATATACATATAAATATGTATATATATACATATGTATATATATATATGTACACATGTATATGTATATGTACACATGTACATATGTATATGTATATACACATGTGTACATACATATACACATGTGTATATACATATACAAATGTGTATATACATATACATATGTGTATACATATGCACATATACACATACATATGTGTATACATATACACATACATATGTATACACATGTGCATATGTATGTACACATGTGCATATGTATGTACACATGTGCATATGTATGTACATATATATATATATATATATATATATATATATATATATATATATATATATATATATATATATATATATATATATATACACATATGTGTATATATATGTGCATGTGTGTGTGTGTGTGTGTGTGTGTGTGTGTGTATCCGTTACATTGACCTTACAACTTTACCTACCCATTTTAAATCCAAACAATGCTTTGATTGTTGAGCTTCCAAAATTTTGTAAGAAAAGTTGCAAAAAAGTTGTGTGACAACTATATATTGGACTCTTTTAGTGATTTTCTACATGCCTTGGTATTTTTTTATTTGTAGCAATAAAATGTGGACATGGTTGCATACCAACCATCTACTTGAGTGATGATATATCCACAATGGAAGCAGTAGCCTAGGAATTTGAACAAGAGGAGGGGTTGTTGGAAGAATCTTTGAAAGAGTTGCATGTCTTGCTTGATGAACACCATAATTATGTTCCATACTCTAGTGTCATTTTAAAGAAAAATCAAAATTGTTTTCTTTCTTCTTCAGTATGCTACAATCAAAATAATGGAATGTCCTTTGGTTCTAACAAGGAATCTTCCAATGAGGTTGGTATAGTATTTTTACTATTCAAATTGCTTGCTTACAAGTTTTCTTTTTGATTTTCATTGTAGATTATGAACAAAGTAGATTATGAATGTCAGTGCTAAGAAACCTCTTGATTGCAATTCAACTTTCTAATATTTATTTCTTCTTCTCTATAGAAATCTTATTATTGAGCCACTAAATGGCCACAATAGAGTTCTTAAGTAAGAACTTGCATTTTTTGTTCTATGAAAGTGTGGTGAAAATATTCCTTACAAGCTAGATGATATAAAGGGAGATCAAGACATCATAGTTGTACTAATCCAATTTTAATTTGATTCTTTGAAATTCATGTTGATGATCTTTTTGGTAAATAAGCTTGATGTTGTGTAGGTTGAAGGAGAAATAGATAAACTTTTCGTGGAAGAAGCTAAGTATAAAATTGCATTAGTGTACCCGATGGTGCTCCATCCAAGGTTTCATTAAAAGATTTGCCACCTCCAAGATAGGTTTTTCTTACCATGTAATCCCCTTGAATACTAAATATTGAGAACATATATTTATATTCATCTACTAATAGGTCACCATAGGAAGTGTTTTCATAATTAGTTCTAGCTAAGATTGTTAAGATAATGACTTTTTCTTGAATAAATTTAATTACAACTAGGTGTTATATACAATTTATTTGGTATTAAATTTGAATTTTTTAACTAATCAATGTTTACAATTCTTTATATTCATCCCTCAATATTGACTTTAATGTTGTCCTGCCATATCATAGTCATTATCTTATTAGAACATTTGGAAGAAATCTTCAAGGAAATAAATAAGGATACAAAAATTGGGATATGTATGACCATGATTGGCCTGTAGCCTATAATAAAACATGTGATTGCATTTCTTTTGATTAAGCTTTGAATAGATTTTGACTCTGTTTTCTTGTTCATTAGACTGATTTCTTCCTTTTGAAGCCTCCCTTAGACTAATTTCATGTAACCATATCCTTTTGATCTTCTACTATCCTTGTTATGAATCACCTCAAAAAGTTGTTAACAACCATAGTCCATTATCTCTTTATGCTTCACTTATCCACTATGACTATTACACACATAGATACTAACTGTGTGCTTAAAATGTGAGTACTCTTCTATGAGTCATTATATCCAAGATTGCTCAAGAATGAGATCTTGAATGGTAGCTCATAGCTCTCTATTCATGGAGTGCAAGTATTTGTAATGGAGGCACTCAATTTGACCTAGTTTGTGCCCATGCAATTACACCATAAAATGAGAGATTCAAAGATCTAATATGCTTGCAAATGGCGATGAAAACTAATCTATAAGATAATAATGCAAAACAATGCAAGATCTAATCTATGAAAGGAAATAACAATGCAATATTAATTTATGAAAACAAATATGGGTCTAAGCTAATATGAAAATTCAAAGATGGATCATGATGATGGAAGCCATGGATGCATGAGAGAAGACGATAAGAAGATAGAAGTTCTCCACAAAAAGCTTTAGTATTCAAACTCCTTCAAAAATTCCTCTCCAAACTTGTAGCATAATAATAGCATAGAGTGTGTGTGTATGTAAAATGAGGAGAGGACTCTCCCTTATAAAGAAGATTGGATGATCAAGATTGAGAGGCAAAAATATTTAATCAAGTGTGGAGAAAGAAGATCCGTGTGAAACAAAAATCCACCAATGAGAAAATAGGAAAAGAATTAAATGGAATCCCACTTTAAAATATGTGCATTTAAGTGTAGAGAAATTTTTAATTTTTAATTATTTTATTTCCTCTTTAAGTGGGGATTTATTTAATTAAAAAGGAGTAAGTTATTTTAATTAAATAGGAAATATTTAATTAAATTTAAAGAGGGATTTTTCTCTTAATTAATTAAATGTGGATGAATTATTTAATTAAAAGGGAGGTTTTCTTTTAATTAAATGGGGACTTATTTTATTTAATTAAAAGGGAGATTTTCTTTTAATTAAATAAGACTTAGGATAAAATGATCAACCTTAGAAAAATAAATAATCGAATTTGATCAAAGAAATTGATTTGAATTGATTTAATAAAATATTGCAAACCATTGATTCAGGAAATTGATAAATTGATAAATTGAATAATGGGGGGGCATAGCTTGGGTGACCATTTTAGGATGCATACATTTTTTCCTCTTTGACTGATGTGTGATTAATTTGGGAACACATGTAGTCAAAGAAAGAAATGGAAGTGTGAGGTTGATTTGGGATCACAAAACAACCTAGATGTGTGGTCAATTCATGAACACATCAAGACAATGAATACAAATAAATTTTGACTTGAAAAAAAAGTCAAGGATAAAATTGATAAAACTAAATCAAGGATTGAAGTTTGATAAGTACTGCCCCCTTGTGATCAAAATCAAAATGAGATAGAGGAGAAATAGAAAATTGATCAAATTGATCAAATCAAACTAAAGATAAGGTTCTTGATGTAAGATGAAAGATATAAGAATCATAGAACCAAGGTATATCATCAAGCATGAAATATTATACCCCAGATTTGAATTAGAAGAAAAGAAGTGAGGTGAAAGCGAATGGAAGGTAGAAATTTGGAAGATATGGAAAGAAATAGAAAGAAGAATATAAATTTTTCCATAAGAAATAGAATGCCCCAAAATCAATCAACTGTAGAAATTTTGATTGAGATCACAAAAGAAGATAAGGAAATGAAGATCAAAACATTACCACAGTTGATTAAAAGTCCACAAGAAAGATAAGGGAAAACCCTCTCAAACTCATAATGCAGCCTAAAAATTCAAACTAACATGAAGTCTAATAATGCAAGTTACATGAAAATGCAATGGTGTATTTGTGTTAGAGCAACTATAATATAGGATTTTGTGTTCATCATTCATTAGAGAATGTAAATTAGGAACTTTTTTTCATCATTGGGCCATTATTAATAGACATCAAAAAATCACACAATCATCACTAGTCACAAGTGCAACTATGAAGATATGAATGTGATTTATATCATATTGGAATGTGGAAAGATTCTAACATAAGAATCAAAGACATAAGGGTCAAGATGAATTTTATGTTAGCTTACCCAATTTAATGTGCAAATAAAACATATGCCTCATACCCCAATTCCTCTAGCTATGCATCCCAGAGAGACTTAGGAACAATGACACTAACAAAAATCAATAACAGTCAGCACACAAAGAAAAGATAATGGCATAGCTCAAACATTAAGTGTCTATGTTTAAAAATGTAAGTGTGTTAACTGATATTGAGTTTTGAGGATAAGGATCGAATACTTGCAAATAGGTAAGATTACATGACAAAACTGGGTAAGACCAAACTGATAAGTGTTGAAAAAAACTCGATGTCATGGGTTGTATTGAAAAATACTGTTGAAGTGGTGTTGAAAAATACCACTTGCAAGGTGTCCTAAAGACTAACGTAGCCACAAGACCAAAGTGAACATATTTATGCCCCCTAGATAAATACCAATTCCAAACCAAGGCAGCAAGGACAAGGCATGATGGAGAAAGGCCAAGTGTCAAGGACATACACTAAGAAATAGGGGTGAAAAGGCCTCAAGTAGTGCTTGTTTCCAAGTTTTCACCACTTGGATTTTATTTATTTTTTTAGGAATTTTTATAGATTTTTTTAGAATTTTCATAATATATCATTTGTTTTGGATTTTTTTAGGATCAATAAAAATATACAAATAATATACAATGCCTCCAAACAAAAACAAGGACCAAACTCTCAAGCAAGATCACATCGTGCACTTCCAATGTCTAGCAAGGTGGAGGACAAAAGTGATCAGCAAGCTGATGGAAGAAATCAAAGACAAGAGAATGAAAGAGAATAAAGGGAAGAAATCCTCAAGGGAAAACTCCTCAACAGTACCCAAGCTAGGGAAAAATTGTCATGTAAAGCACATTTGGATAAGAAATGAAAGGCCAACATAAGATAATTCATGAAAGAATAATGTAAAAGTGGGAAAGATGCAATCCAAAGGAGTAGACATGTCAAGAGGCTTCATAGCATCATATTTTACTCTTTTTTTATTAGATCAAGACCAAAGGGGTAAATGAAAAAGGATAGCAAAATATTAGAATGAATGGAGGAAAATAGATATGAAGGCTAAACTTGAAAAGAATGAAAACAAGATCATCATAAGATAGCTCACAAGATAGTCAAATGTTTGTGTATAGATCAACATTGTCAAGATCAAAGAGAGAAGACATAATTGATGAAAGATGTAGAAGAACTACGCATGATGCTTAATTGTTAGGTTTTCATCATGGTACTTATCCAAGGTTCCACAAGGGAGTGGTTTTCACCATAGGAAGGATTTATTTCTCTTTACTTTTGCTACCATGGTGCCTGATTATTAGGTTTTCACCAAGGTGCATTTTCAAATTTTTCATTTTTTTCTTTCTTTTTTTTTTCAATTTTTTTCAATTTTTTTGATTTTTTTGGAAGAAGTCAAGATTTTTAGATAATTCTCCTTGAAAATTTAAACCATGACATGAAAAGGATCTGAAATGATATGCTCAAAGATTTTGATAGGGAAAGGAAGATGGAAGACAAAAATGGAGGATATGGCTTCATGCAAAGCGAGTGAGATCAAAAAATGGAAATGAAGGCAAGATCAACGTCAACACACACCTCTAAGGGTGGCAAGAGGATGGAGAAAATGTTAACGAAGGAATATGTGAAGGAATATGGTGAGTGAATAGAAGAGGTTGTGGTTTAGGTGCATGGAATGGAAGAATGCTTTTGGAAGAAGATGAAGTGGAATTCTTTGGAAGCTTGAATGTCAACTTCAATTGTTGTTCAACATTAGACTCTCTCAAGAGAGAATTTCGAATCCATATAGCCATAGGCCTCTTTTAATTTATTTTTGATGATTTAGAGATAGTATCTTCAATGATGGATTTTGGAACCCATATTGTCTTATATTTTTTTTTTCTTAGATATCTCTTTTGACTTTATGCCCCCATGTCGATTAGAGGAGACATGGTGGTCTTATTTTTTATATGGATTCTTGACTTGATTCTTTTTCTTGTATTGAACATTCAGGTTAATTTCAAAAGACTTGGGGCTTGTGGAAGAAGAAGGATGATATGACTAGTTTAGGTAAGTGGGTGGATGAAAAGGATTTAAGGATATGCATCTACGTTGATCTTGAGGAAAGATAGGAGAGGGAGGGATGTAAGGACCCAAGATGGATGGTGAATTAGGAAATTTGGGAGGGGAAAGTGAAGGTACATTAGGATGCAAGATGGAAGGAAGACATGAAGCATTTAGTATCGATGAGGGAGGTCCAAGGATGGATGTGGAAGATGCAAAAGGATAATCAATAAATTCATCAACATCTATATGAAAATCAAGGACATTAACATCTTTAGAGTGAGCATCAAGATTTTCAATAGGACCATGAACATCTTAAATAGGAGCAACTTCTTTGATAGGAGTACTTGAAGCTTGAGAAGACTTAGGAAGAGTAGAAAGTGGAAGGGAATGTGGAGTGGTAGAACAAGAAGATGGAAGACTTTGATCTTGACAAGGATCTTTGGGTAGCATAAGTGTAGAGTTTTTCTCTTGATTTTTAATAGGCTCAACATTGGAAGTAACAAAAATATTTTTAATAAGCTTAATGGAAGTATAATCTTTGGAAGGTGCAACTATATTAAGGTCATTTTGATTGTCAATAAGCTCACCAGTGTAAGTAGTAGCTTGATCTTGCTTAGGAAAAGACTTAAGACATGGTGAACTAAATGAGGATGGGTGTGCAGGATCAAAAGGACCATGAAATGGATCAGTGATATCATGAAAATAATTGGATGACATGGAGGGTTCTTGATCTTGATCTTTCTTTATATTCTTTTCTTTATCATTTTTCGAGTCCTCTCAACATGAAGCCACTCCTAAGGTGAAGGAAGCAACTTGGAATTGTATGGAAGACTTTGGAATAGATGGTGAAGGACTAGATAAAGTAGGAATTATAATGCATGAAGGCTTGGGCTCTTTAGGTTTAGCATTATCAAAAGTATTTGCAGCCAAGTGAAGGTTAGCTTGAGTTTCTTTAAGAGGTAGCCTTTGAGGATAACTATAGGGAACCGCATGAAAAGCATTAGGATCTTTATTGGATGAAGGATTGGTAGAAGATTTGAGCGACTCAAAATATTTAGGAGATGCATGGATAGTAGAGGAAGTAGAAGATGGAAGGGGAGCATCAGAAAAAAAAAGATTCAGCATTAACATGATCTTGCTCAAGAGTGTAATCTTTATTTTCAGCATGAGGGTTCTTAGAAGAGGAACTCTTATGCCATTGATGTTTTATTTCTGCAAAAAAAATGCTTTCTCTTCCTCAAAAAAATATAGATTTATCATTTAGGTATTGTTCACAAAATTTATCAATGTTGTTTTCAAGATTCGAGTCATATGGATTACCATCAATATCTATTCGTGACTCATTCCTTTAAAGCACAAGCATAGGACAGGGAGGACTTTTAGGACTCATAGGAAAATAACAGTCATCATCGTCATAATCATCATAATCATCAAAATAATAGTCATCATCATCATAATAGTCATCGTCATCATAAGCATAAGACTCTTGGTAGAAGTAGAAGAAGAATGATATCGTGAAGAAGAGGTAGTTATGTCATGCCCAAAATACTGGGGCAAAAACACATGTAATTTTTTTTTTTAAAATTTTTTATTAGTACTTAAACCCACTAAGTTGAAAAGTTAACCTATTTGATGCATAGATATATCTTGCATGGCAATGACGGGTAATCCTATCAAAGACTTGACTCTTCATTAAGGTTGACAATTAGTGGGTTGAAAAGAAATCGTTAAATTTGAACATTCGTTATTAGAATGATTTCAACATTTGTTTTATTTCATTTTAAGATATTAAGCAACAGTATATTTAAATTATCCGAATTAATAATTTAAATGATCATAGATCTACTTACTATGAAACAATTGGAAATAAAAGAACTAATTAATTTTAACATTTCATCCATAATTACACATTATTCTAATTACATTCTTAGTTTAAAACTCTAATCTATTTTAAATGAAACATTCCAAATAATAACATTATAACTGAGTAAAATACAACATAATATCATTATCAACTAATCTAGACATTCACTACAACTAACAATTTCTAACCTTCAACTCTTTATTAATCTAACATACTTAAATTAACCAATCACTAACTACAATTATATATATATATATATATATAAAATTACAATTTACAAGAAAAAATGCTTAACTAACAACTAAATAAAAAAAATAAACTTATTTAAATAACTAACTATCTTTAAACTAAAACTAATTTATAAACAACAAATTTATTAATTAAAACATTTAAAATTAACATTATTAATAAAATAAAATGAAGTAACCTAAATCTTATTAATTACATTTACTAAATTTAACCAAAACTAACTTAAAACTTTTAATTAAACTACATACAATCTTATCAACTAACATATCTAACAAATTCCCTCCCTACATCATGTCACATCTTCCCTTTGCCCACTAAAAATAGGCACTAACATGGGCTTGCTCTAACATGGCACCATATTTGGTGCTAACCACCATGTGGGCCCTCTTCCAAAGGTTGCAGACAAAGTTAGATGGAGGGTACAGCTTGAAAAGTTTTTAGGATATACGTTTTTTTTAATTCAACTTTATAGTCTGCCCACCAAACAACTACACTGCCCCAAAGTTATTAGCTCTGACATGTCAAACCAGGAGGGAGTACGTAGGGAAACAAAGAAAAAGTAAAATTGCAAGTTTAGACTTAAATGCAAACTGCTCGCTTCCCATTGGTTCATGGCACCAATTGACAAGCCAAAAGCTGAGGGTATGTGGGTGATTGCTTTGCATAGATGGAGATCTTTTTCAATGCTAGGCAAGGGAGAAGAATAGGAGTTTATGAGATTAGAGTGTCTAGGTGGTTAAGGATAGACATAGGTAGTTATGATTTAAAGTAATGTAGGTTAGAAATGTTTAGGATATTTTAGGATATTTAAAATTTCTCTTGTTTATATATATTTACTTTCCTAATTATTTTTTCTTTTGACTTATTAAACCTTTAAAAAATTCAAAGGATAATTAAAGATTCTTCTAAGATTCTCTATAACAAGGGGGAATTAATTCTTTCCCCATACAAAATCTAGTGGGGATTTTTACTCTAAGAATACATTTTTTTGAATGCCTCATTCTTTTTCTAAGTATAAATTTTTCAATGCAAATCTATTTTGCAACAAGGGAGTAATATATATTTTTTTTTTTCATTCTAATAAAATTTGATAAGTACCTAATTAAACCGAGAAATTGAATCATTCATTTTAACAACAATGTAAGATTGCTCCTATTTCCCTATAATCATGAAAATGAATTAATGTTCCAAACATAACATAATTTTTTTGCCTTAACATATTTGAACTTGAAATTTACATAATTGCACATCACCATTTTATCTCATTTTTTTGATACACATACATATAACTGAAAGTATGAAAACCTAAAAAGCAATGATATTACTCATTCATTATTTTATTGACCACCTAATTCAAAGGCTCTGTTGGGAAAGAACCAGGAAGAAAACTCGACATCGTTGCCACTACAACAAAAGTTTAAAATACATTTCTACACAAGATTTTAATATCGAACATAAGTGGTTTTCAACAATCAATTTAAATTTCCATCATGGCCCTTAATAAGGGATCCATTTCATTTTCTACAATGCATCACTGAGATTGTGGGGGGAACGAAAACTGACAAGGTGAAAAACAAACATAACAAGGAGACAAAATATGACATTCATTTCCATACCGCATTTTCACAATAGGTTCAACATTGAACCAAAACTAGGGAGAAGGTGGATTTTTCCAATAGGAGATGTCAGACACAACACCAAAATAGGTGCCCAATTGGGGCTATGACTCAAGAACTTTCATTCTTCCATTCTTACATGCCAAAACTCATACGTGGTTTGTGCTGATAGGTAGGGGCCCATAACACCCTACCCTCTCTCCCTCTTCTCTTCCTAAGAAGAGACTCTACACTGTTGGAGTCCAACTGAAGACCTTTCCTGAAATTGGCCACTTCTGCCCTATCTGAGGGTGAGTAATGCCAAAACACCCATATAAGAAAACTTCAAAATTCAAGAAAAACATGAAGGAAAAGAATTCAATAAAACATGTTTCAATCCTTCCCAAGCATACCCAACATACATACAAGCATACCAATGAACAACACAATAACATAAGCATGAACCAAGCATGAAATGACATGAGCAGCATGAACAACATGAACAACAAGAATAAAGGGGATGAAGAACTCCTACCTTCACAATAAGGTTATGGTAAAATGAACAAGTTGAGAAGAGCTTTTCCTTCCTTGCCTTCAATCTTCCAAAATTTTTCTCTAAAACTAGAGATTGGGTAACAACCAAAACTTCTCAAAAGAGCCTCCAAATAAGATCAAAACTCAACCACCTAAAAAGAGCAATAACTTCCCCTACTTGCCTAAAAAATCTAGAGGTTTCTAACTCAACTAAACCTAAGGCTAACCTCAAGGTGGGGTTAAGGTCATTCAACCCATGGTGAAATCATTCAATTTTTGCACTAAGGAAAAAATAGACTTTTTGAGTGACCTCAAAAGTCAAAAAAATGGGCTAGGGCATGCAAAATGCCCCCAACCCATACCCATACCCCTTGGGTATTAAGATTTCATGATTTTAAGCTTTAGGGATAAATCAAGGACCTAACTAATGCTAGGAATTTTTAGGACTATCTAACAACTCCAAAATGTAGATTAAGCACTAATCTAGATTAGGGGTAAATAATTTTGATTAAAAATAGATTAGCAAAGAGGTCACTAACTTGGTCTGACTTAGATTTAAGGGCTACTTGGATAACCCTAACTAGCATGCTAGAATGCATAAACAATTCACGAGTGTCAAGAAACACTATATAAAAAAAATACTATTACAAAATGTTAATATTTACTAAATTAGAGAATGTTACATTCATACATCTCACAATACAATTAAGATACGAACAATGGGGTTTCCACAAATGGCACATAGGGTTCAGTTATGTTTCTTCGTCAGGTTTTTTGGCTAAAATATCTTGCACACTTATTACACACATCAGTAGCTCCATAAAGTCACATACACATATGTATATACGTATCAGGGAAATCACATAAATTAAAACATTCATCTTTCAAATAATTAGGGGTTTCTCTCATTCTACTCATATTCTCAATCATCATAATTGCATACTCAAAGTGTTAATTCTGCATTTACTTACTTTATCAACATACATGTTCATAAGCATTAAATGACAAAATCAAAGATATCTAAAAGTAAAACATCACACGACATGAAATAATATAATATATTCAAAGTATCTAATAGTGTCTCGACATATCAAGTCATGAGTATCAAAATAATAATGTATCACTATGCTACGATGGGTTAGGGTGAGGCCTCACAATGTGAAGACCTACACGAATGATCTTTAAAAGAATCATGGTAAGACTTGGAATATGAAGAATGTGAATGATATTTAGAAGAATCATGATAAGACTTGGAAGATGAAGAATGTGAATGATATTTAGAAGAATCATGATAAGCTTTAGAAGATGAATATGAATGATATTTAGAAGAATCATAATTAGACTTGGAAGATAAGGAATATTTGGAATAGGGATATTGTAATATGATCTTGCATATGATCCCAACAAGAATTTCTAATTTCTTTGCATTTTCCATCATTTTTGTCACAAGATTAGCATCCATATATCTATTGGAGTAACAACACTTTTCAAATTCCATAAGGAGATTGAATTCATCTATGATCAAATGAGGGTTCATGGTTCTAGAAGAAGAAGAATCAAGCATGGAAGAAGAGAAAGGATGAATAGAAGAAGGTAGACTATATGATAATAGGAGGAAAAGAATCAAGAAGACATGAAGAAGAGTAAGAATGGAAATGGGAGATTAGAAAGACATGGAAGATGAAGAAGAAAGAAGATCAAGAGTCATTTTGTAAAATTTGATACCATTTGAGTTCATTTGAATGTTGAGCAACATGTAATAACACTTGTAACCAACATGAAAGAAAAGGTACTAGTTGATAGGATAACCCTAAGAAACGTTGGTATCAAACTACGATAGTAAAAGCACTTACTTGTCCAAGAAAGAGATGATAAGATAGAATTTTGCAATAGGCATAAACCAACACTACCACAAAGGTACCCACAACTTTGAGTGAATACCCTAGCACATATGGACTAGTAGGATGATTTACCCAAATTATAAATAATTAAAAATTATTTTTTATGAAAGTGGATAAACAAGAAATTACTAAGACACTGCAAGCATAATATCAAAGAATCCAAATGTATATCTTTCTCAACAAGGATAGTCTCTAACTCACCAACTCCAAACAAGGTCACTTGTGAAATCAATGATTACTAATTCAAGAGGTCAAAGTATAATAACCCAAGGTACAAACAAGCTTCTAACAATGGGGTAAGTAGCTTAATCTGAACTAGATCAACCTAGGGAGATTAGAAATAATAGGACAACAAAGTAGTTTGATCATAAAGTCTTGACTCAGGAACTCAAATTTTATTCATTTTAAATGTCCAACTAGGTGTATCAATAGATTTTTAATCATGAACCAAGCACACAAGATAGTAATCAAGGATTTCAAGCAAATGTCTTCAAACAATGAGTAAGGGACAATGCAACCTTGCACATGAACAAGAATTGTGTCATAGTATCAATCTAATCTCTAGAACCGCTACTATGTATGTTCTCAAAATGTTTTCCAATCACACACATAGTCCTAGAAAAGAAAATTTGGCAGCACTATGGTTCTTAATAATGTTCAACTCTGTAGCTTTTGCAATCTAGAGTGGGTGAAATCCAATCCCGGTGCACCAGGGTTTTGACATACTCTAAGAATTTAATCAATTGGAGATACTAAGGAGATCTGATAGCCCAACAAAAGACTACACAGGTGAGGATTTCCCCAAAAGGAAATTTATATAGCAATTGTTACTACCATGTCAAAAATAGCTATTACCACTTGAGGTTTTGTACAGATAGTTGACCCAATAAAGGGAATGTTCACTATGGTTTAACCCTCTCTCATCAAGGAAGACTCACAAAGTTGTACCACATGAGGACTTGGTTTAGATTCAAAGGTTCCAAGTTTTTGATGTGCCCAAGAGGGAACAAAGCATACTCCTCTAGCCTCTTCACCTTACCCAAACATAGCAAACAAGATTCTTTGACACACTAATTTGAAATCACCTCACCAAATTTTTGGAAAATCTAACAACAAGCACCACCAATTTCAAAAGAGAAAGTACTAATGGATGTTGATGACAAATCCAAGTGGAATAGTGAGATAATAACAAATATCCTTCCCTGCCTACAAGGGGATCCATCATCAAGAGGAGCTTCACATGTAAAGCAAGCGAATGAAGCTCAGTCTCTCAAGATCTCTCGAATAGTGTTCATAGGGTCTAATTACTATGTGAAACACAGATGCATGAAAGCAAATCTAGATCCAATTTTAGAGCAACAAATGAAGTGTGAATCTATGAAAGCATGTAAAAGCACCCAAGCCAAACACGTGAGATATTCATTTTACTTCCAAATCCCAATATTATAGAGATCCAACAAAATACCTAGTAATCTTTACAATGCATCTTTTCTCTGTTGTACCTTTTGTTTATGCTTGAATGCTTGCTTGCAATGAACAAAGCAACAAGCAAAATAAGCAAACATAAGATATGCAATATATATCCAACTTATGCAAAACTAGGGTTAGATCTAAAACCCTAATTTTGAAGAGTAGTAATAACTCGCAAATAACTCAAATGAAAGCTCACATCATGTAGTGATCTATATGAAAATTAAATGCAAGCTATTAATTAAATGCCCTTTTTTGAATATTGATTTTTGACCTAGTCAACAAGATTGGACCTATATAATATGAATTTGAATCCAAACCCCTAAATGCATAAAAGAGACCCCTATCAAAAGTCAAAGATCTTTCCAAAAATGTTAGAATTTTGAAAAGATATTTTCATTTGTGCCCTAGAGAGCCATTTTGTCAAAATAGACCATTTTTTTCAAATCAAATTATTGAGCCCTAATATGATCTCTAATATCAAAATGCAAAGAACCAAATCTATTTAGAATTCAAAGAGCTTTCCAATTATGCATACTTTTCCAAAAAAATTGCTAATTTTCTCCTTAAAATGATTTCTCATTAAAAATAAAGACAAAATTATTAAAAATTAAAAATACCTTGGAAAAATCTAAAAATTGGACTAAAGTTTATCTGATATGTCACCACCTTGCAAAAGAATTCAGATCAAAATACCTAGCCATTTGGGATAAATGATCAACTCTTTCAAATCTCTGATTTTGTCTTCAAATAAATTTGCACTAGGGGTTAACTCCAAAAATATCCAAAACTAGCAAGTAAAGGTGGGTTGCCCCATGGTGGGCACCAAAAATGTGTGCTTAAAATGTGAGCACACTTCTATGGGTCATTATATCCAAGATTTCTCAAGAATGAGGTCTCAAATGATGACTCATAGCTCTATATTCATGGAGTGCAAGGGTTTGTAATGGAGGCCCTTAGTTTGACCTAGTTTGTGTCCATGCAGGTACACCATAAAATGAGAGATTCAAAGATTCAATATGCATGCAAATGGAGATGAAAACTAATCTATATGATAACAATAAAAGACAATGTAAGATCTAATCTATGAAAGAAAATAACAATGCAATATTAATCTATGAAAAAAAATATGGGACTAAGCTAATATGAAAATGCAAGGATGGATCATGATGATGGAAGCCATGGATGCATGAGAGAAGAAGACAAGAAGATAGATGTTCTCCACAAAAAGCTTTAGTATTCAAACTCCTTCAAAAATTGCTCTCCAAACCTGTAGCATAACAATAGCATAGAGTATGTGTATGTAACATGAGGAGAGGGCTCTCCCTTATAAAGAAGATTGGACGATCAAGATTAAGAGGCAAAAAGATTTAATCAAGGATGGAGAAAGAATGATCCATGTGAAACAAAGATCCACTAAGGAGAAAATAGAAAAAGAATTTAATACAATCCCACTTAGAAATATGTGCATTTGAGTATAGAGAAATTTTTAATTTTTAATTTTTATTTATTTTATTTTCTCTTTAAGTGGGGATTTATTTAATTAAAAGGGAGTAGGTTCTTTTAATTAAATAAGAAATATTTAATTAAATTAAAAGAGGGATTTTTCTCTTAATTAATTAAATATGGATGAATTATTTAATTAAAAGAGAGTTTTTTAAAAAATTAAATGGGGACTTATTTTATTTAATTAAAAGAGAGATTTTATTTTAATTAAATAAGAATTAGGATAAAATGATCAACCTTAGAAAAATAAAATCAAATTTGATCAAGGAAATTGATTTAAATTGATTTAATAAAATATTGCAAACCATTGATTCAGGAAATTGATAAATTGAATAATGGGGGCCCATAGTTTGGGTGACCATTTTAGGGTGCATACACTAATCAAGTTTGTCATGCTTTATGACTTTTTTGTCAATATGATCTAGGTGCTTTATGGCTTCTTTTGATTAGGTTTATTAGTAATATATTAAGATGTAAATGCTCATGATATTAAATATTTTAGTAAATAGGTCATTTGACTATTTGTGCTCTCTTTCTTATACTTAAGATATGCTAAGAAGCTCCATTGATACTTAACTAGCTTTTGGCAGTCTTCTTGTTCATTGGAATAGGTAATATTTTTCCAAGTTCCCTTGTTGCTTAAGATGTTCTAAGAAGCTCCATTGATATAGAAAATCAAGACAAAAAAAATAAAATACCAACCCCATTCACATAACTATAATGAGGAATGATCAATTTATTTCTATCCTGGGACTTCTACACTTATTGGAATCTAAACATAGAGCATTTGGTATTTTGTAGAGAATAGGAAGAGACATATACCAACTTCTCTTGCAAGCAAACAATGAAGCACTTCTAGAAGGATTAACAATCCCTGAATCATTCCCTAATCTCATTACTGATATGGAGGTGAATCCATATGATGCTAAGGCATTCACTTTGAAGATGAAAGCAATGGTATGTTTTAAATTATTATGTGTTATTTTTGAAGGTTTTCACATGTGCTTTATTTGCCAATTTTTTATTCTCTGATACATTCTATTATTAACATTAAAGACCAGGACATATATTCTATATTCTTTTTAAGGAGATAGATTCCCTTCAAACCTTCACTATTTGGATTACCATTTTTCTCCATCAATTCAGCTGATACTTATAGTTCAAAAAGAAATTGTAGACAATTCATTATCAAACAAGTTTTAGCAGGCCACTAAAATGCCCATCATGTATACTCATGTCATCATTTTTGCACACAATTCAGTACCAATTAAGCTTTACTAAACCACCACAACACCCACAACATGAACAAGAAGAAGCCCATTCCTAAACCCACTACAATGTTCATCTCTATCTTTTACCACCACCACAACTTGAGACCTAAGGAGACCTTGAGAGACTTGGGGAAGAAGCAAGATTGGTTATGACATCACTCCCCTTCTATAACTAATTCTTAAATGACAAGAAGCAAGCATAAAGAGGATATGGAGCTCAAGCCCAAAACTCTAGGAAAGAAGAAATTTGTCTCAATAAAGAAGGAAGAAGCAAGAATATAGATCAGAATGTACTTAACTCACCATCTTAGAAGTTTTCTCATTAAATAAAAAATGAAGATAATATCCTAGAATATTTTTGGTCTAATTAATGGATCGTACAACTAAGATGTGACTAGGAACTTTATTAGAGATCATAGATCTAATTTTGTTTTGATCCAAGAAACTTAAATGTTAAACGATAAAGTTAAGATCTTGAATTTTTTCAATAATTTATCTATTATTGGTTCCATCTCTAAAGGATCTTCAGGGTGGTCTTGTTATTCTATAGAATTCTAACCATCTTAAAGGGGAAGTTGTTTAAGAATGGGTTAATATTATGTTTGTCAAATTTATAAACCTTAAAGATAACTTTTTCTAGGTTATTTTCAATGTCTATCCTCCCAACTCTAAAAATAGAAGAAGAAAATACTCGAATAATATTAAAGAGGTTAGCTATTTTACAAACCATGAATGATGGATAATTATGGGGGATTTCAATAACTTTCTTAGGGAGGAAGAGAAATGGGGGGGCTCATCTTCTCAATTGGACAATAGAATGGACTTAATGAATTTTATAAATGATCTATCTCTAATAAATGTGGATTTAAAAGGTGCATATTTCATTTGATCTATTCACAAATTAGGAAATGACATTATTCAAGATAGATTGGATAGGGAACTTTTAATTATTGATTATCTATTCGCTTTTCGTTATTCTCCCTCATCTCTAGCTAGAGTTAGGTCGGATCACTCCCTTGTCTCTTGGGGATTGATGCCTTTGTGAGAAAAAATAATATTCATTTCCTATTTGAGAAAATGTCATCAGGTAACCTCTCTTTCTTTAATTCTATGTAGGAATGGTGGAACATTCATGTAAAGGGTATAACCATGTTTAGAGTTGCTAAAACTCTAAGCCATATTAAGAATAAAATTAGACATTGGAATAAATCTTATTTTGGTGGCTTTTTAAAATTAAAATATTCCCTTCTAAATAGACATTAGCCAAATTCAAGAAGAGATTCAACAAGTTAGCTACAATTAGGAAAGGATGGTTAAGGAGAAGGAAATTCTTACCAAATACCATGATATTATTTCTAAGGAGGAAGTATAATGCAAACAAACATCTAGGTTTGTATGGCTTAAGGAGGGAGATAGGAATACATGATTATTCCACTTAACCACTCTCAAGTATAGAGCAGCTAATAAAATAACTAGATTGATGATGGGTAATAATATATCTTGGAATGATAAGATTAGGAGGGAGGAAAATAGGTTATTTATTGATACTCTAATGGTTAATTGCAATATTTCCTCTAATAATTAGGAGGTGCTCCTATGATGTGTCCCTTATCTCATTTATAGAGAGTAAAATAAAAAAATTATTGTCATCCATAATGCTAAAGAAATTGAGTCTGTTGTCTTCTCCTTTGAGGGTGATAAAACCTTGGTTCCTAATGGCTTCCTAATGTTTGTATTTTATAAAAGTTGGGATAGTTTTTAATAGGATGTGATTAAAGTAGCTAGGTAATTCTTTGGATCCATGAATATTCTAATGAGAATTAATTCCACTTTTCTTGGTCCAATGCCAAAGGTTTCTAGGGATGACTCTATGGACAAGTCTCACCCAATTAGTCTATGTAAATCATTTCAAAGGTTCTCACTGCTAGAGTCTTGGATTTACTTCCATTCATAATATCTCATCACCAATTAAGGTTTGTTATGGGTAGACAGATTCTAGACTATATTATTTTTGTACATGAAGTGATTCACTCTCTCAAGGCTTTATCCTGTTAGGGGTTCTAACTCAAGATGGACCTTTCCAAGGATTATAATAGGGTTGATTGGAAATTTTTGTCTTTTGGATTTTATTTCAAGGTGTGCTAGCTTATTTTGTAGTTGGTCACTCCTCCCTCTATGTTTTTTATTGTTAATGGCTCTCCCTCTTCCTTCTTTAAACCTTACAAGGGTTTAAGGAAAGGAGACTCTTTATCACTAGCCCTATTTGTCATCTTGGTAGAATATTTTGGCAAAAAGATTTCTTATTATGTTGATGAAAATATCTTAAAAGGGGTTAGACCTTCATCAACTAATATTAATTTTTTCTCATAAAAAAAATTTTGAAGATACTATCCTTACAAGATATTCTTCTATCAAGGAGGCTAAGAATATGAAGTTTGCAACCAATTTTTATTATAAAGCTATGAGCCGATTGATTAATTGGGAGAATATCTCTTTATATTTTATTAAGACATGACCTAAGAGATAGGGTCACATTACTAACAATTTTGATTTCCAAATAGATAATCTTCTTGTAGCTTATTTTGGTCTCTCACTAGGAACCAAACCTCCTAGCTCATTTTGGATTACTCTAGTGGATAAGTTTAACAAAATCTTCTTGGATTGAAGAGGGTTTTGTTGAGTCAAGTTATAAGCTCTAACTCCTTGTGTTAACTCTTTAAGACCTTTCTACTTATGTTCTTATCCTTTTGTATATTCTCTCTAAATTTGTTGAATCTATTGAAAGGATCCAAAAGAAATCTTCAACTAGGTTCTATTGACCAAGAAAGTTTGGATATTTTATAAGTACACTTGTGAATGGAGAGACATTTCTAATTCCAAATACCACTCTCAAAATATCCCCCTACAATACTTTTTATATTCTACCCAAGTTTCGAGTGGCTATTCTATATGGAATAGCATCTTTAAAGATAGAGGGATGTCTTCTCCAAGAATAAAGTAGAAAGTTGGGAAAGGAGAATATGTTAAATTCTAGGACGATGGCTAACTTCTAGTTGGGGAACTTAATAATTGGGAGGATATGTACAACTAGAAAAGATACTATGAAGATAGATTTGGGAGTTTTGTTGCAAACTACTGGAGAGGGTAAATATGGGTAAACCTATTGGCTATCTCTCTCTATCTTTCTCCTCTAATGACCCTTCTTGATTATGTACTTCTCACCTTTAGGGATATGGATGAATTAATCTGGGTTGCCACCCCATTGGGTGTCATTTTTAGTGCATCTTCCTACAGTCTCTTGTATCTTGATCAAGTTCAACCTCCCTATTGGGCTAAAGCTTGGTGCTTTGGTATCATTATTAAAGCTAACATATTATTCTATATTCTTCTATATAACATGATTCTTATAATGGATAATTATGAAAAAAGGAGCTTCTTTCTTCCTAATTGGTGTTTTATTTTTTGTGGAAATGAGGAATAAATTAACCATGTTTATATCCATTATCCTTTTGCCAAGGAATTTTTATCGCTCTTCTTTAGAAGAGTGATCATGTATTGGGCCTTCCCTCCTTCTATCCCCAACTACTTTGATCAATGAACCCCCTCCCCCCCATCCCCTCACCACCCCCCCTCGCCCCCCCCCCCCCCCCCCCCCCCACCCCACCCCGACCCCCCCCCCTTCCTCATCTTCTAAGGAGTTCAAAATAGTATGGTATTTATCTCTTCCTCACATACTCTAGGGTATCTAGAAAGAATGGATTAAAAGAATCTTCAGAAATAAAACCTCTTCATCTAAAGTTTTCTTCATCAAAATTGAGAGGTTTATAATTAAATAGTATAGTTATTTTTTATATCAACCCCTTTCTTTTTGGGTTCCTCCCTAGAGATCTTTCATATCCTTTCACTATGCATAGAAGTAGAGAGGAGAGTAAATGGATTTTTCCCTCCTTTTGGTTGGTTTAAAGCCAACTTTGATAGGGTAGGTAAGGGAAATACTAGGATGGCTATGTGTGAAGGAGTGTTAAGGAACTATTTTAGCTAGTAGCATTGTTGTTGTACTGATCCTCTTGGGAAAATAGTCTAATGACTATGCAAAAGCAATGGTGGCCTTTGAAGCTATTAGACTAGCTAAGGAAATAGGAGTTGCAAAGATTTGGCTTGAAGGAGGCTCAAATAACATTGTTAGATGCCTACAAGAATTGTTTAACCCCTCTTGGACAATATTCAATGTTATTTAAAAAGACAAGGAAATTATCTATTCTATGAAAAATATTATACATCCCACACATTTAGAGAGTTAAATATTGTTGCTTCAACTTCTTGGCTGACATGGCACTCAAGTCTACTCAATATATGAGATGGAAATGGGAGATGTATATTTTATCTAAGGTCATTTCTCACATTAATTATGATAAGATATAAGGAAAGTGGGGAGTTTTATGAAATTAATTAATTATTACTCCAAAGTAGTATTTTTATTATTACAAGGAAATTCATCAAACTTGATGACAATTATGGTAATAATTTTCATTTTTACTCCCATCATTTGTGGGTATTTTGGATTGAATTTGGCCTCATTTTGCATAACTTGGTTGTTTATTGTATTCTCCACCTTTGGTTTTTCTATGTGATCTATAAAAATGGTGCTATATTATCCTTGTTTAAGAGAGGCTTGAGTATTTAGAGGTATTGTATTGCCAAAATGATTGGTCAAAGTCATCACAAAGAACCTATTTCTCATGAGAGGTGGAGAAAATGGAAGAAGGTTAGGGAATTTTTTGAAAAATGTGGTCTCGCACCATTTCTATAGTGGCTTCCTAGTGATGACCCCATGGTTACCAATTTTTTTCTAAAAAATAGGATGAGGGCTCTATTTTTTTTCCATGGTAAGAAATTTACTACTAATGAATATTTGATTTCTAAATTCATTGGTATTCTAGATGTGGGGAAAACGTTTTCCATCTTAAGCTCAAGGACCTAGAAAGAAAAGTTGAAATTGAAGAGGTGGCTACTGCAACTAGGGATATGGTGAATGACGTCAACTTGAATGTGGGGGAAAATGCTAATGTTATTGGGAAAGAGAAGGATGTTGTTTATGTAGTGCCTTCCCTCGTTCACATCTTTTTTGGACAGTGTTCCTATTATTATCAGACTATGATAGACTGGTTTTATGTTGATGGATTAGTGGTATTGTTATGAGACTATCAGACATTATGTTATGGATTTAATTGGTATATGATGAGATGATTCAGACTTTACATTTCATGCATACATGATGATCATTACATTGCTTTCAGTTATTGTTGATGATTAGTTAGATGGTTTATTATCTCATGTGTTTTATTATAGATACTTACCCCATACTTGCATGTGTATGGTGTGTGTGTTTTCTTATAGTATGGCATTTCTGATGTGGTTAAGGAAGGGAGTCCTAGTCACCTGCTTAGTCAGGATCTAAATGATGCACCACTTCCTACCATTGTCTATTTAGCTTAGCATTATATATATTGTATGTACATGCATGGTTTTTTTGCAGGTTGCAGGTACCAGGTATCGACTTCCCTGAATTGCCAAGATGAGTGTACCCTATTATACTATCTCAATGATAAGAGAAGGGAGATAAATTCTTAAGTCCAAATCCCAAACCATTAAGCCAACTGTCCTAGTGAGGTAGGACAAGTATCTGGATATTTTACCCACCGAATGTGTCGGATGACATGATTCGTGATTTTTTAACCCTTTAGACTGATTTTGTGTGAATTGCTCTATGATGGGTTTTCATATTTTATCTTGGAGGTCTATAGTGAATTTTCTATTAATTAAGTCTTAACAAATAGATTTAATTAATAAATTAATTATTTGAGAAAATTAATATAAAATATCATGATCTTTGATATTTTGATTATAATTAATTAAATGTGAATTAATTGACGAAAAAGGATTAAATAAAAGAAAATTAGAAATTAAAATTAATAATAATTATAAATAATAATAAAGTAATAAATAAATAATAATGATAAAAGTTATAAAAATTAAAATGAAAGTTATAAATATTTAAATAGAAATTTTAAAAAAAGTAAATTGGAGTTATAAGCTTGCATGAGAGTTAATGCACTTTTCTAATTCTCTTATGTCAACAACATGGGGGTTAGTGTATCAATTAAGCACTTGGTGTCTACAACTCTATGACTCATCTAGAAAGTTGGAAAAGACCCATGCTTAGTTTGTGACACCTTCTAGCTATTTCTAGAGGCATTCTAGATGTTTCCTGAGAGCTCTTTATATTCAGGAATTCCTAGAAGCTTAGACACATAGTGTTTGGAGTGCAATTGGAGCATTGGAGGATTTGAGAACTCTGAAGAAGGGAGCTTGCTCTACGAGTTTTTTGAGGAAGAGCGAATTAGCATCAGAATTCGGGTAGATTCTTGTGATTTTATTTATGCTATTTTCGCATCTTGCATTCCCTGTCTTCTTCATGTCTTCCATATGTCTTCTGAGGAATTTCATATTTTTATTGTATGCATTCTCAGTATGGATAGTTTAATTTATTTGAGAATTTTATATGCATAGATCTAAAAAGAACACGGGCCTAGGGTTTAGATTCATAGTCAAACCCATTAGATTAATTATTGGAAAAACATTTGAGATCAAAGACTTATAGGAAAATTCTGAGAACTGGAATTTATATATGTTTATATTTCCAAATTTGAATATATATATATGCTCTGATATTTGATTAAACTCTGTATATTTATATATATATACACACATAGACATATATATATATATATATATACATATATACTTATATATATATACATACATATGCATATATACATATATATATTTCATTAAAAAAAGTCGAATGTCACATAATTCACAGCGAGCGAATGACGCATCGCGATTGAGGAATGCGTTTTAATAAAATGCAATTATAATTATAAATTTATGGGCAGGGGGACGTGTTTTCTCACTCCCGTTGGCAATATTTCCAAAGCAAACTGCGATACCACAGCGTACCTACGGTCTGCAGTGTACCTGCAACCGTACTGTACCCTGCGACCTGCGGGTCATACATATATATGTGTCGGTGGTTATAAACTCACTGTGTGTTGTCAAATGTTTATTAATTTGATTTTTATATATAATTCGTTTATAAGTTAATAATTATATATATATATATATGTATATGTATATATATATATATATATATATATGTATGTATGTATAAATATATATATATATAAGTATATGTATGTATATACATTATTAATAATAAATAATTGATATATTAATAGATATTTGGAATTTAAAGAGTAATTCTTTAATAACAAGTTATTTTATATTGTTGAATATAGGTTCAATATAAGCTTTTATTTTGGAAAGATGAATATGAAAAGAATTTCAATTATTATTTTGAAAATGATGGGGGTCATTATCGTCAAAGTGGGAATATAAGAGACATTTAGAACATTTAGAAAATTGAGTATAATGGTTTTTGGGGAGAAACTTTTATCTATCAATACAAAACATGGGTTAGGTTAAACGTGAAATTTCTCCACTTGATATTTAAATTGGGAAATGTAAACTGAGACTTTTGCATTTAAATTCAAGTTTGTAAACTAAGAAAAACCAAAACATGTGTTTGCATTGTGTATTCTTTATACTATTGTTTTGGGTTTTGGTTTGACTAGTGTTGACCAGTTATAGGACATCTACCAGAGGCTTGGGAGTTATGTGATTGTGATGTCATGATGATGTTTTAATCTCGATCTTTATAAACCCAATCATGGTTATGTGATGGAATTCTCTATGTATTGTTTGTAATTACTGATTGTTATATTTGAGATTCTTATGTATGAGACACTTGACTTAACCATTTTTGGTCATTGATCAGTTATCCTTGGTTATTTTCTAGTCACCATGATGGGACTGTAATGTGGATTTATTCTTGATGATGTCATGTTGTGACATGTTGACTTAACCATTTTTTGAGTCTTCGATCGGTATGATGAGATATATTTTGGTTATTGAGCACCATTGGATACTTTGATTATCAGTGATGCTTCAGTTGCCAATATAGAGCTGTTGTGATCATGATTTTCTATGGATGTTTGCTCATGGAGATTTGATGCTTTTATGCATATTTGATGATTTTATTATGGATTATCTTTTGTGATTTTGAGATTTATGATTCCATGAGCTTAGGGTAGGATATCTGCATGTAGTGACGGGAAGTGGCTTGCAATGGGGGTCGGGGCCCTAAGAGGCTGACAAGGTAACTCATTGTAAGTTGGATTAATAAGTGATAACATTCACACCTAATACTAACTGAATGAACCTAAAAAGATAAGTGTTTTTTTCTTGCCCATGCCTTGAGTGCTTGTACAGGCTAGGATGGGAGTAGTGAGAATGCATGGTTGCGACCTTGCATTCCATAGTATGCCTCGTCAATATGAGAGGATACTAGTGGCTACATGAGATTAGTATGGACCTGTGGAGTTTAGCTAACTGCCAGGGTAACTTGTACATGATAAATGCGATGACACTTTCTCGCTTGCATAGTAGGTTCCTACGTGTCATTGTGTGCCTCTAGGATTAGATGTCAGATTTTGTGTTTTGAACCTTTGAGTTAGTATACTTTTAGGTTCCTTAGACTTATAGAGATTTGTGCTATGTGTTTTGGATAGCCTGTTTGGGACTTGAGATTATCTCCTCGGCACGGTGGGAGTGGACCACTTAGGTACCATGCGTTTGGGTGGTAGTGTATTTTCCACTCTTATCATTTGATATTCATTGAGACATCATGGTTAATGCATCCTTCATGATGGTGGATATGTATCCTTTCATTGATCATTAGCATATGTTAGATGATGTTATCTTATGCTTTTATTTGCATGTTAGATCACTTTCTACATATGATGTTGTATATGTTAGGAGTGACATTCCTACTATGTTAATACCGATGATCTCTTCGATGATTTGGAATTTTATGCACAGAGGGATGGCTAGGACCCATGATGGTCTAATGATGCTATTTACTGTTGGGAGGAACCGTGCACTTAGTTTATTATGTTTGTTCTTCTATGATGTTGTATCATGTGATTATTGTTACCTTGATGTATCATGGATTAGAATAGGATGATGTACCTTATTCTACATATGTATATTCTTTTGAGCTTGTCATACCCTGTGACATGTACAGTGGATGATTGAGCATTTGAAATGTAGTGTATAAACATTGGGCTTATCATTATTATTTCATGTGGATCTTGTATTAGATGGATTCATGTATGTTAGTTGATTTAGATGTAATTCAACGTTAAGGGATCTTAAAGAATATAATCTACTATGTATGTTATGTTTACTTTCAGATAGACATTGCTATTGCTTCCGTTATGATGCATAAGTTATTTAGGGTATTTATTTTCATGTTTAAAAAAAAATGCTACCAACTTAGTGAAATTCTAGGTTAATTCTTTGGATCCCTTGGCGAGGCATTACATTTGGTTTCAGAGCCCGAGTTTCTACATTGGGAGCTCTGGGTATTTTGGAACAACTAGAACTTTGAAATTAAGTGTATCTCTTCAACTTGAAACTAGGTGAACTGAAAACAGAACTTGAACTGTTAATTGTATATTTTTCATACTTCAACACTTGGTCTCAAAACTAGAAAGTTTACTTAAACCTAAACATAGAACTGAACTTAGTCTATTGCAACATGTGATTGTAATAGTACTTTGTACTATTGTAGGATGGTATCTGGGACTAGGTCTTTTGTTAGAGGCCATGGTAGAGGCCATGGTAGAGGTCGTGGTTGTGGCAGAGCTATCAATGTCCATGAGTCTGCCCATGAGGGATCGGCTCATGTTGAGAGTAGGGAAGAGCACTCTAGTAGGCAGCAAGAAGAGAGCTGTAGAGAGGACCAGCCTAAGTTGGAAGAGGTTGGTTTGAGACAGATAATGCAGACTATTCTAGAATGTCTACCTCCTGTTCAAGAATAGCCCAAAGTGCATCAGACAAAACAAGAGCATAGACCCAGATCTAGAAGTGCTCAGAAGGATCGTCAGAGGTCCATTGTGTCCACTCAGATGAAGGATCTTTCAAGATCCAAGGTTAGGCCTTTCAATGGGCAAGGTTCTGGTTATGTGGCCAAGTAGTGGCTTATTTCCCTCGATGGGATCAATTTCCATGCAGGAGTTTGATAGCAATGTTAAGGCAAGATTTGCAATCACTAATTTAGAGAATTTTGGGGCCACTTGGTGGATGATTAAGGAGAAGAAGCTGGGAATCGATATGAGCAGTGTCACTTGGGAACTATTCCTAAAGAGTTTTCGTGAACGATTCCTACCAAAGGAATGGAAACAGCAAAGGGCTGATGAATTTCATAATCTTAGATAGTATACCTTGTCAGTGACTGAGTATGAGCATAAGTTTTATGAGCTCATGTCTTTTTCAGGGTTCAATGAAAATTTAGCTCAGTTGACACAACATTTTATTAGGGGTTTGAATAATCGTATAATTGGGGGCGTCAAGGTATTTGAGCCAAAAACCCTCAAGGATGCGGTACATCGAGCTATCCTTGTTGAGCAAACTATCAACCTTGGTCAAGGTGGTTTTGTAGGAGCGCTAGCAGCATCAAGATCTAAAGGCAACTACAATTTAGGTGGTAACAAGAAGTTTTCTTTCTCTAAGGGGAAACAATATCAGCAATAGTCTCAGCAGACATAGCAATAGAAGGGATCAAATTCTTAGGCTCAAGGTGGTGTCAAAGGTTCTAACACCAAGAACAATTGCAATGCTCAACGCAATAAACAAAATCAGTCCAATCAGCCAGCTCAGAGTAGCCAGTCTTTTGTTAGCAGGAACAATTGTCAGCCATCAAATGTACCACCTATGGGTAGAGGATCTGGCAGAAATACAAAATGTTTTTCATGTGGACAGATTTAACATTATGCAGCACAGTGTCCACAATTAGCACCTCAATTTTTAGGACCTAGACCTATAGTTTCAGAGCCTACAGTGGGTGATGTAGGTAGAGCTCATAGAGTTTTTGCAGCAGTTGATCAGCGTCAGGCAGATCATCAAGGAACAATGATTGAGACCACAGGTGCTATTAGAGGTATATCTCTTTTAGTATTGTTTGATTCAGGAGCTATAGATTCATTTATTTTACCATCTATAGTTTCTAAGTGTAAGTTGGATGTAGTGAAGAAAGATCATGGTTGGCAAGTGGAATGAACCTCAGGCATTAAGGTCTCCATAGATTCTATAGTTCATAAGTGTGGGCTTAGCTTAGGAAGCTTTGATACTGAGAGGATCTTCGAGTCATACCCCTTGGTTCCTATGATGTGGTTTTAGGCATGGACTAGCTTGGATCTCATAGAGCCAGTATAGATTGCAGGAAGAAGATTATTTTGTGCCAAGATGACCAAGGGAATGATGTGAAGATAGTTGGGATATCGAGGCCTATATCTCTGCGGATGATTTATGCTATGCAAATAAAGTGGAGTTTTCGTAAGGGATGTCAGATATTTGTTGTTATGGTAAATGATCTTGATGAAGAAGATCCTATGAGGAAGACTTTAGATCACCCAATTTTATAGGAGTACGCAGATGTCTTTCCAAGTGAGGTTCCAGGCATGCCTCCGAAGAGGGACATTGACTTTAGTATTGATCTGATTCCTGGAGTGAAGCCTATCTCTAGAGCTCCTTATCACATGACTACACAGGAATTGGGTGAGCTATGTCTTCAGCTAGAGGAACTTCTGGCCAAAGGGAGCATTCGACCTAGTGTATCACCATGGGGAGCTCCAGTGCTCTTTGTGTAGAAGAAAGATGGTTCTTTGCACCTTTGTATTGACTACAAAGAGTTGAATAAGGTGACTATTAAGAACAGGTATCCTCTGCCTAGGATTGATGACTTATTCGATCAGATCAAGGGAGCTACAGTATTCTCCAAGATTGACCTTAAGTTAGGATACCACCAGCTTCGCATTAAGGAAGAAAATATTCACAAGACCACTTTTCAAACTCGCTATGGGCATTATGAGTTCACAGTGGTACCTTTTGGGTTGACTAATGCTCCATTGGTTTTCATGAGTTTGATTTCATGGTGTGTATAGATGCTTCTCTTGAAGGGATTGGAGCAGTGTTGATGCAGAATGGACGAGTGATTGCATATGAATCACACAAGCTCAAGGATCATGAGTTAAATTATCCTATGCATGATCTTGAGTTAGTAGCAGTAGTTCATTCTTTGACAAGGTGGATACATTTCTTGTTGGGACACAGATTCGAGCTACATAGCGATCATCTTAGTCTTCAGTACATTTTTACTCAACCTAATTTGAATGCTCGCCAGAGGCGATGGATGGAGCTTCTATGCGAGTATGATTTTGAGGTTAAGTACATTCAAGGTAAGGAGAATGTAGTGGCTGATGCTTTGAGTCGTAGGAGACATGTGGTATCATCAATGACTCTTAGTGTGGATTTGAGGAGTCGAATTCTTCAGGCACTTCCTACAAATTCTTGGTATCAGAAAGTGTGCAGAGAGATTGATTCAAGAAGATCTTTGGAAAGTAGGTTTGTAGGTTATGTTTGAGAATAAAATGGTCTTTTAAGACATTTGGGGAGGATTTATGTGCCATTTCTAGATGAGCTTCACACCTTGATTCTAGCAAAAGCCCATTGTACACCTTACTCAGCACATCTAGGTGTCAAGAAGATGCATGCTGATTTAAGACGTTTGTTCTTTTGGTCTGGGATGAAGCGAGACATTGCTGATTTTGTAGCTAGGTGCCTTGAGTGTCAAAGAGTTAAGGCAGAACATCAACACCCAGCTAGACTTTTGCAGCCAAATCTCATTCCTTCTTGGAAGTGGGATATCATCTCCATAGATTTTATAGTAGGATTACCTATGATAGTTCGACATTATTATGCTATCATGGTCACCGTTGATCGGTTGACTAAGGTGGCACATTTCTCACCGATTAGGTCTTCCTACACAGTAGCTTTTGTAGCCAATGTCTTCATGCATGACGTTGTGAGATTACATGGTATTCCTAGAAAGATCATTTCTGACAAGGATCCTGTATTCACATCTACATTCTGGACATTGTTGTAGCATGAGCTTGGAGCACAGTTAAACTTCAGTTTGGCATATCATCCAGAGACTGATGGTCAAACAGAGAGGGTGAATCAATTTTTGGAGGATATGTTATGGATGTATGTGATGGATAGGCAGACACATTGGGAGGACTATCTCTACCTAGTGGAGTTTGCTTACAATAATGGGTATCATAGTTCTATTGGCATGGCACCATTTCAGGCATTATATGAACATCCTTGTCGTACACCATTGAGTTGGGATAGTCTTGAGGATCACATCTATTGGGTCCTGAGATGCTTCATGATATGGAGCAACAAGTAGTGCATATCCGTGAGCACTTGACTATGACAAAGGATAGGCAGAAGAAGTATGCTGATGCTCATAGGACTAATAAGAAGTTTTCTGTGGGTGATAAGGTTTTCTTGAGAGTGCGACTATGAAAAAGTCCGATCCGATATGGAAAGGGTTCTAAGCTAGCACCTCGCTTTGTGGGACCATTCGAGATTCTAGAGAGGATTGGTTCAGTTGCTTATCGCCTTTCTCTACCACCCAGCCTAGCTCACATTCATGATGTTTTCCATGTTTCAGTGCTTTGGCAGTATATTCTTGATATTGTACATGTTCTTGATTGGAATGTGTTGCAGGTAGAGGACAGGCAGCTGGCTTTGGAGCCGGTTCGTATTCTAGAGCAGCAAAAGTTGACCCTCAGGGGTCAAACCATTGAGCAGGTAAGGGTCCAATGGGACCCTACTGATGATTCTTCAGCTACTTGGGAGGATGCAGCTAGATTGCGGAAGTTATATCCCTATTTTTTTGTAGGCTTCCAAGAGTAAGCCTTACCCAAGCGAGGGTGGATGTAGTGCCTACCCTCATTCATATCTTTTCTGGACAGTGTTGCTATTATTATCATATTATGATAGACTAGTTTTATGTTTATGGATTAGTGGTATTGTTATGAGACTATCAGACATTATGTTATGGATTCAATTGGTATATGATGAGATGATTCAGACTTTACATTTCATGCATACATGATGATCATTACATTGCTTTCAGTTATTGTTGATGATTAGTTAGATGGTTTATTATCTCATGTGTTTTATTATGGATACTTACCCCATACTTGCATGTGTATGGTGTGTGTGTTTTCTTATAGTATGGCATTTCTAATGTGGTTAAGGAAGGGAGTCGTAGTCACCTACTTAGTTGGGATCTACATGATGCACCACTTCCTACCATTGTCTGTTTAGCTTAGCATTATATATATTGTATGTACATGCATGGTTTTTCTACAGGTTGCAAGTATTGAGTATCGACTTCCCTGAATTACTAGGATGAGCGTACCCTATTATACTATCTCAATGATAAGAGAAGGGAGAAAAATTCTCAAGTCCAAATCCCAAACCCTTAAGCCAATTGTCCTAGTAAGGTAGGACAAGTATCTGGATATTTTACCCACCGAATGTGTCGGATGACATGATTCGTGATTTTTTAACCCTTTAGACTGATTTTGTGTGAATTGCTCTATGATGAGTTTTAATATTTTATCTTGGAGGTATATGGTGAATTTTCTATTAATTAAGTCTTAACAAATAGATTTAATTAATAAATTAATTATTTGAGAAAATTAATATAAAATATCATGATCTTTGATATTTTGATTATAATTAATTAAATGTGAATTAATTGAGGAAAAAGGATTAAATAAAGGAAAATTAGAAATTAAAATTAATAATAATTATAAGTAATAATAAAGTAATAAATAAATAATAATAATAAAAGTTATAAAAATTAAAATGAAAGTTATAAATATTTAAATAGAAATTATATAAAAAGTAAATTGGAGTTATAAGCTCGCATGAGAGTTAATGCACTTTTTTATTTCTCTTATGTGAACAACACAGGGGTTAGTGCATCAATTAAGCACATGGTGTCTACAAATCTATGACTCATCTAGAAGGTTGGAAAAGACCCATGCTTAGTTGGTAACACCTTCTAGCTATTTCTAGAGGCATTCTAGATGTTTCCTGAGAGCTCTTTATATTCAAGCATTCCTAGAAGCTTAGACACATAGCGTTTGGAGTGCAATTGGAGAATTGGAAGATTCGAGAACTCTAAAGAAGGGAGCTTGCTCTGTGAATTTTTTGAGGAAGAGCGAATTAGCATCAGAATCCAGGTAGATTCTTGTGATTTTACTTATGCTATTTTTGCATCTTGCATTCCCTGTCTTCTTCATGTCTTCCATATGTCTTCTGAAGAATTTCATATTTTTATTGTATGCATTCTCAATATGGATAGTTTAATTTATTTGAGAATTTTATATGCATAGATCTAAAAAGAACACGGGGCTAGGGTTTAGATTCATAGTCAAACCCATTAGATTAATTATTGAAAAAAAATTGAGATCAAAGACTTATAGGAAAATTCTGAGAACTGGAATTTATATATGTTTATATTTCCAAATTTGAATACATATATATATATATATATATATATATATATATGTGTGTGTCTATATGCTGTGATATTTGATTAAACTCTATATATTTATACACACACACACACACACACACACACACATATATACATATATATATATATATATATATATATATATATATATATATATATATATATATATATATATATATATATATATATATACATATGCATATATACATACATATATATACATATGAATATATACATATATATATATATATATATATTTCATTAAAAAAAGTTGAATGTCACATAATTCACAGCAACCGAATGACGCATCACGATTGAGGAATGTGTTTTAATAAAACGCAATTATAATAATAAAAATATGGGCAGGGGGACGTGTTTTCTCACTCCCGCCGATGGTATTGCCAAAGCAAATTGCGGTACCACAGCGTACCTATGATCTGCAGTGTACCTACGATCGCAGTATACCCTGCAATCCGCGGGTCATACATATATATGTGTCTGTGGTTATAAACTCGCCGTGTGTTGTCAAATGTTTATTAATTTGATTTTTATTTATAATTCGTTTATAAGTTAATGATTTTATATATATATATATATATGTATGTATGTATGTATGTATTTTTATATATATATATAAGTATATGTATGTATATACATTATTAATAATAAATAATTGATATATTAATAGATATTTGGAATTTAAAGAGTAATTCTTTAATAACAAGTTATTTTATATTGTTGAATATAGGTTCAATATAAGATTTTATTTTGGAAAGATGAATATGAAAAGAATTTCAATTATTATTTTGAAAATGATGAGGGTCATTATCGTCAAAGTGGGAATATAAGAGACATTTAGAACATTTAGAAAATTGAGTCTAATGGTTTTTTGGGAGAAACTTTTATCTATCAATACAAAACATGGGTTAGGTTAAACGTGAAATTTCTCCACTTGATATTTAAATTGGGAAACGTAAACTGAGACTTTTGCATTTAAATTCAAGTTTGTAAACTAAGCAAAACCAAAACATGTGTTTGCATTGTGTATTCTTTATACTATTGTTTTGGGTTTTGGGTTGACTAGTGTTGACCAGTTATAGGATGTCTACCAGAGGCTTGGGAGTTATGTGATTGTGATGTCATGATGATGTTTTAATCTCCATCTTTATAAACCCAATCATGGTTATGTGATGGAATGCTCTATGTATTGTTTGTAATTACTGATTGTTATATTTGAGATTCTTATGTATGAGACACTTGACTTAACCATTTTTGGTCATCGATCAGTTATCCTTGGTTATTTTCTAATCCCCATGATGGGACTTTAATGTGGATTTATTCTTGATGATTTCATGTTGTGACATGTTGACTTAACCATTTTTTGAGTCTTCGATCGGTATGATGAGATATATTTTGGTTATTGAGAACCATTGAATACTTTGATTATCAGTGATGCTTCAGTTGCCAATACAGAGCTATTGTGATCATGATTTTCTATGGATGTTTGCTCATGGAGATTTGATGCTTTTATGCATATTTGATGATTTTATTATGGATTATCTTTTGTGATTTTGAGATTTATGATTCCATGAGCTTAGGGTAGGATATCTGCATGTAGTGACGGGTAGTGGCTTGCAATGTGGGCTGAGGCCCTAAGAGGCTTCCAAGGTAACTCATTGTAAGTTGGATTAATAAGTGATAACATTCACACCTAATACTAACTGAATGAACCTAAAAAGATAAGTGTTTTTTTCTCACCCATGCCTTGAGTGCTTGTGCAGGCTAGGATGGGAGTAGTGAGAATGCATGGTTGCGACCTTGCATTCCATAGTATGTCTTGTCAGTATGAGAGGATACTAGTGGCCGCATGAGATTAGTATGGACCTGTGGAGTTTAGCTAACTGTCAGGGTAACTTGTATTTGATAAATGCGATGACACTTTCCTGCTTGCATAGTAGGTTCCTACGTGTCATTTTGTGCCTTTGGGATTAGATGTCAAATTTTGTGTTTGGAACTTTTGATTTAGTATACTTTTAGGATTCCTAGACTTATAGAGATTTGTGCTATGTATTTTGGATAGCCTGTTTGGGACTTGAGATTATCTCCTCAGCAAGGTGGGAGTGGACCACTTAGGTACCACGCGGTCGGGTGGTAGTGTATTTTCCACTCTTATCATTTGAGGTTCATTGAGACATCGTGGTTAATGCGTCCTTCATGATGGTGGATATGTATCCTTTTGTTGATGATTAGCATATGTTAGATGATGTTATCTTATGCTTTTATTTGCATGTTAGATCACTTTCTACATATGATGTTGTATATGTTGTATATGTTAATACCGATGATCTCTTCGGTGATTTGGAATGTTATGCATGGAGGGATGGCTAGGATCCACGATGGTCTAATGATGCTATTTACTGTTGGAAGGAACTGTGCACTTAGTTTATTATGTTTGATCTTCTATGATGTTGTATCATGTGATTATTGTTACCTTGATGTATCATGGATTAGAATAGGATGATGTACCTTATTCTGCATATGTATATTCTTTTGAGCTTGTCATATCCTGTGACATGTACAGTGGATGATTGAGCGTTTGAAATGTAAAGTATAAACATTGGACTTATCATTATTATTTCATGTGGATTTGTACTAGATGGATTCATGTATGTTAGTTGATTTAGATGTAATTCAACGTTAAGGGATCTTAAAGAATGTATTCTACTATGTATGTTATGTTTACTTT
This sequence comes from Cupressus sempervirens, assembly GCA_028749045.1. Lineage (NCBI taxonomy): Eukaryota > Viridiplantae > Streptophyta > Pinopsida > Cupressales > Cupressaceae > Cupressus > Cupressus sempervirens. The sequence continues at coordinate 695,914,877 of CM053783.1, forward strand.
CAGATAGACATTGCTATTGCTTCCGTTATGATGCATAAGTTATTTGTGGTATTTATTTTCATGTTTTTTAATAAATAAAAAAATGCTACCAACTTAGTGAAATTCTAGGTTAATTCTTTGGATCCCTTGGCGGGGCATTACAGTTTACTTTAAAGGATTGGAGCACAAGGTTTTGGTACTAGAAGGTAAGGTCTCTAGCATTGATTTCTCCCTAAAAATCATTGTTGACCAAGGTTATAAGATCTTGAAGGCATCAAATGATCACATTAATATTCTACTTAGTATGTTGGAGAACCCCAATATGGACAAATCCTTTATTTAAGTGGCATATGATAAGGACTCCCCTGCAAACTCTCAGGATGGTCCTAGTAGAAGAACCAAAGGAAATACAAATAATAATGGCCCCTCCCCTACTAATGAGGTCAAAGAGTTAATGAAAGCTATGGGGGGAATGGAGAAGTTGGAGATTGAGGCATCAGATTTGTTGAAGTGTCTGGGTAGTTGTTCTTTATTTTGTCCTTATGTGTCTTGGTTAGGTTTATGATGTTGTTGTTTTTGTTTTTTTCCTTGGTGGACTTGGCCCTTTTCATTATAGTGTCCCTTTGTCTAAATGTATTTTGTCTCCCACCATGTCTTTTTTTTGTTTGATTGTATTTATTTGATGGGAATTGAAGTTTTCTATTTCTTGATCTTTATTGGAAAAAGTTTAAGCCCCCTTCAAAACCTATTTTCACTTAATCAAAAATTATCTAGAGCAACTCAAGCTTAAATCTTCTAAGTTTCCCAAGGATTTAAGTTAGTGTATGTTGTGGGCATGTGTCTCTCTCTTTTTTTTTTTCTTTCTCCTTGTTTTTTATTGGTTTAGTTTTGTCTCATCACTAGTTTCTATCTATCATTTTCCCATCTTTTTGATTTTTTTGTTTGGTCAGGATTGGACTTTAATGATATATACTTTGTAATATTATTGTAAAGGGTTAAATGGCCCCTTCAAAACATTATTTCTCATAATCAAAATTATATATTTTTCAAAAAATGTAATTTTTTAAGAAGAAGAAACAAATTGGGATGGAGGAGGTTCTAAAGAAGGTGTATTGCCTGCCCCTAGTTCGCATTTTGTTATCGTTGCTAAACTCTTTTAGAGCTAGTTTTATGTTGTTGGTTAGCAACATTCTTTTGAGATTATCAGATATTGTGCTATGGATTCAGTTTATTATGTGATGAGATTACTTAGACTCTACATTTCATATATGTATGATGATTATTTTTAGTGTTCGCAATTATTGATGATGATTATTACATTATTTTCAGTTATTAATGATGATTAGTAAGATGATTTACCATATGTGTTTTCTTATGGATACTTACCCCATACTTGCATGTGTATGGTGTGTGTGTTTGCTTTGCGTGTTTCCTTTTGTATAGCGTGTCTGATGTGCTTAAGGAAGGGAGTCATAGTCACCTGCTAGCCGGGATCTACACGATGCACAACTTTCTGCCATTGCCTGTTTAGTTTAGTATATATTGTGTTTGTACATGTGTGGTTTTTATGCAGGTTGCAGGTACCGAGTATCGACTTTCCTGAATTGCTAGGATGAGCGTACCCTATCACATCATCTCAATGATAAGAGAGGGGAGATAAATTCTCAAGTCCAAATCCCAACCCTTTAAGCCATTTGTTCTAATTGGAAAATTAGGACAAGTATCCGAGTTGAGTACCCTCCGAATGCATCAGATGACGTAATTCATGATTTAAACCCTTGGTTTGATTTTGTATGTATTTTGGCTATGATGGATTTTCATATTTTTACCTTGTGAGTCTTTGATGTATTTTCTATTAATTAAGCCTAATTAAAAGATTTAATTAATGGTTTAATTTAATGGAGAATTAATATGGTATTTTAATATTTATTTTATTTAATTAATTAAATAAAATAATTAAATTTGAAAATAAAAAGTTTAAAGTTTAAATTTGGAATGTGACAATATTTATTTTAATAATAATATATTTGGAGTTCATTTTTAAATAAATGACTAAATAATATTATTATTAAAGCTAATAAATATTTTAGCAATTAAGTTTTAGAAAATGAAATTCAAAACTGGAGAATATATTTAAATTAATAAAAGATTCTAAATCTCATGTGATTGAAATATAAATATATTAAGATTGAAAAGTGGAATTATCAAAGTTAGTGCATGAGATTTAATAAATAAATTAATTAAATTGAAAAAGTAAAGTAAATATTATATTAATAATTGTGCATTATTTTAATATTTGCTCACAGAGGAGTTTGCAAATTCTTGGGAGTTGTCATGTAGACAACAAAGGGGTTTGCACTCTAAGAATGCATAAGTTGTCTAGACTTAGAAGTTAGCATTTTATTTGAGCACATGGTGTCTACAACCTTAAGACTCATCTAGAAGGTTGGAGAAGACTCATGCTTGGTTGTCATGCTTATCTTCTAGTTGTTTCTAGAGACACTCTAGATGTATCTTAGAGACCTTTAAATAGAGGCTCTCCTAGTGTGTTTGGACAAGCTTAATGGAAGCGTAATGGAAGCTACAAGCTTCAAGCTAAAATGGAAGCTTCAAAGCTTACATGAATTTGAGAAGCTCATATGCTTCTACATGCTCATATGTTTCTACATATTCTTATGCTTCTTCTCGCACTTCTAGTCACATGGAAATTTTGGTTGGCTTGGATCTTGGAGGAATTGCGAATGATGGAGAAGGAAGGGATTTTCTATGGATTTCTGAGGCATGGTGGATTAGCATCAATGTCTAGGTACACTCGTGATATTCACATATTCTCTTTGCACTATTTCTCTTCATGTCTTCATCGTGTCTATTATATGTGTCTGAATACTCTCTATGATTGAATCTAGAATTTGAAATTGGAATCTAGATATGCTATTTGGTTGAGAAGAAAACAATAGAAAAACCCTAGATCTAATTAAGAAAGAGATTAGATCTAATTCAGGTTTGGGTTCGATTTAGAATCAAATTGAAATAGATTTGAAAATGGTTTCTAAAACTATAGTCAAACTTATTAGAAAAATTATTGGATAAATTTAGAGAACAAATATTTTATAGAAATCTTTAATTTGAAAACCTTTATTTTTAAAATTATGTATATATAGAAATATAAATGCTTTTGGATTTATGTGTGTGTGTGTGTGTGTGTGTGTGTGTGTGTGTGTGTGTGTGTGTGTGTGTGTATTCATATATATAAATTCATATATATATATATAATACTTTGTATGTATATATATACACACATATATATACACATATATACATTTATGTACATATATATACATATATATATATACATATGTATATATACATATATATATATATATACATATGTACATATATATATATATATACATATGTATATATATATACATATGTATATATATATACATATGTATATATATATATATATGTATATATACATATGTATATATATATATATATACATATGTATATATATATATATATGTACATATGTATATATATATATATATGTATATATATATATATATATACATATGTATATATATATACATATGTATATATATATATATATATATATATATATATATATATATATATATATATATATATATATATATACATATGTATATATATATGAAAGAGGTCTAATTAAATAAATCGCAGTGAAGATATATATATATATATATATATATATATATATATATATATATATATATATATATATATACATATGTATATATATATGAAAGAGGTCTAATTAAATAAATCGCAGTGAAGATCTTATATAATCGCATCACGTTTCATGTTTTGAAAACATTTTTTTTATAAAAAAAATGATATATATAATATAAGGGAGGGTGGAGTATACCCCCTCGTACCCCCCTCTCTATCTTCATACGTCTGCGGTACCATGGTCGCAGGGTACCTGCGGGTACCCGCGACAGACCTCTTAACTGTCACACGGCCCTTGCACAAATATGCATAGCAATTTTTAAAATCGCTTAAACACTATGCGCCCTCCTTTAATGTATTTAAAATTTCGGTTGAAGTTATTACAATATTTTTGTTGAAAAAGATTATTAAAAAGGGTTTATGTTATGAGAAATCGATATTAAACAATTCGATTCTCATATATATATATATATATATATATATATATATATATATATATATATATATATATATATATATATATATAAGTTAATCTTTGTTATTATTTTTATTTTATAAGATAAATGTGGAATACAAATTTAATAATAGTTTAATTAAAAAGAGATATTAGTTTGTATGTATTAATGTGGAAATATTACTATAGTTACGAGAATTATTAGGTTAATTTAATTATTTTGGAAATAATTAAGTTTAACTAATAATTAAGCTATAAACTTGAGGGGATGTTGATTGCGATTAAATGAGAAATGTGGATTCATTGATATGATGGTTAAATTCAAGCCTTCAACTTAATTAACCATTATTTCTTGGTAAACATTGGGAAGGTTGATCTAATAAACAGTGAGGGTAGTTCTGTTGGGAAGATGGTTAGTCACCCTTTAATTATAATTATGATTAATAATTCAATTAAGAGATTCCAATTTGGATAATATCTAATCTAATCTTATTTAAGTTGTTGAAGTCGCAAATGGTGAATTAAATGAGATTTAATTAAGTATTACAAAGATAAAGAGTCATTGCTATATTATATCATTGCTATGTTATTATTAATACGTTATGTATTAATAAATAACTCATTAAGAGTTAGCTAATGAAGCTTATGTTAAGTTTTCCTCTAGATCAATTATTTATAGTTTATCATTTATTAATGTTTGTTGGGTCTAGCAAATTATTAATAAATAATAGAGTAATGATCTAAATGATTATGGATAATACGAATTAATCAGTGATCATATAAGTATGACGAATGTGGATATTACAAGATTATTATTAAGAGTTTCAATATAGCTTGTTATTTATTAACAAGTTAATTTTATTGAATTAGTAATATGATCATTTGAGTATTGAATTATAGTTGAATTTTATCTTACAAAATTCTAGTTAGTTATTAGTCAATTGATATTAATTGGAACATTGCCTTGGATATGTAATTATTAATTAAATTAATTAATGATAGTTAATTAGATTTAATTAATAATCAAGTTATATAATAAAGTTTTTAATTGATATGAATCTTATATCGAAGTTGATAAGTCTTATTCTAATAACTTGAATAATGACTTAGATATTTTAACGGTTATTAGTGACAATTTAATAATGATTATAACTAAGAGGCTTAAGTGTTAGAGATACTTAATTGAGTTTTAAGCATTAAAATATTAATGGATCATGGAATTGTGCACCTAAGTTAATTGGTGGATTAAATTGATCATTTTAATTAAGTTACAATCTTCTTATTCGAAGATTGATAATTGGTTCTCTTATAAACGAATAATGATCCTTTGATTATATTGAAAAGTTGAATTAATGATAAGGAAGAGTTATTCAATTAGTAACTTTGATCTTAGCAAATAAGGCAAATGATTTAATTAAAGGTCAATGATGATCAGTTTAGTAAATATTTATCCTTAAGTTATTCTTAGAATGTAATTCTTAATAATGGAAGTATAATGCTATCGAGGAACAATTGGGTTGACTTGTAGGTCAAATGATGAAACTTAAGACTCTTGAAGTATACTTGCAAACAGAAAATTGAAAACTTCTACACTCAATGATTTAAGTAAACCAAAACATGTGTTTTCATCGTGTATTCTCTATGCTTCTTGTTTTGGGTTTTGGGTTGACCAGTGTTGACCAGTCCTAGGTTGTTACCAGAAGCTCGGGGGTTATGAGATGTGATGGCATGTTGATTTTATTTGGTCTCGATCTTTATAAGTCCAACCATGGTAATGTGATCGTATGCTCTATGAAATTTTTGTATTATTGTTCATCAGTCTTCATGTGTGAAGCTGAGATGTATATGTATCTGAGACACCTAAGCTAATCATTTTTGAGTCATCGATCACTTATCCTTGGATTATTTTCTAGTCACCATGATGGGACTGAAATGTGAATTTATTTATTGATGATGTCATGTTGTGACATGTTTTGACTCAACCATTTTGGAGTCTTTGATCAGTATGATTTTGAGATATTCTTGGTTGCTTGTTGAGAACCAATGGTTATGATGATTTATTTTGAGACATATTTTGGTTATTGAGAACCAATGGATACTTATGATTATCAGTGATGCCTTCAGTTGCCAATAGAGAACTTTTGTGGTCATGATTTTCTATGGATGCTTTTCGGATGCTCATGGAGATTTGATGATTCTTATCTTAGAGATTTGATGATTCTTATTATGGATATTTGATGCTTTTATCATGGATATTTGATGATTCTTTTTTTATGGATTATCTTTTGGATTTTCTTTATAGTCACTTGTACAGGACTGTGGTGATTTATGATTCCATGAGCTTAGGGTAGGTAATCTACTTGTAGTGTCAGGAAGTGGCTTGCAATGGGGGCCGGGGCCCTAAGTGGCTGCCAAGGTAACTCACTGTAAGTTTGGTTAATAAGTGATAACATTTTCACACTAAATGGGGATTAAATGAACCTAAAAAGATAATTGTTTTGGTTCTCGCCCATGCCTTGAGTGCTTGTACAAGCTAGGATGGGAGTAGTGAGAATGTAGGGTTGCGACCTTGCATGCCGTAGTATGCCTCATCAATATGAGAGGATACTAGTGGCCGCATGAGATCAGTATGGACTCGTGGAGTTTGGCTAATTGCTAGGGTAACTTGTACATGATAATTGCGATGACACTTTCCCACTTGCATAGTAGGTTTCCTACATGTCATTGTGTGCCTCTGGCAATTAGACATCGGTTTTGTGTTTAGAACCTTTGAGTTAGTATACTTTTAGGATTCCTAGACTATAGAGATTTATGCTTTGTGATTTGGATAGCCTATTTGGGACTTGAGATTATCTCCTTAGCATGGTGGGAGTGGACCACTTAAGTACCACGCGATTGGGTGGTAGTGTATTTTCCACTCTTATCATTTGAGATCCATTGAGACACCATGGCTAGAGTATTCTTGGTTGGTATCTATCTTCATTATGATCTAGGAGCATTATGATAGATGTTATACCTTATGATGGATGTATTTGTTGGTATGTTTCTTATATTGATGATTTGCATATGTTAGATGATGGTATCCTATGCTTTACTTTGCATGTTAGTAGGATGTTTTAGGAGTGGCATTCCTACTATGTTAATACCGATGATCTCTTCGGTGCTTTGGAATGTTACGCACAGAGGGATGGCTAGGATCCACAATGGTCTAATGATGCTATTTACGGTTGGGAGGAACCATGCACTTAGTTATTTATGTTTGTGATATATGGTTAAATTTTGTGATGGATGTTTATATCTTTTGCGATGATGTATCACGTATGGTTTGTGGTTTCATTATGTTGTTGCATCATGGATTAATATTGGATGATGATGTACTTTATTTATATGGATGTATATTCTTTTAAGTTTATCATACCTTGTAACATGTATAGTGGATGATTGAGCAATCTAAAATGTAATTTATAAACATTGGATGTATCATGGTTATTTCATAAGGATGTGATTTTAGATGAATAAGTTATGATTAGATGTGATTCAACGTTAAGGGATCTTTAAAGAACGTAACTTGTTATGTTATGTTATGTTTACTTTTAGTTGGATGTTACTATTGCTTCCGCGAATGTTATGAATGGTTTATCTTTCATGTTTTAAAAAAAAAAATTGTTTGGTAATCTTAGTGAAATTCTTTAGATCCCTTGGCGGGGCATTACAGAAGGATTGTGATGAGGATGAATAGGAGATGAATAATGGCATGGGGACTTGGGTACCCCTCAAAATAAGAAGACTTGTACAAATGAGATGGCTAAGAATATAATTTTTTAGTACACATACAATCATCACATTTTCCTCCCTCTATTATAGAAGATCAACTTGGAAATGTTAATTTGTAAGATATTGGTAAGGATGATACCCTTCCTCTAACTGATGATCCAAGGATGATTAAGGAGCTTATCACTCCCTTTAACCCTATTGTCTCTAGTTATAAATTTGTTGTCATTTTGGGCTTTGACTATGTTGAAGTTAATGTTACTTCCTACATGAATCCTACAATATTGTTCCTTAAGGACTTTAGGTGGCAACATTGGATTGAAGTTCTTTAAACTACCAAAGAGGGTGTGGTCAAATTCATTAGAGTTATAAAAATGTATTTCCATGAGGTTATGGAGACTAAGCTCAAGAAGTGTTCCTTGGAAAGTAAGGTGTAATTATTGGAATCTTTGGCTGTGTAAAATGACTCCATTGTAGCTATTAATTTTGGTGCTTCTAGTAAGGTTGGGGGGATAATGAGAAGCTAGGGGTGTTAACCCCAAGGATGTAGAGGACTATGTAATTCTTTGCTCAAGAACTGAAAAGAAATAAATCTAATATGTTACAAAGTTTATCGAACTATATTTTTTTTAAAGTTTAAGCAACATCAAAGTAACAATATAGAAGCAAATGATCATGCAGAGGAATGGTAATGGTGGTTGCAAGACAAAATATTTTAGTCAATATTTTGGAGGAAGTTTCTCACATAAGACAGGAATGTATTGAGTCTAACTCAGAATATTTTATCCATTCTTTTACCACTTCTCATCCAATTCCTATTCCATGGAAGTTGTAGGAGATGAATTTGGCTGAGGGTCAAGTTCAACCCATAGGGGGTTAGAAAGGTTTAGCATGTTAAGAATTATTTCAAGATGAGATTTCATCTGGGTTGTGTTGTCCTTCTAAGGATGGTTTGGAAGACATGAATCCAAAGGTAATAATAGGGGTAAGTATGTTAGAAGAGGATTTGCATCCCAATATTGAGGACTAAAATGGAAACTAAAGCCAAGGGGTAGTAAGGGGTTCTAATTTTGATTTCTCTCAAATGATTTCTATCATGCAGATGCCAATGCAAGATAAACTTGTCATCATTAAGACCCCAAAGACAAGAGGGAAAAAGCCAAAGAGTATGAAAACCAAGGAAGGAATTGCAATAGGGATGCAATCAAAATTGGATGGGCAATTTATAGCAACCAAAATAATTACAAGGAGAACCAAGTCTTCTTCCCAGGATCAATGAAGCTACTATCATGAAATCTCAAAGGCATTAATGCCTCTAAGAAACAACATAGGATCAAGTAGTAACTAGATTTTTCATTAATAGACATCATCCTATTGCAAGAAACTAAACTAACAATGGAGTCATTTCAAGAGATACTTGGAAAGTGGAGTTTGTGGGAAAATGAACACTCACAAGGAAATGGAGCTTTAGGTAGCCTTACTATGATTTGGAACCCACAAATAGTGACGGGCCAAACTTTATAGAATCATTCAAATTGGCAGTTGATAAAATTTAAGCACTTTCAACTATCTTTCTTGGTGATTAATGTTTATGGTCTCTCTTCAACTAATGAGAAAGATCAATTATGGAGACAATTTTCTCAATTAATATAGGAGCATGCAGAGATGAACATTATTCTTAGAGGAGATTTCAATGCAATTGTGTCTCATGAGGAGAAACAAGGTGGTATATGTCCGCCTTTGAGAGTAATGGAACACTTTCAAAATTTTATATCGGATAATGATTTTCTTGATGGCATTCCACAAAATGGAAAATTCACTTGGACAAATTGAAGAGTAGGTTTTTTTCATATTGCATAATTCATGGACAAATTCTTTTTGTCTCATTGTTAGAAGTTGTTAAAAATTGATGTTCAAACAAAAGTTCTACCATTGAGAAGTTTAGATCATTTCCCAATGCTTCTTAATATCTTTGTGGATTCTTCCATTAAAAGATCTAAATCATCCTTTAAGTTTTAGAATATGTGGTTCAGACATCCACATTTTTTACCATTACTTAGATAGTGGTGGATTAGTACCCCCATTGAGAGAGCTTCAAGAATGTTTCAATTTTACAAAAAGCTTCAATACCTAAAGGGTAAAATCAAGAGTTGGAATAAAATTATGTTCAAGAATATCTTCTCTCAAAAGGAAAAGGTATAAATGAAACTTGAGAATATTAATTGGCATATTATCTAGTATGGATTAGTTCCATATGTCTTTGTAAAATATAAAGTTATACAGGCCGAGTGGGAGGAACTTTGTGGTAGAGAGGAGGAGTTATGGATGCAAAAATCCAGAGAGCTTTGGCTTAAGGAAGGACATAAGAATACAAAGTATTTTCACTTATCAGTTAAACAAAGACTAGCATCTAATACAATATTTGAAATACATTCTGCTAATTCTGGTTTAGTATTGAAGGAGGCCAAAGACATTCAAATGGAAGGAATATCCTTTTTCAAGAACTTGTTTTCCTCTCCCCAAGATGTTCCTCCAGAATCGAAGGTAGTGGATAAGCTTTTATTAGTAATTCCTAAGCTAGTGACTTCCCATGATAATACAAATCCATTGATGCTTCTTTCCCTTCTTGACATTAAGGAGGTGGTCTTTTCCTTACCAGAAAATAAGGCTTTGGGTTTGGATGGATTCACTGCAATTTTTTTCCAAAAATGTTGGGATTTCATTACATTTGAGCTTCTTTCAGAAATGGAAGAATCAAGAAAACAAGAATCTATTTTTCCAAACTTCAACACAATGAACATATCTTTGATCCCCAAGAATGAAAACCCCAAAACTTTTGTAGATTGTAGGCCTATCTCACTTTAAAATCCATTTACATGAGATTGTAGAAAATCTTGTTGGAAATCATTTCCTTGGAGCAGGGAGGTTTTGTTCCTAGAAAAGAAACTCTAAAAGGTGTGTTGGTGACCCATGAAGTGCTACACTCAATCAATGCCCATCAAATACCATCTTTTATTGTGAAGCTAGACATGATGAAAGCATATGATAGATTAAACTAGTCTTTACTAATGAAGGTGTTTTTTAAACTTTGATTTTCTTTAAAAATGGTGTAAATGGATCATGGCTTGCATCTTTGGAGAAACCTTCTTAGTGATTATTAATGGGGTTATAGTGAGAATTTTCAAATCTTCTCAAGTGGTGAGACAAGGTGATCCAATTTCACCTTCACTTTTCATTATTATGGTAGAGGCTCTAAGTCAGATGATTTCAATGAAGCATGCACAAAATCTCAGGTTGGGAGTTAAAATCCCAAAAACTCAAATCTCTAGTATGCACTCTTTATTTGTTGACGCCACCTTATTATTTGAACATGTAGTTCAAGAAGCTAAAGTTATCAAATTTGTTTTAGATGTGTATACGTCAGCATCTAGCCAGCAAATTAGTTCTCCAAAATCCAAGATTTACACCTTTTTTACTAATGAGCTCATCAGCTCTAAAAATATTAAGATTCTTGGTTTTCAGCAAGAACTTCTCCCATCAATATATCTAAGAATTCCTTTCTTTGTGGGGATTCATAAGTCTACATATTGGAAAATAGTTGTGGATAGAATAAGGAGTAGAGTGTCTTCTAGGAAGGTAAGATGGCTCTCTTTCTTAGGGAAAAATCTTCTAGTTAGGTCAGTCCTTTTAGCAATTCCAAATTACTTCCTTTCTATTCATCAAGCACCAACTAGTATAACTAGATAGATCAAGCACATTATCACAAACTTTGTGTGGTCTAGCAACATGATGGATCAGAGGAAAATGCCTTTGATATCTTTGAAAGAGGTGTCTATGTAAAATTAAATGGGTGGGGTAGGGTTGCATAATGTGGCCATTTGAAACAAATCTTACAGAGGTAAGTTGGTTTAGCAGATGATGAAAAAGCCAAGCAACACTTGGTGTAAAATAATGGAAGCTAAGTATCTAGATTATTAGGATCTTAATTGAATCATCTTTGCATATATTGTACCAAAAGGGTCTAAGGTATGGAATTTTATATCAGCTTCAAGAGAAATTTAATAGATGTTACTTGGGAAGTTAATAATGGCTATCATGTAAGTTTTTGGGATGACTCATGGAATGGTTTCCCTCCAATTGGAATGGTCAGAAACTTTGCAGATGTAGTGCAAGTCTTTAAATGTCATTGGGGAGTCAAACTTACCTATTATGTGGATTGTGTGGATATATACTCTGGTCAAGTTAGATGGAAAGATCCAGGGTTTATTATTGACTCCAATCCATTGAAGTTACTCTACAAGCAGTTAATATATCCAATGCAAGTGCTTTTATGGAATAAGGATGATTCATTAGTGTGGACCCCAAAAAAAGATGGTAGGTATATAATTAGTGAAGGATATATATTAATTCAAAGAGTGCAAATGAGTCAAACCAAATAGAGAGCATACTCATTATGTTCGAACAATACCACGCTCCCTAAAGTTAGTTTTTTATCATGGCTTGCTCTTAAAAAATGACCACTAGCAAGTGATAGGCTTCAAAAGTTTAGTATTGCACATAAATTTAGATGTGTGTTATGTCAAAGGGAATTAGAAGATGCAGATCATATTTTCCTTCAATGTGATTTTGTAAAATTTTGTTGGAAATTTATTCTTAATAAATTAAATTACACAATGCCACTTCCTAATACCTTATGGGAGTGCATTGACTCTTGGTTTGTACTTTATCCTAATGCTTTATTGGCTCCAATCTAGAAGTGTTTTCCATCCTTAATTGTTTGGGTTGTGTGGTGGGAGAGAAATAAATAAATCTTTAGAAAAACCTCATCCAATATTGAAGCAATTACTACTAGTATCAAAAAACAATATCTAAAGTAGTTAATGCACATATTAAAAGTTGCACTTCATAGGTTACATTCTTAAATTGAGATAATGCAATACTCAAGGAATGGAAATATATCTTGCTACCCAAGTTTTTTGTAAATGGTAATGATAAGAAGGGAGTGTATAGATGAAAGGTTAAATGGAAATCATGAGGTCATAATATAATTAAACTTAATTTTGATGGTACTTCAAGAGGAAACCTAGGGCAATCAAGAATAGACATTTGTTTAAGAAACCATAATGGGGAGCTAATTGCAGTTAAGTCTTCTTCCATTCTACCTGGGACAAATATTGTAGCAAAAGAAATGGCCTTGTTGGAAGGATTAGTTTTAGAAATTAAATTGTAGGTGGATCAAATCTACATGGAAGGTAACTCTCTTTTGACTATTCAGTCTTGTATCAATAGGAAAAGTCATAACTAGCATTTGGTACATACATTTTTAGTCAAATTTGGAAACTTTTAGATTCATTTGATAAGTGCCAGTTGTTGCATGTACTGCAGAAGGAGAATAAAATAGTAGACTTTCTATCTAATATAGGTTGTGGGGGTAGATATATTGAGTTGTGCACAATGCAGGTGTGCTTTTAGGTAAATGACAATTTATCAGCTATTTTAAAGTCTGAACATACTGAAGTGGGTTAAAATTGTGATGATATGGAGTAGGTTATGTGTCATGGGCCATAGTCATGGCTTGGTTTGGCATATAGTGGGTTTGGGATGCTAGACCTAGGTCATGTGAGTGTCTATTGCTATTTTGGATCATGGTGAGAGTAGTGAAAATAGCAAGGGTTGGAGAACATCTAGTGTTGTACATACTCGAGATTCTCATTGGGGATTGGAGGTGGAATTTGATGATTCTATCTATGGGTCTCCTATGGAAGAATAGTAAAATTCTCAGTGCCTATTTTTGTTTTGAAATTTCTTGCCATAATTTTACCAATGGGGGTATCACAAAATTTTGATTATTGTGCTCAAGGATTGTCATAGTTCTAATTTTAGTGCTTTGTTGTTACTTCTTTTTTTGGCACTTGGTTTAGTGCTAATGTTGAACTCTGATAGCAATGATATTTTGTATTTGGGTGAGGAAATAGGGTTTTCTTACTAGTTCTTTCCCCATGGAGCCCTTGAACTAGTTTTTATTTTTATTATATATTCAACAGCTATGTAAGTTTTTGCCTTTAAAAAAATGCACAAGAAATATACACAAACACAACATTTACACAAATGCAATTACAATACAAATTTTGTTCCTTTAGGGTTCCTTTAGGTTGAGTCATGTTTAAAATATATATATTAATAAGTTTAATTTTCACTTACAATGTTCCCAATCATAAAATGAATAAACACATACATAATCTCATATACACATACATAAAAATAACCGATATGATAAAGTAAATTTTGATAACATCATCAACTACACATGTTGCAAGATATGCAATAATAAATACAAGATTCATGATAACATATATACATTAATTGAATAGAATTTTCCAATAAAAGGAATAAGAATGACAATGGTACAACTGTATCAACAAACATCCAACATCTATCAATCTAAGGGGGACCCAAATGGTAAGAAGTCACTACCTCTCAACTGCATGGTTACCTAATTAGGCTCCCACTCCTACCATGTAGGAGAGATAATTTATGATCCACATATAGATAATCAAATCATAAAACAATCCTAGGAAAGGGGTCTAATAGCCAAATCTACCTTAAAGGTACATAAACTACTAATAAAGAAAAGATAACCAAAGTTGAAAAGACACTCAGCCAAACCAATATCACATACCAAAATCAACAATAGATACCAAGTAGAAATCAAATATTAAAATCCAAAAGATACAACCACCTCCAAATCAATGTCAAGTGTCACAAGTACAATAACCAACAGACAACAACTCTCATCAATAAAAGTAAACCACTAATCACTAACTCCAACAATAAAAGCAACACCAATAAATAAATGAATTCATAAAAAAAAATCAATCGTTAATGATAACTACCATTTAATCAATAAGAAATAACTCATAATAAATACACCATCAAAAGTAAAATCTAACAAGTACACCACTAGAGGCAAATATTAAAAAACCATGAATGAGACTCGAGCTACATACTAGGAAGGCTCATCACATGAGCCAACTCTAGGGTTGCCCTAGTAGTCTCTCAAGACCTTGGCCCCCTACTGACTCTATGTAGAACCAAAATACCCTCTCGTGAAGATGAAAAAAATAGTCATACCTCTCAAGGTATCATCTTAATCTCATCCTTAGCCTATAAAACACTCAAAGCATGGACGAGGCAAAATTTGTAACTTATCTTTTTAATTTAACTTAAGGAATGGAGGAGGAAAGTATTTTAATTATTATGTTATCACTTGTTACACAACTTACAACAAGTTACCCTAGTACCCACTTTGGCCCCTAGTCTTCATTACAAGCCACTCCCATAGACATGCACATAGACTACCTTCCCAAAACTCATAAACCACAATTATGTCCCATACAACAAAAGTAATACTGATTGAATTTGGTTTGTGAATAAGCAACCTGAAAATAACATTGGTTCTCAAAACTCAAGTTCTCATAAATGCTCATCAAAAGAAATATCAATTTGAATCGTAAAATACATCATGACATCTAGTCAGATAATCATAAAAGAAATCTCAAAATGCCTCTAGTGCACATCCCAACTTAGCTAGCTAAACAACCCACAAAGAAAACCATAATAAAAATAAACATCACAAGACTATAATAGAATATAAGAAAACACATTTTTCAACCATATGGTTTAATTCCATCATTTTTTCTTGTTTAGTTTGGGTCATAAAGATGTGTTTAGCATTAAAGTAAGAATGTGCATGTTAATATAAATTGTTATGCTAATATAATTATTTAAATGAGTAAATATTTAAATATAAAATCTCCCACATTATCATGGTATTAATTTAAATAATCTTAAATCATGAATGATTTAAGTAATGACATAAATTTATATTATTAGATTTAAATATTAATATCAATTTTATTTCTAAAATATTAATATGACTTCTAATATTGAATTATAATATTAATATTTACTTTTCTTTTAATTCACAATGCAACTACAAGTAATTCAAACTTGGAATTGTAATTTTAATTAAGTTATCTACAATTTCTCTCATAATATTTAAATATTCATAACTAGATGAGCATATAGTGAACTATGTTATAACTTCTCTTAAAATAGAACTATGTCACAAATATATATTTATTAACTTATAACTCTACTTACATTAATATATATAACAAGTCATAACCCACTAAGAGTTTGAAAAAGAACTAATATTAAAAACTCACTTATAAGAAAATAAGTAATATTTATTTATTTTAATTTTTTTTTAAATAGTATTTTTTTCTTTTATAAATAAGAATTATTTTTAAAAAAATATTGAAACTAATACTTAATCATAAATAAGTTTGTTTGTTTATTTAAAAAAATTAATTTTTTTATTTTTAAATAAATTCAAAAATAAATTTTTATTTTTATAAAATAAGAAAAATATGCAATTAGTATTTTCATAAGCCTTTGATCTCTCAAATCATGCAATCATAATATACTTAGTTTTCTATGTTTAGTATATTTGTTCTTACATGCATGTATAAGTATAGTTACGACATGCATTCCTCTCAATTAATTTTTTCCCTTTTCAATCAATTTTGCAACCAAATTATTTTAGATATAAGAAGATTATTTAACTTTATTTAGAAAATTCATGATAATCACATGGTTCTAATAGAAAATTTAAAGTTGAAATCCTGGTTGTTCAATTTGTTATTTTCTACCAATTTTCTATAATTGAATTTTCCCTATGTTAGAAAGTGTTTTAAAAGAATATAGTCATAATAATTTTCTAATTTTTTTTACAGTTTTACTCAGTGAAGTTTTCTTGTTTAATAAGTTTTTTCTTTTCGAAATCTACAACATAATTCTTTATCCAAAAATCAATACAATAAATTAATAAGTATTATGCAAGCACCTAGGAAGACACAAAGTAGACAGATCTTTCGATAAAATTCTAAAATGGGTTTTGAAACCCTACCTCAAAACCATAGCTAAAATCTAAGACCATCTATGAACACGTACAAATCCAAACCCTTTGAAACTTTCAACAATTCTTTTGCTCCATTTCTAAATTTTTCTCCCCAAAACTTGTGTCCCTCAAATGAAGTACAAACCCTCTAATAAAGAATCATAACCCTAACTAGGATTTATATTCCCCAATTACTAAAAGCCACTATCTTTATTAAATAATAATTAGTTTAATTATTTAATCCTTTCATGAACACTTATAGAACTTTTTAATCAAAATATCCTTTCATTTTATTTTCCTCCACTTTATTAATTAGTGCAAACACTGATTTAAGGCATAGTTTATTATTTAAATTATTAATAATAATTAAAGTTCATTATTTAAATATAAATCTAATTTAATTATTATTAATTAAATATTTAAATTAAAGTAATATTAAATCTTGAATCTTTTAATATTTATCTGACTTCTTAAATTAGACTTATAAATTAAATATTTCAAACCCAAGGACATATTTAATCAATTTCTAATTAATTAAATATCATCGTATTTTAATTTCTTTTTAACCAATTTTCTAAATTAGACTTCCAATTAAGTATTTTAAATTAAATATAATATTTAATTATTTTTAATTACTTAAATATTTTCATATTTTTTTATTTTTTTATCAAATAATATTTAATAAAATTATCAATATTAAATGAGTAAACCAAATATTATAATTAAATTATTTACCAAATAAATCACATAGTCAATCCACATAAAAGCAACATTACAAAACTAACGAAAACTCAAAATTAAAGAACATGCGCAAAGATAAACTTGCAGGTTTAAAAAGGGTAGACAATCAAGTACAAGTCCTTCTCAAGACAAGTAATTATGTTATGGCTAGAATTGGGTGTGAACATTATCTCCCCATTCTTACCATTTAGTTATTGTGATAGAGCACACTCATATTGGAAATTTAGGGAAGTCAATGTCTAGTACAAGAAAACCTTTATAAAAGATAAGCATGTACATGTGCATATATATCTAAACTAAACAGGTAGTGGCGAGGAGTGGTACATCATGTGGATATTGACTAGCAAGTAACTACAACTCCCTCCCTCAACCATATCATGCACGTCAAATATTAATGTAAAAAAATCACACACACACACACATGCAAGTATGAGGTATGTATAATAGTAAATCCTAAATATAAATAACATCATATTCTAACATAAACATTTTATCATCATGAGGACATAATAAACATCTTTCTAAGAAACATCATCATAAAACTAATTTTACTAACTAACTAAGAAATTAAAGCATCATCATTGCAACTAGGAAATTGTCACAACCTAACATAATCAATTACTCAACATATCAAAGTATTCCATTTCAAATTTATCAAATAAGTGCTAACACATCTATAGAAGAGTCATATAGAACTTTAACAACAAAGTCTACAATGATAGAAAATGAGGGGTATTACATAATGTCTCTCCATTTTGAAGAGTAGGAACAAGAAATTGGTAGCTAGGATCAAAATTATATTGGTGAGATGAGTTTAAAAATCTTGAAGGTCTTAATTGAGCTCTTGAGGGTTCTAGTTTCTAAGATGGAGAGCACTAGAAATGACAAGACCACTATCCAACTATTTGATGACAAAGATAGCTCGAGTGAGTCCATATATGAGCCTAGAAAAATAACTTAGATGAATACTCATAAGAAGGGCCATACAATTGATAAAGATGTAATGAATTTAAAGAGATTTGATGACAATCTAGAGAAAATCAATCTCAGAGTTGCTAAGTTACTCAAAGTTTTGTATTAGTGTTTTTTTTTATTAAGGAAAATAGGATTTAAAAGGGCCTTGAAACCCATACAATAAATAGTTTAGACATAGAAACAATGCTTAAAGTAGCAACATATACTAAAAGCAAACAAAAGAAACTACTCCCCAAAAAAAGACAAGATTAAGTAAAAAGCTGAGAGAAGAAAAAAATCAAGGCCAACCAAGAAAAGCCAAGGTGCTCAAGAGATCTCTCTTAGCATTTCTACCACGTTGATTTCTAGCTGCAATAGTTTTCCTACCACCTCCTTCATTTCTGAGTGCTCTTGGTCAAGATCATGAGTATCCTTCTTCCTCACGCTAGATCTTGTGCACTTCCTTGAGCTATCTTCAAGGGTCTTTTTCTTGGTGTTGTGGGGGGTCGAGTCCTCTTCCTTGTTGGTTATGATGAGGATCTTGACATTCTCATTGGCTCCTTTAGAATATTGTAGCTTTGTTCTACAATTATCTGCATAGAGCTCTCCATAATTTGAACCCTATTTTTACCTCCTCCACTCTCTCATCCTTGCTCTTTTCTTCCTCTGAAATCTTATTCTTCAAGCTATAGTTTTCTCTTTCAAGGCTACACACCCTATACTTGAGATCTTGGATCTCATGGAACATCCATTTGGTAGTGTGGAAACTGTCTACAACACTATTCTTAGCATTATTGATGATGTCCATATCTAGGTGCTCCTTGGCTATGTCACTAAAAATAACCAGGGTCGGGTTAATTAATTCCTCAATTTTAATTTTTCCTTCATCATCCTCTTTGACCTATGTTCTTATTATTTCTCTATTAATCCCCATCTTGTCCAAGGTAGTGTCAAAGTTTCTCCACACTACATTTTTGTCTATGCTCGTGATCAAGCACCTATATCGGCTAGACCCAAATTCCGCAAAGTCTTGTTCATGGTCGACTCTCTCTTCTTGGTTGGGATCATCTTCTGCATAATCCACTTCAACCCCCTATTCCTCTGTCTCATCCTTAGGATGTTTTCTTTTTTGACCCCTAGAAATATTAACAAAAATCCTCTTTGCTTCTCTGAATTTTGATAGTTATGGTATTTTTTCCTTTTTTGCTCTCCATGCCCCCCCTTCCCTATTCTCCTCATCATGTTAAGCATAGTCCTCGCCTGTGTCCATGCCTTTGCCTCTTTCATTATATTCCCTGTTAGAGGAGGAATCAAGGTCATGCTTGGGATGAGGGGTAGTTTTCCTTATATTTTCCTTTTTGGTGGTTTGCTTCCCAAAGCCTCCCTTTGGAGAATCATCATTCTCTGAATCAGTGTGCATTTCAAAGCTATCTTCAATGTGTGAAGGAAAATAGTTCTCTTTCAAATCTTCAAAGTCCACTCTGCCCTTCATACCCTCCTTTGACTTAATTTTTTCCCCCAAAGTCCTAGCTTTAAAGAGCTCGTAAATTAAAAGTAACAGCCCCTCGTGGAGTGCCAGATTCCTAGTATGCTTCTTCTGATATTCATTGATATTTTCATTCATAGAAGCATAATAAAGATAAAAGGGGATAGAAATTTTGGCCCCACACCTGAAGTGATTAAGTATCATGAAATGGTAGGTGCACAGTTGATCAAATCTGGTGTCCAGGGTGATGTATTTAATGATAGCCTGTAACACAAACCTCCAAATTGGATTGATGGAGCTTGGGAGGTAATGGGTTCCTTTCTTCACAAGCACTTTCTTCTCCTCATGATCCTTAGTGAATTCCACCACCATATTCCCCAATATTTTATGATCTCTATAGAATTTCTTTCCCAAGATGGGACTTCTAGTGACCACAGAGATGGCATCCTCAGTCACCATAAAATCCACCCCATCAATAGTCACAATGCCCTCATTCCATCTATTGACCATAGCCTTGGTAACCGAGGATTTCTAACCATGGAGCTTATCAATGAAGGTAGTAATTTCTCCCTTTTTTAGTAAATCCCAAACCTTTGACCGCCCATGCCATTTCTTGGCTTCATCTTCTGGTTCCCATCTGTGCCTTTCCCCAACTATTTTTGCCTCCTTGTGAGCTTGAACACCAGTGTTGAAACCCTTCAAATTCAAAGAAAAAGAGGCTCTTCTCATTTTCTTTATCCAATTTGCCACCTTCTACACACTCAATCTGAAATCTATCATAGTATTAATTACATAGATATGTTTGATGTGAGAAGTACGAGTGAAATCGTACTTCCACATCATGTTTTTGCACATTCCCCATAGTGTTTGTTGGACTGGCCTATGGGCCTCTTTTTTGTGCTTTCTCCTTGTCATTTTTGGTTTAGGTGTCTTGTCACTCACATCTATCTATCTGATTGCCAACTTTTTCTATTTTTTTGTTTTGTCGTGGTTGGGCTCCAATGGTATATACTTTCTAATCTTGTTGTAAAGGATTTCAAGACCCCTTCAAAATGTGCTTTCCCATAATATAAAACTAAGTTTTGTTCAAAGATTTGATTCTATACAATGTTTGGTGAAATTTTTTAAGGAAAAAAATTCAATGAATATATAAGTATCCTACCTTGGGGAAGATACACTTCTATTCACTAGTTTACCTTATTTTTTAAATTTTTATCAATGATTGTATAGAATTAAATATTTTGAAAAAAAAAAATGGTAGCTATATGTGCTTAACTATTTTAATTTAATCTTAAAAAATGGTTTATTTGTCTTTAATTGGTATGTATTACAAACAAGAAGTGAAAAAAAAATCTATTTTTCTTAAATTATGGTAAAGGTTTAAATTCATGTCATTAAATATAAATTGCACTAACAATTTGGGTGACATGACCACTATTATAGTTGATCTCTATTAGAAGCAATAAGAGAAAAATCCAAATTTTATATTCTTTATTAACTAATATATTTGATGTGTTTGATTCATCCCATCAAATATCAAGTATACTAATGCTTTGAATGGAACGATCATTATTGTATTAATGGCTTGAATGAAAAAATCACTAAATGTATTCATCACATCTTCACTCATTGTGCATTATTGATAATGAATTTCCATAATCCGTGAAGTTATATTCATGCTTTTGTCTAAGCTTGTGTATGATTTTACGATGCATCATTCTTTTTTTTTTTAATGGTGGTGTTCCACACATCACATAGTGGAAAAATAACTAAATTTGAAATTTATTTCAAATACAATATAAAAGTTTTTAATCATAATGTTGAACTCAATTCATCCACATACATCTGCATTGTTTCATTAGATTTTACAACATATTAAATTATTTTTGTTATAGTTGTATTCTATTTTTTTTCCTTAATCACATAATTCTATTAAAATATCATGTTTTTAGACTTTGATTATCAAAAGTTTAAAACTATTAAAAAAGCTATAGAATATTTGAATGAAGTGGTGATTTCTTACAAATTGGTAATAAAATCCTTATTTATGACCTTAACATATTTTTTGAAGATTTAGAAATTACAAGTCCTTGAGTCATTGATATCTTTGTCCACTTTTCTAAACAATGTAAATTAGGCTTTTGCTTTATTGCCACTAATTAAATCTTCAAACTAAAAAAAAATCACATTATTGACATGAACTTAACACAATGCATCTCTTATTCTTTACATCTCAAAAACCTATAATATACATAAAATTAAAATTTATCATGATTTATTCACAAAATGTGATAATAGTTTAGAATAATCATGACTAAGTTCTTAATACTTAATATAGGGAAACTAACCAAAACATTATATTTTTATAGAAAATGGCTACATAATGGTTTTCCCATGGTGTCTTTATTTTTTTCTAGTCAAGTTATTATTATTTTTATTTATAAGAATAAATTCTATTAGGATGTACGACAAGGATTCCCCTTTTGGGATCACATAGGTAAACTAGTTTCAGTAATGGAACTTCCATCAGGGACCAAAATAAACCATTTTGCTAAGGCTAGAGCTATTTACCTAGTTGTGAGAATGGCTAGGGAGAGGCTTTTTACTAAGGTATGGTTGGAAAGTGATTTTTTTAATTTGATTAATTGCCTTAAAAGTGTATCCCCTTCTAGTTGGACTAGAGTCATCATTGTTAAGGATTGTAATGGAATTTAAAAAGATCTTCAATAGGTTTATATTTACCATGAGCTTAGGAAAGATAATCAAGTGGTTGATTACCTCACCAACTTGGGAGTAACAACTAATCAATCCCTAGTGTGGGATTCAATCAATTGCATTCTAAATGAGATCAGATAGCTGATCAAAATTGATACACTTGAGTGGCCTAATAATTCTTAACCCTTAATCATTTAGTCAACTCATCTGAAAGTTTGATAATTTTAAAGTACTTTTAATTCTTGAAAATGGAATTATTGGGTTTTTCATTTTTGTTTCTTAATTGTCACTTTGATTGTACATGCACCTAGTATTAGAGATGGGAGGAGATAAAAAATAGTTGTAACTAATTGTATATGATAAATGGAAAAATGTTGACACTATATGGAGTCCTCTTTTGGTGGGTGGCCTTAAAATTTACATGGGAAACCTCAATGGAGTGGATATCCCCATTGCTAATGCATTTGTTAATGTATGGGACAATAGAGTTTTAAAATATTATGAGTTGAAGATGGTTATTAATGAGGAACTCATGGTTGCCATTTCCAACATGCAAAGTGTTGGGAAAAAATTCTATGGAGATTAAAAATTGGTAGTGGAGATGTTGGACATCTTCTTTTATTATAAATATAAAGGGGTAAAGATAGTAGAACTATAGATGGAGAAAATGATTCTATTTTCCCTAGTTAAGCCATGGTTTGAGGTTGAAGAGTTATCATGAATTATGTTACCTTCAAAGGGAAATTTAACTAGTTCTTTAAATCAAAGTGTAGGATCCCATGAAAAGAAACACTTAACTACTATTTTGAATGAGGGACATATTTTATGAATAATGGAAAGAGATAAAGCCCTTCATGTCTCAAAAAACTATCTATTAAATATGTTGTAGAATTTAAGATTAAAATTGTTTTGCATTATCATAAGGAGGATGCAGACCATGATGGTGTTTATTCTAATGGGGATGTTCAATAGCAAGTTTGTAACAAGAAATCAAAACACATGTTCCCTATAGCTTATATTGCATCTTCCTAATACCTAAAAAAGGTTTTTTTATATGAATAAGAGGACTCAAAATATACCCCCTCTTAGGATTGTGTACCTATTAGAAAGTAAAGTCTACCAAGACAATTGAGAGGGGTGAGGGGCTGAATCAGTTATCTAGTCAATACAACTTTTATCGACCTTATTAAATCTTAAACATGTGACCCATATCGTCAAGAATCATAAGAAGATACACATACACAATAACACTAGATATGTTAACTAGAGAAACCCTTGATCAAAGGTAAAACCCCAATGGGGATGGTACCCACAAAATGATCTACTAATATATAGCTTCCTTGTAAGAGGATGGACTCTATTAGGAGACACTGAAATAAATTTAGTACATATCAGTTCCTATTAGGAGAGTTTGAATCCCATTTAGGAGATTCCATCCCTGTTAGGAGTTGTAGAAGGAAGATGGGCCCACTATCTAAATAGCTTCATGGGTAAGACCATCGAACTCACTATTCAACCGACCTCTGTATTATTCATTTCATAATTATAGAAATGCAAATAATCTCACCAAGCCAAACTCTTTCTCTATCCTCTTGCCATACCACTGTTGCACCACAATACTTCTCAAATCTCAATTCTAGATCTACAATCTTGCATCACAGTGATCTCTTTGATTTCTTACTCTCATTTACCAATATTGTTGTATTGTTGCATTCATAGTCACTTCATACACTCTCATATATCATCACACAAAAAATAACTTTCCTTTATACCATGTCCTCAAAATAATTAATTAAGTCAGCCTTGAGGCTTTCCCAATTGCAATTATAATAGGACCTCATTAATATATTACATCTTTTCATAATTATAAAATACTACTAGCTCATAGTCTTCATAACTTCTCACATGTGCCACCTCAAACTTTGTGCACTCTCTGATGTCATCATCAAGCTATTGCCTATCTTTGTCTAACTACTCTTAATCAGGTTCTATCCCTACTAGAAAACTATTGGAAACTATAATTGGAACATTTTTTATGTTTTCATTGATGTCAAACCTTATTGGTAACACAATTTGCTATCTAATTTGAGTGCCATATCTAGATGATTGATGAAGAGGATTTGAGAAGTTAGACATAGCAATATCATCTAGAGAAAAGGTTGAGTTATGAGAGGAAACTACAATGGGCACTTAATTAGTTAAAACTGACAAGATAAAGTGATTTTTTAATCATGCTACAAGTGAAGATGATAGTTGTACTGAAGCCTTGAAGTGGTGATCAAAGATTGACCAAATACATAGGCTTGTCTAAGGAAAAGAGTACAAGATTAAAGAACTTAAAGTAAATGCAAGTGATGCTAGTGTCAACCAAGCCATTGTATGTGTTGAGCAGGAGTAGTGTTGACCAAGCATTAGTATTGACTGAATAACCTAGTGATGATTGAGCATCAAGACATACTGTTGGTCGAGGGACAACATTTTGATACTTTATGAGGAAATCAGGATTTCTTATCAACACAATTGATTTCTTGGAATATGTAAAGTGATTTGATGATAAGGATGGATGACCTAAAACATTTAAATCAAGGGAAACCTTTTTTGTGTGTTTCTATGAAAGAATTCAAAGAGAAGTTTCTAGAACATAAGAGGATGAACAAGAACATGGATAGATTCATTATATGTGTTAAATATGATCATAACACTAAGATCTACAATGATGTTTAAGTGGTGAAATATCAGAATTACCTATTTAAGGAGGTACAAGGGCTAATCTAAAAAGATGTTGTTAAGGTTGGAAAATATTGTAAAGACCTAAAATGCTAGAGTAGTTGTTGATGCTATTGATTGGCAAACTTAAGTAGAAGGCTAAGAAGAGTTATGAAGAGGTGAAGAGTGATTTTTTGAAGGGTTTCCAAGTGAGCCATAGATAGAGATGACAATTACAATTAGTGGATCTACATGTCAGTGAAACTGTTATCTGTATTTGCAAAGTGAGTTGTATTAGTCAGATCAAAACCTAGTGTTACTTTCTAACCATTATATTAGTATCGAAATCCTTAAATAAAGGTTGACCTAACACTCATACATAAATCCTTTAATCAAGGTGGCATTCTAATGGAATGTTCTAAAGTCTTCTAACAAGGCCACTCCTAATAGGGTGATTAAATCCTTTAACAAAATCACATTTAATAGTGTATTTTGTAACATTTAACATGGTTTTCTCCTAATAGAGCTAAATTTTGAAGAGTGAAAAGATTGATGACATGTTATTGTTGGTTTTTCTCAAATTGGGTTTCCACGTAAATCCTAGTGTTAAACTTGTGTGGATGTTATTTGTGATGATTTGTTTTTAATGTTTTACATTCTACAAGTTTGTTATTATTAGGACAGTGGATTGTTGGTTGATACTATTAATAATCTCCTATAAAGACTGAGCTAATGGATATCAGTTCTAAAGTAGTTTAAGCGTTTGTTTGTTTAATTGGTACATCTAGACCTTGGATTACTATTTCACCTTCTCCCACCCCTGTCTTAGTTATTCTAAACATTATAACAATTGGTATTAGACATTTGGGTCTTATAGAGAAAACTTTGAAGGTACTTGAAGCTAAAGGTCAAGATGTACAAAAAAAGAGGTGCAAAGAATGAACAAAGAGAACATCCCTACATGGAAAAGTTTGATGAGGCTACAACTAGCAGGAATTGGAGATGGTGCAATACATTTTTTGGACAACACATATGTGGAGATAATAGTTCTTCCTCTAAAAGATCAATAGCTAAAAGAGAAGCAAGAACACAACCAAGCTATTATGATGAAAAATCATTCATTCTATTTGTTGATGGATATTCTAGGCAAGAGACTAGTTTCATGGACAAGCAAGATGAAGAACTGCATTTCTCAATCTATAGTTGAAGCTAAATATGTGGAAAAAGAAATGAATTACTCAAATATCATATGGATCAAGCAATTGTTGAAAGGGAAGAAGGAAGAGATCACTAATCCAGTTGTTAACTATTGTGATAAAACCAGTGCTATAAATATATCAAAGAATCTTGTGATGTACACAAAGACTAAGCATATTTCTATAAATTATCATTACTTGAGAGAGCTAGTTCAAGACAAAGAAGTGAGATTGGAGTGTATAAATACTAAGGAGAAAATAGTTCATATTTTCACTAAGGCATCACCTAAAGATGCTCATGAATATCTAAGAAGTAAATTAGGGGTGATTTCCATAGACAATGCTTCTTATGCTATGATGGAGCTATGCATCAAATGTATATGTTGATCCAAATATCTTATAAGTTGATGAGGAAAGTCATACTTTAGAAGCTTCCTAAAGTAGTGAAGGAAGAAGGACAAAATGTTGAATCAATCATACACAAATGACAAAGGAGAATTCAGTACTGACATAAGAATATCTACATAATCAAAATGTATGAGTGTTATAAAGTGTCTTTGGAATTGTTATCAAAGACGGAGATATTGTGAAGTACTTACATGTGCAATAACAAGAAAGAGGGAGAGTGTGTAAGACAACAAGATATGTTGCAAAGAAGAAGAATGTGTGTAAGGTATTAGCAACAATATAGAAGAAGTTGATTGACTTCATTATCTAATATGATAGAGGGATCATATAGCATGGATGAGAATCCAAATGAAACTAAAAGAAAGAGATTGTTGGACATAGAAATGACAATCAAAATGAAACTAAGGATATTAATGAAGATTTTATACTAAACACAGAGGAAGATTTCTCATAACAATATCTATTTTGGATTGCATGGTAACTAGAGGTGTTGTCATCAATGCCAAAGAGGGAGATTATTGGAAACTACAATTGGAACAATTGTTATGTTGTCATTGATGTCAAACCTTATTGGTAAGACAATTTTCTATCTAATTTGAGTACCATATCTAAATGATTGGTGAAAAGGATTTGAGAAGTTAGACATAACAATAGCACCTAGAGGAAAGGTTGAGTTATGAGAGGAAACTACAATGGGCAATTAATTAGTTAAACTTGACAAGATAAAGTGATTTTTTAATCATGCTTCAAGTGAAGATGAAAATTGTACTAAAGCCTTGAAGTAGTAATCAAAGATTGACCAAATACATAAGCTCGATCAAGAAAAAGAGTAGAAGATTAAGGAACTTGAAGTCAATTTTGAGTGTTGATAGTGTCAACTGTGCCACAATATGTGTCAAATAGAAGTAGTATTGACTAGGCATCAGTATTGGTCAAGTGTCAATATATGTGCCAAATAGAAATGTTGTAGTAACCAAGTAACCTAGTGATGACCCAGTGTCAAAACACAGTGTTGGTCGAGGGACAACACTTTGATAGTTTATGAGGAAATCATAATTTCCTACCAACACAATTGATTTCATTTCTTGAAATATGTAAAGCATGTTGAAGATAAGGATGGATGACCTAGAACATTTAAATCAAGGAAAACCATGTTTGCATGTTTTTATGCAAGAATTCAAAGATAAGTTTCTAGAAAAGAAGAGGATGAACAAGAAGACAGAAAGATTCATTATATATGTTGAATTTGATTGTAATGCTAAGATTTATGGTGATATTTAGGTGGAAAAATATCTGAATTTCCTATTTAAGGAGGTACAAGGGATAATCTAAAAGTTGTTGAGGTTGGAAAAGATGGTCAAGACCTAAAAGGTTGGAGCAATTGTTGATGTTATTGATTGGAAAACTTAAGGAGGCTCAAAAGATTTGTGAAGGACTGAAGAGTGATTGCTTGAAGGGTTGCCAAGAAAATTAAAGACAAAGATAACAATGAAGGTCAGTCAGTGGATTAGTATGTCAGTCGAATTATGATTTGTATTTGCAAAGTGGTTTGTATTTGTCAAATCAAAACTTAATGGTACTTTCTAACTATTGTATCAATATTGAAATCTTTTAATCAAGGTTGACCTAATAGTCATATGTAAATCCTTTAATCAAGGTGGAATTCTAATGGAATTTTCTTGAGTCTTCTAACAAGGCCACTCCTAACAAGGTGATTAAATCCTTTAACAAAGTCACATTTAATAGTACATTTTGTAACCTTTAATTGGATTGGCTCGTAATAGAGTTAACTTCATAAGAGTAAAAATATTGGTGACATGTTACTAGTGGTTTTTCTCAATTTGGGTTTCCACGTTAAATCCTTGTGTCAAACTTGTGTGGATGTTATTTGTGATGATTTATTGTTAATGTTTTACATTCTGCAATTTTTTTTTATTAGGACAGTGGACTACCAGTTAACATTATTGATAATCTTCTATAGAGGCCAAGCTAATGGATATTTAGATCTACAGTAGTTTAAGTTTTTTTTTGTTCAATTGGTACATTTGGACCTTGGATAACTGATCCCACCTCTTAGTTATTCTAAACATTCTAACAGAAACCACTTCATAGGAAATCTGTCTATAAATTGTCTTTAGCAAATAACAAATAACTCTCATTGGTCTTCAACTTTCTACACACTCAGTTAACTACTAAATCATGACACGATTATCTTAGTATGTTGACATCAATGACAAACATAGTCATGAATGCAACACACAAACTTGTTTTCAATCTCTCCAATGCTAGGATATTCCCCCAAAGGAATATCACCAGCATTCATGCTAAAAATATCCCCATTTGGCATTGATGGCCACATAGATGAAAAATATATAAGTTCCAAGAATACCAAATGTACTACTCGATTCGTGTTGACCTCATCCCTTCAAATCATCTTCACCAATCAAATATGAATCTCTCAAAATAAAATTCTTCTCCCCTATTGATATACTTCCCTATTGACATCAATACTCTATTTATGTACAAATATTCTCCATTCTGTCTCATCATCTTTCCAAGAATTCTCTCCCCAATGTTTATGAGATTTTTCATATGAACTTACTCTCCCCCATTCATGGGAGATATTTTTCATGTACTCTCTCCCCCATTGACATAAATGGAAAAGGCATCAGTATGTCAATCTACTAATCAAATTTCTTCAACCAGATCAAGTGTCCAAAGACATTGTTCAATACTACCTACCAAGAGTCCTTCACATCTCTTCTCAATCAAAAATACTCCCCTGTAGAGGAAGCATCAACATTTAGTCCAAATATACAATAGTGCTCTGTACTACTAGACTGATGCAATCTATGCATCATCTACTTAGAATTAGGTAGGGGCATAAGCCCAATCACACCTTGAAAATACTCAAATGTATCCTTATGAAAAGGCTTCGTAAAGATATCAACAATTTACTCCTTTTTATTAACATACTCGAATCTAATCTCTTTATCTACAAATTTCTCTCTTCAGACATGACACTTAATAGTTACATTTTTTTTCGTAGAATTTAAGACATGATTCTTGAACATACTCACTATACTTGTGTTATCACAATGTATGATAACAAGTTCTAAAAACTCTATCCTAATATCCTTCAATGTATATTTCATCCACGTGATCTGATTTTAATTTTGTGCAACTACTACATACTTTGCTTCTATTATACTCTATGAAATATAATCTTATTTCTTTCTTAACCAAGAAATCAATCTTCCTCTAAGGAAAAATGCTCCACCGCTTGTACTCTTTCTATCATCCATACTACCTACCTAGTCCACATTCGTATGTGCACATAAAGTAAATTGATTTGATCTATCATACCCCAACCCTAAAAAAATAGGTGTACCCTTCAGATATATAAATATCCTTTTTACTATGAAATAGTATGATTCCTTAGGATTATATTGAAATCTTGCTACTATACAAACTCCATTTTCTAAATCTAGTCTTGTATGGGTCATCTATTACAAACCTCCAATCATGGATCTATACTTCTTCTACTGAACTATAGGTGTTTCATCTTTTCTATATAATGTGTGATCATTTATCATAGATGTACCAATAGGTCTACAAATTTCCAAACCAAAACTCTTCAACAAGTCTTTCAAATACTTAGTTTGTGATAGAAAACATCATCACTATTCTACACAATCTGTAAACCCAAGAAATATTTTATCTCACCAATCATGCATCTCAAATTCATTCTTCATTCATCATAAAATTTGTCACTTGCTTCATCATCACCTCCAAAGATTATATCATCCCCAAATATCACAATAATCAACAAACCATTCTCAATTTCTTTCAAATATAAGTTACTATCTACAGTACCTTTAGCAAATCCTAATTTTTCCAAATACTTATCCAACCTCGTATACCAGTTTCCAGATGCTTGCTTCAATCCATACAATGCTTTCTTCAGCTTGCATACCATATCTCCTTCTTCAGGTTGCTCAATGTAGACTTCTTCTTCAAGTTCTCCATTCAGAAATGTTGACTTCACATCCATCTGATACACTTTGAACTTCTTATTTTCTATGAAAGCCAAGAAAAATCTCACTATCTCAATTCTGGAAATAGGTGCAAATGTCTCTTCATAGTCTATACCTTCTTACTATGAATATTTTTTGCATAACAATCTTTCTTTTTTTCTTACTATTTCACCTTGTTCATTCATCCTTTTTTTGAAAATCCACTTAGTTCCTATAACATTATTGTCCTTAGTTCTAGGAACCAATTCTCATGTATAATTCTTCACCATCTGATCTAGTTCTTCCTCCATTGCTCGAATCCAAGATTATCCTTGTATTCTTCATCTGCACTCTTTGGTCCAAATTGATAAATCAAACACAATTCTTCATGTACTATGTTTCTTTTCATGACTCCTTTGCCTTTTCTTCCAATAATCTGATCAACATAATGATTATTTGTCGAATTCTTGTTTGGTGTTGGTGTCACTATCTCAACTCTCACTTATGGTCTAGGTTTAGATATTGGTTCTTCTCTTTGTTCCCCAATTGGAATGTCATTCTACAAATTATTGTTAGTTTCATAAAATAACTCAACATTCTCATGATTATTCATAGGCTTAACTTCTACATCAGAATTATAATCAAGTATTCTCTCTTGAATTCCAAACTTCACATCCACTTTCACATTTGCACTCTCAAAAATATTCTTAGCCCTCTAATGAAAGCATCTGTAATTTTTTTTTCAATAAATAACTAAGGAACATACCTTTATCGATACTTATTGAATCAGACTTACCAATGTCATCATCTCTCCTAATATAACATTTACTTCTAAAAAATTTGAAATACTTTACTAATGGTGCATGTAAAAACTAAAATTCATAAGGAGTCTTCTTCGTACATTTTCTAATCTATAATGTGTTATTGTATAAACTTTTGTATATAGTGCTTCTCTCCAGAATGTCTTTGATACATCATTCTCAAACATCATAGCTCTTGTTTGTTCTATTATAGACCTATTGCTTCTTTCTACTATATCATTCTACTCAAGTGGTCTAGGGTTTGAAAGCTATATTTTAATTCCATTTACTTTACAAAGGGTTTTAAACTTATTTGAAGTAAATTCTCCACCTCTTTTAGATCTTAGATATTTAATCTTCAATCCACACTCATTCTCAACTCTGTTCTTAAACACTTTAAACTTTTCAAATGCTTCAAAATTTATTCTATGAAATGCTACCCACATCATCCTAATAAGGTCATCAACAAGAATCATAAAGTACCTTTCACCATAGAATCATCTTGTCTTTGAAGGCCACTTAAATCTATGTAAACAATCTCCAACTTTGTTGTTGTTGTTGTGAACTTCTTGCTAGGAAAAGAACTTTTCTTATCTTTAGCCATGACACATTCCTTGCACACAACATTTGTAGGTTGTACAATTTGTTGTAAATCACTTACAACATATGTACTACTTGCTTTCATAGTATTATCAAAGTTTATATGACAAAATATTTTATGCCATAACCAACTACAGTGAACCTTAGCAACCAAACATGTCATCTATGTAGGTTTTAACTAAAAAATATTACCTCTAGATCTTGTGCCAGTGCTAATCAACTTACCATTCTTATCCTTGATAATGCATGTCTTCTCTATGAACTATAATTAATATCGCTTGTCAACTAACTGTCAAAGGCTATGTGTAATGAACGATATTTGTTGGTCATTAATTTTTATGAATTTTCCTTTTGTTTTTATCCTTTTTGCCATTTTTAAAGTTGCTATTCATTATTTAAACTATAATCAGATGACTTGAACTCATGACCTCCTTAATCATTTTTGGTTCAAGGGTGGCTCCAAGACTGAAGTATTCACTCTTTGTATCCATTTATACTTGCATATAAGCGATAGTTTAGTTCTCCTTGGTGTCATTCTATTGAGATGTGATCCATGATACAAATATGGGTATGTTGAAACACTGCTGAATATCTCTACTTTATAAGTGCCACTCCTTTATTAATCATGATGCTAAGTATATTGTCTTTCTTTCCTTATAGCATGATTCGATGCTTCATATCCTTGGTATTGTCTACTTCGTTCATACTTCTTTATCTCTGTTGTGCGATCTACAACTCTTATTATTATTTGTATATTTTGTATATGTTTTTTCTTCTTCATGGCAGCTTCAATGTTTTTGAATCGCAATTGACATGGTCTTTATACAATGGTCTCCATAGGGACGTGCTGAGAATGTTCAAAATTCTCCAATCCAATCCAATGATTTCTAATGTAGATGGTATCCTCTCTGTTATACTTGTTCCACGTGATTGCAACTCCCAGTCAATGTGATTGGTATCAGTAGAACACTATTTAATATCCTTCTATCACATTTTCTCGAAATCTGCATTGCTTTTGTGTAATCCACGTTGGTATCCCGTGGCTTCCTTGCTTATAATTTTCTTTGGTTCCTCAATCCCTTATTCCTATTCCATGGCTTATCTATATCCTCACCTTGTCTTATTTATCTTTGTCCATGTGTGGTCTAGCATTCTTTGAATGATTCGCCCTAGTGCCTGTAGCTTATCTCAGTTTTCTGCATTCTTTGATATCTATAACACCTTCCTACTAGGATATACATATATTCTGTCCGCTTACTCGAGTGCTTGGTAGTTCATATATGTCTCACCTTCCTTTATAATAACTGTGTGTTTGCTATTGTGGTTCGATCCTTTCTGTTAGTGATTGGACGACATTGATTGGCTTTGCGTTAATGATTTTGTCATTCTTTTTCACATGTCTGAACACTATCCATTAACCTTTCCTCCTCTTTTTATTTGATCGTTTGATATATATTATATATTGATATCACAACTTTGATTGACTAGTCATGCTTTTGCTTGTCGATGGGAATCCGGAATATACTTTTGTAATATTTACTTTTGACAATTGAAATACTTTGTTTATTGCTGAAAGAATTTAATTACTTGTTTATTATAATGCTATTATACATTTATTATGATTCCATTATGTATAATCTTTAAATGTGATGTTTATATTTCATTTATATGAAATAATATACAGTTAGATTATATTATATTTCAAATATATATATTTCATTTGGAAATTGTCAATGCATATGTGATGGATTTTCAATAAAATAATTATATATTTATATAATAATGCTTGATGCACTACTATTAATATTTATATATCCAATATTTATTTAATAATAGTGTACATAATTTATTAATAACATTATTGTTATTATTATGTGTATAATTGATATCCATGAATCTTGATTACCTTACTAATATTATCAATCTTTTATTTATTATATTTTAATACTATTATCACATTATAATTATAATGTAATATCGTATTGTATGATAATAACATTATATTATTATTATTATTATTTTATTTATTAATAATGATTTGACCTTTAATATTAGCTTATTACCTTAGTAAGGTATTATTATTATTATATCAATAATATATTATTATTTATTCTTTAATAATATATCATACCATTAATAATATATCAATATTTCTTTTAATATATTATAACATTAGAAATAATTTATTTATTTATTCATAATCATTTACTTATATTACTCTAATTAGGGGACATGACAATCTACCCTTCCTCAAATTGCTTGTCCTCAAGCAATGATTGTTTACACTAAACCTTTATTGTGAATTCAATATACAAGTTATACACTGGAATGAAAGAATACATAAGGTATGCATGTAGTTAATGTCATAATGCATGAAGTAAATATCTAAGTACTTGCAGACATGAAGCATACATGAAGAAGACACATTAATGCATGAAGACATGAAGTATACACGATGCAAACACATGATGCATGAAGGCACAAAGCATACATGATGCAAACACATCATACATTCTTTGTTGATTTTCATAATCAAGTAAAGTAAAGGAAATGATTTATAAAATATACTTCCCTAATGCGCCTTTTGATCATGGACCTGCAACACAAATAATTATTAGCATATAATAGCTCGAAAGAAAAGATGAGTTTTGTGGTGATCTCTTTTCTCATCTACATAATTATTTGGAAGGAATCTTTCTCCCTCCTCATTAGGATCATCATAAGATGGTATATTTATGATGTAGAGGGTGCATGAAATAGGCTACAAGTGGTTCCTGGAGGATATCATGTCATGTGCCTAAAATTACTCTACCTCTCCCTCCACCAACTCCCTACCTTAGGATATCATAATGTGGATGAGAAGATTAATCCAATGAATGTAATTATTTGGAAGATTTCCTTATATAGTACACAGAAAAACTTCTCTATCCTTTTTATGATCATCTTGAGATGGTGGATTTACGATGCAAAGGATGCATGAAACGGGCTACAAGCGCTTCCCTAGAGGATATCCATCGTGTGCCCGAAATTACTCCGCCTCTCCCTCCACCAACTCCATATCTCAAGAGATCATAATGTGGATGAGAAAATTAATCTAATGAACACAATTATTTGGCACATGAATCTTTCTCTCTCCTTATTATGATCATCTTGAGATGGTAGATTAATGGTGCAAAGGCGCATGAAATAGGCTACTAGTGGTTCCCTGGAGGATATCCGTCATGTGCTCAAAATTACTCCACCTCACCCTCCACCAACTCCCTATCTTAAAAAATCATAATGTGGATGAGAATAGACCCCTACGTACTATCTAATCACATGGCTTTCCCTTCTATCATAATTGGTTAAATTCTTCCTTTTTTTTGGAATATACACTACTCTATGGACATGTATTTACTCTTTTGTAATGTCAGGTGTAAAACCAATAGTCACTAAACTATGATAGGTCACTGTGCCTCATTTCATATATCTCCATGGTGTTTAATATTCACTTGGTACTTACTAAGATTTGGTCATACATGATCCCATTTTTATGATGCATCACAGAATTTGTGTAGCTTATTGCAATGTTTCCTTGGTTCTTACTAAGAAATAAATTGTCTAATTAGATAAGCTACATTCATATTAAAATATATTTAGTGACCGAAGACTTTGGATTATCAATTGATGAAATGATGACCATGCAACCATCAGAAGAAGAGGATGTAAATTGCTTAAAGGGGTTCTCCTTCGATACAATTATTTTGAAAAATAAACTTTACCTAATAGTTCTTATTGCATTATGAAAATAAAATATATTTTTTGTATTTCATTATTTCCATATAAATAAAACAATCTTAAAATGGAAATATACTTACCTCTTTCATCTTTCAATAGCATTTGTCTCACCTCCTTAGGTCAGATTACCACGAGAGTATTATGGTAAATTCAAAATCATTAATTTCTAATCATTCAACCTTTTGTCATATCACATACAATTTTAGGGTTTCATGTAAAGCTTTTCCTTTCTTTTGTTGTGCAGGAATTGTGGACTTGAGTGAACTGTGTTAGAAGGGCAATCGTTTCAAAGCTACTGCAGTTGCACCTTTATTCCCACGTATTATCCTCTTATTCCCCTTTCATTTCATCCTCTTATTTTATTCAAATTCGCAACTAGTATTTGAAGAGAAGGAAAATTTTGGCATTTTGAATTGATTCTTTCAACTACCTCTGTGGCATTGAGTGGCCACCCATCTTTGCTTTCTCTGAGGTCTTTCATGATTGATTTCTTATCTTCTGCAAGACGTTTATGGAATGAAGAGACATAATTCAGTCAACCAAGAAACCTTTGAATTTTCTTTTTATCCTGCAACATATGAGAATGTTCTTCAATGTGTTGCAAGATATGGGGTTGAACTTGAACTTATCCTTTGTTTAGATGTAATTCTAGGAAATCAATTTAATCTTTCCCAACTACCATTTTTATAGCTCATAAGCATATGACATGCCTTTTATTGCTTCAAAAAAAAAATTCAAGGTGTTGCAAATGTTATGTTGTTGACTTAGAGAATTCAATAATGTCACCAATATAGACTACACAAAAACCTTATAAATGTCTAAGTGCCTGATCCATTCTTGCCGAAAATGTGTTGGTGTTTTATTTGTAAAAATCCCGATTTGCTAGAAAATTTTTTCCTCTCTTTATCAGCACTTTTAGTAAACCAAAATTTTGGACAAGAGAATGGACTTTTGCTAGGATGTATGAAGTATCCTTCAAGTAATTCATTCAAAAGCTCATCCATTTCTTTTACTTCAGATAGGATCATTAGATAGGCTGGTTCATGACAAATTATAGACTGACATTGTGGTTGTATCTAGATTTCACATTCCTCATGCTCTCGTGACCAAAATTTTAAGGAAATTATGGTGCAACATTCAGATTCAAATCTGTTTTTATTTCTTGAAACATATTAACATGCGATTCTGTGAGTTCTTTCACTCATTCTTTCTTTGTTCATTTCTCACTCTGCTCAAACTCATGATTAACAACTTTTAAGGAAGGAATTTCTACCTAGCCATGTTCATGCCTCAAGGAAATTTATGCTTCCAAAATTGGAGCAGTTCATATGTTGTGAGAAACAAATATTCTAGTAAAACATGATCTTCTAAATTATCATATTCAATGAAACCCGTAGCAAACATTTTACCCATGATTTCCACATGTACATCTTGAGCATACCTCCATATGAATCCTTTCACTGTTGATTGCTTAGCTATGAGGAATTAGGTCATGCCTTCAAAAATCCAAGGTGAATGGCTTTTGTCTTGGCTAAAGGCCGAGATGATCTTATGGAAAATAAAGAAAGTCCAGTCCATAATATTAAATCCAACACATTGAATGTAACAAAATAATATTTGACACAAAAATAAAAATCTTGAAGCAAATTATCTACAAAAATTGTCCTTTGATTCTAGACAATCAAGTTGCACTTCTCAGTTGCTAGCAAAAACCTAACAAGTTGGTAGGAAAACCTGCTCTGATACCATTTGTAATGAACCCAATTTGGGGATCATTCATTTTTACGGTTTTTCCTTTTGTTTGTATCCTTTTTTCCATTTTTAAAGTTGTTATTCATTATCTATACTATAATCAAATGACATTAACTCATGACCTCCTTAATCATTTTTGGTTCAAGGGTGGCTCCAAGACTGAAGTATTCACTCTTTGTATCCATTTATACTCTCACATATGTGATAGTTTAGTTCTCCTTGGTGTCATTCTGTTGAGATGTAATCCATGATACAAATATGGGTATGTTGAAACACTACTGAATATCTCTACTTTATAAGTTCCACTCCTTTATTAATCATGATGCTAAGTATATTGTCTTTCTTTCCTTATAGCATGATCTGATGCTTCATATCCTTGGTATTGTCTACTTTGTTCATACTTCCTTATCTCTGTTGTGTGATCTGCAACTCTTATTATTATTTGTATGTTTTGTATATGCTTCTCCTTCTCCATGGCAGCTTCAATGTTTTTGAATCGCAATTGACATGGTCTTTATACAATGGTCTCCATAGGGATGTACTGAGAATGTTTAAAATTCTCCAATCCAATCCAATGATTTTTGATGCAGATGGTATCCTCTCTGCTATACTTTTTCCACGTGATTACAAATCCCAGTCAATGTGCTTGGTATCATTAGAACACTATTTAATATCCTTCTATCACATTTTCTCCAAATCTGCGCTGCTTTTGTGTAATCCACATTGGTATCCTATGGCTTCCTCGGTTATAATTTTTTTTTGGTTCATCAATCCCTTATTCATGTTCCACGGCTTATCTATATCCTCACCTTGTCTTATTTATCTTTGTCCATGCGTGGTCTACGATTCTTTGAATGATTCACCCTAGTGCCTATAGCTTATCTCAGTTTTTTGCATTCTTTGATATCTATAACACCTTACTAGTAGGATATACATATATTTTGTCCTCTTACTCGAGTGCTTGGTAGTTCATATATGTCTCACCTTCATTTATAATAAGTGTGTGTTTGCTATTGTGGTTCGATCCTTTCTATTGGTGATTGGATGACATTGATTGGCTTTGCGTTAATGAGTTTTTCGTTCTTTTTCAAATGTCTAAACACTATCCATTAACCTTTCCTCCTTTTTTATTTGATCGTTTGATATATATTATATATTGATATCATAGCTTTGATTGACCAGTCATGCCTTTTGCTTGTGGATGGGAATCGGGAATATACTTTTGTAATATTTACTTTTGACAATTGAAATACTTTGTTTATCGCTAAAGGAATTTAATTACTTGTTTATTATAATGCTATTATACATTTATTATGATTCCATTATGTATAATCTTTAAATGTGATGTTTATATTTCATTTATATGAAATACTATAAAGGTTAGATTATATTATATTTCATATATATATATATATATATATATATATATATATATATATATATATATATCATTTGAAATTGTCTATGCATATGTGATGACCATCTTTATGGTTTTTTCAATATAATAATTATATATTTATATAATAATGCTTGATGCACTACTATTAATATTTATATATCCAATATTTATTTAATAATAGTGTACATGATTTATTAATAATATTATTGTTATTATTATGTGTACAATTGATATCCATGAATTTTGATTACCTTACTAATATTATCAATCTTTTATTTATTATATTTTAATACTATTATCACATTATAATTATAATGTAATATCATATTGTATGATAATAACATTATATCATTATTATTATTATTATATTTATTAATAATGATTTTACCTTTAATATTACCTTATTACCTTAGTAAGGTATTATTATTATATCAATAATATATTATTATTTATTCTTTAATAATATATTATACCATTAATAATATATCAATATTTCTTTTAATATATTATAACATTAGAAATAATATATTTATTTATTTATAATCATTTACTTATATTACTCTAATTAGGGGACATGACACTATGTTTTAGTCCATCAACAAAATAAACATCATATGTGTTAGTTATACCATCAAGAGTAATAGATCTTATTCCCTTAATGTGACAAAGAACATTGTTACCAACTCTATTAATTCCTCCATCAAAATTGTTCAACTCAAAAAAATTATTCATATCACAAATCATATGATGTGAAAAAAACCACTATTTATTATCCAATCACATTTCTTCTCAACCTATGATACTAGGGCTTTCTCTCCTCTAACTTCTTTTTTAGGATTTTCTTCTATAGAAACAAATCCTTACTCATCATCATTTTCTCTCTTTTCCTCATATTCATCATCATTTGCATACAAACATTCTCTATTCCTTCTAGACTTAAAATTTATTTTCTATTTCTTTACTCTTTTAGGACATTTAGAAGCATAATGACAAAATTCGTTACAAGTCCAACATTTAAATATTTTCTTACCATCTAGTTCTCTTTTCATAAAAAAAGAAATTCCTTCTTCAATCTTTCTATCTTCTACATATCTTGATCCACTATTGCTGACATAATCTCCATTGGTGCTTGCACTCCTTGATAAGGAATGGCAGACAATTAATGTGCTAAAGGTAGTCTACACTCTAGGTGAATCTCCAGACTATTTAAAACTTATTTATGTTATTTCCAATCTTCCAAGAAGAGTCGCTATAGAAAATTTCTCAGTACAAGGTATCACTTGTTCAATCATCTGTGTTGTCTACTTGAATGATGGTGTCAAAGTTTTCAAGGTCTTCCATATGATCTCATCCTCTTCTTTAGTTCCTTCACAAGGCTTAATTCAAATTGCAATAATTTTTGGTAATCTGCTAATATAACTTCTTGCAAATTCTTCTTTCATCATTTTAACTTCTTGAAATAAACATATCCAACTTTGAAATCTAACCCTCTTATAATTTTTATCGCCTCCAAAAGTAGATTCCAAATCTTTCCAAATTTAAGTAGATAATCACAAAGATTTTACCTAACTGTACTCATTTTCTGAAGAGATGACAAAAGTGCTTCTCTGAAAATCATGTTACACATGAACAAATATTTTTCAACTTCTATAGATTCTTCAAGTATTCTTTCCTCCACAATGGTCTTCCCATTCTTTGTAATCAGCCAATGTCCTAGACTCGTGCATAGAAGATGTGTCTTCATCTTTTCTTTCTAGTTGGCACAGTTAACTCCATCAAACTTAGGACTTTCTTTTCTGAAATGATCTTTCATTGATCTCCTTAATCTATTAAATTTTTCCTTCAAGGACATGGTGCTCTAATACCAATTATTAGAAAGAAAAGTCCACCAAGATAACTAAGAGAAGGTGGGGAGTGGGAGTGCAGGGGGATGAATCAATTATCTAATCAATACAAAATTTATCAACCTTATTAAATCTTAAGCATGTGACCAATATCAACAAAAATCATAAGAATATACACATACACAATAACACCAAATATGTTAACTAAGGAAACCCTTGATCAGAGGGAAAACCCCAGTAGGGATGGTACCCAAAAAATTATTTACTAATATGTAAGTTCCTTATAAGAGGATGGACTTTGATAGGATCCAAATACATTCAGTACATATCATTCCTTGTTAGGAGACTTTGAATCCCTCTTAGGAGATTCTACCCATGTTAGGAGTTCTAATTAAAAGGTAGATGGACCCATTGTCCAAACAGCTTCAGGGGTAAGACCACTAAACTCAATATCCAACTAGTCTCTTTATTATTCCTTTTAGAATAATAGAAATGAAACTTATCTCAGCAACTCAAACTCTTTATTTTTCCTCTTAGCATGCCACTACCATATAAAAACACTTCTCAACTCTCAATACCAGATCTGCAAACTTGCATCACAATGATCCCTTGATCACTTACTTGCATTTACCAATCTTCTTCTCTTATAACATTCACAATCACTTGCATACGCTTTCATATATCATGACAAGGAAAATAACTTTCCTTTATTTCATGTCCTCAAAATAATTGATTGAGTTGGCCTTGAGTCTTTTCCAATTACAATTATAATAGAACCTCGTTAATATGTTACATCTTTTCATAATTACAAAATATTATCAACTCACAGTCATCATAACTTCTCACAGGTGTGACCTTAGAGTTTGCACACTCTTTGATGTCATCATTAGGTTGTCATTTGTCTTTTTCTAACTACACTGAATTAGATTCTATCCCTATCAAGAGATATAATCCAATCACCAGAAACCACTTCATAAGAACTCTGTCTACAAACTATCTTCTGTAAATCAAAAATGACTCTCAATAGTCTTTGACTTTCTGTGTGTGCACTTAACTACTGAATCAGGACACACAGTAGAACATGTCCCCAACATTGACTTCATCTTCAATAATTGATCCATATGACCTCAATCTTTGTTTGTTACTTTGTCAATCTTCTCGGTATGTTGACATCAATGACAAACATAGTTATGAATGCAACACATAGTCATGTTGTCAATCTATCCAATGCTCCAATAATGCTAGGATACTCTCCAAAGGAATATCATTAGGATTCATGCTAACAATACTATACTTGTTAGAGCAAGAAACTATCATTAAAAGGAAGGGATCAAGTAGTAGGGGTAAATCTAAATTCGGTGTTAAAGCTAGTAGGTCCTCATATTATGCTATCAAATCCCCTTCGAAGAATAA
Source organism: Cupressus sempervirens (assembly GCA_028749045.1). Classification (NCBI taxonomy): domain Eukaryota; kingdom Viridiplantae; phylum Streptophyta; class Pinopsida; order Cupressales; family Cupressaceae; genus Cupressus; species Cupressus sempervirens. The sequence continues at coordinate 695,957,564 of CM053783.1, forward strand.
AAAATTCCCTTTCATTCAAAATTCAATACCTAGAATGATTTTAGTTGATAATTATAATGAAATTCATGTTTATATTCCTTTGAAGAATGTAAAGGGGACCCCCATTGAAAAGGTCTCAACTTGTAAAAATGAGGACTCGGTTGGAAAACTCTTAAGTAATTTTATTTCTTTCTATGAGGATTTATTCAATTGGGTATTCTAACAATTAAGGGAAATTATTAAAAATGGCCAAGACACTCAAAAATAGATCAAATCCTCAATAGTACTCATAACTTGGGATGAGGGATTTTGGATTTCAAAGATTGTCATAAATGAAAATTCAAAAGCCTAGAAGAGAGGTTTACAGAAGTCCAACATTCCTTGGATAGGGGTTTCATTGTCATTAAGACTTCATTGTGAGATATTTCTAGAAAGTAAAGTCCAAGAAATATTACCATGCACAATAACACCAAATATGTTAACTAGGGAAACCCTTGATCAGAGGGAAAACCCTAGTGGGGATGATAGCCACAAAATTATGTACTAATATAAAATTTCCTTATTAGAGGATAGACCCTATTAGGATTCAATGGAATACAATTAGTATATATGAGCCCCTGTTAGGAGACTTTGAATCTCTATTATGATATTTCAACCTTGTTCAAAGTTGTGCCAACCCTATTAGGAGTTGAGAGGAGGACAATTGAACCCACTATCCAAATAGCACCAGTATTGTTCCTTTCAAATCCTCATAACTCTGTCTAATGTTCATATTTTTGTATGTGCTCTTAGTTGTAGCATCTAGATATACTATAGAACATATCCTCAAGTGCACATAAGTTAATTTTCAATATATGAGCTATGCCAAATGCTTCTACCTCTATAAATTTTCCAGTCTTCATAGCATAACTAGTTTGTTGACATCAATGAAAAACATAGACATGAATGTAACACATAACTACTAAATCATATCTCTGACAATGCTAATATATTCCCTCATAGTAATATCATCAACATTCATACTAACAATCTCCCCCTTTGGCATTGATATATGGCAACATAGATGAAAAAAATTATAAGTTCCAAGAATACCAAATATATTTCTTCCCCATCTTCCTTTTCTCCCACATTCATCTTTCCCATGAATGTAATCAGCATATTAGTAATAGGATCATTCTATGTCACACTCTTATCAAGTAACAAAAATGCATAAGGAAGGTGTTAACCCCCCCAATACATCAACTTCTTTCTCAAATCCTCTTTCCAAATACACATCTTTATTAGAAATGTTTAGACTAACTAAGAGGGGAGTGAATTAGTTAGTCAAGGTCAATATGTACCACTTGAAAAATTAAACAATAAACACTTCATTGTTCTACTTATATTTTTTTTGCTCGGTCTATATTGTAAAACTATCATAAACATAATTTGTATTGCATAACAAAAATATTATCAAATGTAAACATACATAAAGCATTCATCACAGTTTTGACACTAGGATTTTACGTGGAAACCCAATTTGGGAAAAACCACCAACAATGTGATACTCTTTTTCACTCTTTCAAAGTTAGCCTTGATAGAAGCTAACCCTGTTAAAGGATACAAAATAGACTGTTAAATGTGACCTGGTTAGATGATTTAATCACCTTGTTAGGAGTGGCCTTGTCAGAGCACTTTGATCATTCCATTTAGAATGTCACCTAGTTAGAGGATTTAGATACATTATTAAGTCTTCCAAACGATTGTTAGGTCAACCTCTCTTAAAAGGATTTCAATACAAAGTTTTTATAATGACTCGAAAGAAAATAGTAGGTTTTGATCTATGTGATTACAACTCACTTTTTCTAGTTTAGATCTCTGTTTGGTCCTTGTCCTGACTGGCCGATAATTTCTTCACTCTTATCTTTGATCTTGATTCGCTTGGAGACCCTTCAAGAAATCAATCCACTCTTTTCAATAACACTTAAGCCTTCTACTTAGAGTTACTTATCAACATCAACATCATTTCTGCAAGCTTTCTCTATTAGTTTTACAATCACTCACACTCTTGTGTGTTTCTAATTAACCTTGCTTTGCATGTCTCTCTTCACATACAAGCTCTCTCTCACACACACATGGCACCAAATTCTTTGGCTTTGTATCTCTTTAAATAGGCAATTCATGCTTAACCATTTTCTACATCCACCATAGAGCTCAGGGTTTGTGATCAAGCTTAACTCAATTCATTGTATATGTCCATCTTCTTGATCTTCTTCTAGAAACTTCTATAGAATCTATCTATTAGGTCTTTACCTAATTCTTGCCTTGAATTTAATTATCTAACTCATCAATCTTATCTTCAATGTGGTTTACCTCTCCCAAGAAATCAACCATGTCAGATTGATTTCATGATTTCCTTGAATTCATTCTCATACTGTCACTTGACAATCTCTAAATTATGGCACTCGATCATCACTAAAATACTCAATCACTGTAAATCTTTCTAACTCAGCATCAACTATCTTGATTAGACAATGCTAATGCTCAGTCAACACTATATTTTCTTGGCACTAATTGTAGCTCGGTTGACACTAGCATTACTCAGCACTCTTTAGCATTTTTACTTATGCTCGTCTTGGTTTAACTTTCTTGACATAAACAATCACTTTTCTTTATCAAATTCTATCTAATTAAATGTCCATTGTAACTTCCTTTTCTTAACTCAACCTTTTCTCTCGGTCCTATTGTTATGAGAAACTTTTCAAATCCTCTTCATCAATCAAATAGATATGGCATTTAGATTAGGTAGCAATATATCTTATCAATAAATTTGACATCAATGACAAAACAAAAATTGATCCAATTGTAAGTTTCCAACAATATCTCCCCAAACACTACTCATTTACTCATCTTTATCTCTCTCTCTCTCTCTCGCATTGATCAAATATAATGTTTTTCATGTATATATCTCTCCCCCATTGACATCAATTGAAAATGTATCAATATGTCAACTTTCAAAATTCAATATTTTGTAAAATAACGTGTTCAAGCTCCAGTATCCAAAGACACTATTAAAATTACTAATACCAAGAGTTTTCAATGAATCGGCTCAAACACATATACTCCCCCATAGGAGATGCATCAAGCATCCAATCTAGAAAAAAATAGAGTTTTGCTACTAGTTGGACTAATGCAATCTCTACATCAATTACTCAAAAGTAGGTTGGGGCATTGTTGGAAGTGTTGTTGAGAAACAAGATACTAAATCATTGTTTAAACAATATATTTGATTAATTGTATTCACTCCTAATCTATCTTATATCTTAGATCGCATACCATATAATCATAAACTATAACGTTGAAATGAAATATATCTAAGCATAACATTCATGAAAACATAAACACATACTATAGATATTTTGGTAACCCAAAAACCCTCCAAGGTAAATGTAAAATTGGGGTGGGGGTTATACCCACAAATCTTTACTATTGCAACAAAAAAATTTCTTGTTAGGGTTACAATTTTGATCACTTCTAATGATCTACCCTGTAAGGGGTCTTCTTGGTCAAAATCTTTACAAGACTGTTAAGTCTCAACTGGATTAAATAATTTTACACTTACAATGAAGTAAGGACTCTGTTAGGATACATAAATAAGATATGTTAAAACCACTTTGTTAAGATATTTTCCCTAATTTATCTATTAGAATATCTTGGTACTTGATCCTTTAGTTTTCTCTAAAAGTTAATTACTATCTGCTCTCTTCAATATCTCAAACTGATCTCCTTATCTGATATGCTTTGTTATGTCTTTTACTATTAGGTTGCTATGTTTTATCTTCTTATCTAACTTAGTCTTCCTTGTTCTATTCCTAGCTTATTCACACCTTCATGCTTTTAACATGCTTCCATTTGCATCATTTCATAATCCATAATGATTTCTAGGTTAGAACCCTTCGTAAATAGATAATCATGGAAAGTTCTAGATCTTAATCAACTATCCATATTTTATCATTTTTCTATGTTACCCTTCTAATTTTTTGATTGGTTAATATGATTTTACTAAGATTTATTTCTTCTAGAAAAATGCATAATTTTCTCCTTAACTGTCTCTAGGATCTTTAAATGTCATGCAGAAGTTGGATAGAATGATTTACATAAGTGTTTGTGCCATTACAAACTAATCTTATAAATCTTGTTTATTCAGCAATTGAATATTCTAACACTCGTTCATAACTAACATTCATCCTATCACTCAGCTTCTATAGTCTTAGAATATACTAACTCAATTGGAATTAATTAACTTTACATTACTAGGTCTCCATTGTTTTTCTTGGCATTTATGCTTTCTCAGTCTCTATTGGGGTGCTCAAAAACCTTTGACTTGTTCAGCATATGATAAAATATAAACAAGTCCTTTTTAGCTCGACCTTCTAAGGATGGCTTGGTCATAGTCATGACCCACCAATGCTACCTTTGAAATGACTAAGTAGGTCAGCCTTCTCTGGATGGCTCGGTTGCAATCATGACCCACCAATGTTGCCTTGGAAATGAATAAGTATTGGACACTAATAGGAAATTAGGCTAAGAGATCAACAATCTCCCCCTTTAATATTAGTGGTAAAAATGATTTTTTGTGGCTTAGTAATCCATACAAAATTACAAATTACCAAAGATAGTACTCTCCCTAAGACTGTGATTCGGTCTTCACAAAAAACACTTATCTCTACTATACAATGTGTACATGTCTGTAAATTATGGTCCTAACTCATTTGATAATTTTGTTTCTAATCATCTGACTTTCTCTGGTGTAGAAAGAAATGATTTATGTCTCCCCCTTTGTTTCTATCATGGTTAGATTTCCCCCTTGTTCTTGGCACTTATGGCTTAGGGTTTGTAGGGCTCATATTTGTCCAAAAATGTTTGATGACTTGACAAAATTTCTTCAAGTCCTTGATACCATCTATCTCTTTCTGATTCCATGACTTGAATTTGAATTTCTAGCTAAGAAAATAGATCAATTAGGCTCTCTTCTATTAAAAGTTGGGGATCTTTCCTTATAAGATTCAAAGCCACAGATAGTTTTGTTTAAATTATCTCCAAATGGGTTAATAACATGAATTGAATTAAAATTAATTTATTCCTAATGCCTCTATCTCTAGCCATCAATTTGGCTAACCTTCCCTGATCAAATATCAATTTAGTGTATGAAGGTGAGCTTGAACTTGTGTTCTTGCTCAATGAAATTATACAAGCCTTCATATATGTTTGTATTACATCAATAGAATGTTTATTCTCCAATGTGAATAAATCAACATCACTAAGTTTCATATACAAAGAATTAATTAATTTCAAAATTCCTTCCAAACTAGTGGTAAGGTTAGAAATCTCAACTTGTTTGATTGCAAGTTTAGTTGAGACTTTCTCCAAAACTTTGTGCTCAAATTTCTTCTCAACCCATCTCAACAATTTGTCACTGGTCTCTATATTTTTTGTTTTAACCTTGTCAACTACATAGACTAGTTGATCCAAAATTTGATGTTCATTAACATCATGAATCTCAAAAGCATCAACAAAAATATTCTTGATATCATGTAGTGTCTGATTTTTCTTGTGTTCTCTTCTCAATTGTTCTTGATTTGTCTTATGACTCAACAAAGTTTACAATTATTACATCTATTCTAGAGTCATATTATTCAAGTCATACATAGGTAATGTGATAACCTCATCTAGACTTTAATCTCCTTTGGTGTTTCATCTTTATGTGTCATTATCTGTGACCGGGGGTGCTATCATTAGGTAGTGATACCTATAGTTATTTTCTATTTGCACTTAGTCTTGGTGCCTACTCCTATTCAGTTGATATTATGTATTGTACAAGTGTAACAGTTAATGTCTCTATTGTCATGGCACTCAAAAGTTGTAAAAGAGCTTGAATATCCTCTTGTTCTTTTGGTTTCTTTTTCTCTATCATCTCTTTCTCCTCTTCTGCCATTTTCTTGTCTATTTGGCCCATTGTGACATGAGTGGATTATGGAAAGACAATAATTGTCTTGCCCTTTTTCTCAACACTCATGTTAGAAGTAACTATAACTAATGTAACTTGAAAATCATCAGTTTTTGGACTTGCAATCCTTGGACAATCTTGTGTTTGCAGCAAAATTGGATTAGTGCATGGTAGAGAGGTATTTGAGGCATCTAATTGAGCATTTTGCAAGTATTCCTTAGTTAATACATTCTAATTTTGTGGTTATGAATCAAGAATGTCCTCTCTAGTGACAACATCCTTTTGTTCACTCCCTTCTACCAACTGTCTTCTTTCTTCTTCTAGCTTTGCAACTTCTTCATTTTTCTCTTCTAGCTCTACTACATCTCTTCCTTCTTCCTTTTTTTGTTCCTCAACCGATGGAACAAGAAATCAAAATGCTTCCTTCCATATAGAAATGATCTCTTTTTCAACTTCATGAGCTTTATTCTTAAAAATTTTGTATGTCCTCTCTTTAGGTATAAATTTCTTTACAAAATATTTTAGGGCTATGGACATATATGTCTTTTCCAAATTAGGCATTGTCTATGCTAAAGTGGTCTCCCTTATTTATCTTTTAGTGGATAATGCCCACTTTCACTTAGCATCTAATTTATTGTAAAAATCTACAGGGATGCCTTCACTTAATTCTATAGGTGTATATCTAAACTTTATCTCTAAACTTTATCATCATATCCATCATATATTTTCCAAGCTTCACTTGATCATCTCTATTTAAAGAATCATAATTAACTGTCTTGAATGCTTCTATACTAGTTGATTCTTGTATCTTTTCACATACCTGTTCAATAGTCATTGGAGGTAGTCTGTGAATAATTTGAAGTTTTCTCAAATTGTCAAACTTGATTTCTTCTCCATCTTCCTCCTCCTCATCAATTATAACAACCAATTTTCTTCTTCGCCTTTTTGGTAGGCTTTTCTTTGGTGTTTTGGTCATTCTCCTCTTTGTTGGGATTTCTTTTTCTTTTACAATTAGGGATTGAGCATCCTTTAATCTTGTGATCACTGTTCTCTTTGGTTTGGGTTATGGAGGGGTAACTTCATTTTTCATAGTTTTCTTCACATCCTCCTTCACCTTTGGATCAACAATCACCACTTTCTTTTATATCATTTCCTTCGGATCGACAACAACTATCTCTTTCCCTTTTGACTCTTTAGTTTCTACTTCTTCATCAAATTCATCATCCTCACCCTTGCCATTAGTTATCTGAAGTTGACCTGTGTCATGTTTTTCCTCAATATTTTTCATCATTTTCTTCTATTTTCTATCTATCTTTGGCACTTTGGTTTCCATTAACATTTTAATCTTGGTTGTCTCATAATTACCAAATAACTCATCATTCTTGTCAATCTCTTCATATAACAATATAGTCATTGTTGTTGTAACTTCATCTACATTCACTTCATATTGCATCAGCCTTAGCCATGCAACCCTTAGTAGTACTATCTATGCATAGATGAAATTTGTATCTACCATTAAACATATATCATCAAAATAATTATCTACCACTGACTTTGGTATTCTTATCATGTTCTTCATCTTATTTTTGAATTCTTCAAAATAATTATCCATGAAAGTGTTAAAATCTTCTCTCAACTGATTGATAAGGTCACTTATATGTTCAATAGTCAATATACTCTTGTCCCATGAAACTGTACCGATGATGGGGAATTAATTATATAAATAGAAAAATATATAAACAAGTAAGGATCCAAATTTACATGAAGTATTATTTTCCTTACTTATCGCTCCAAGATTCTCAGATAGTTGTTGCAATTACAGCTCAACACTATCATAACTATGATATTTCTTTACAATTTTATATCCTAGATCCACTGCAATGCAAGAAACATTGTTCAATCGGCTCAACTGATATAATTTTGTACGTGCAATCACACATTAAAAAAAAACTCAATAACTAGATCTTCAATCCCATTGATTGACATTATGTGACCATTCCATTTACCCTTTGTCATAGTTCAATGATGTCATTCATAGCACACCTCATTGTCTTTGGTCTGTCCAAAGTAGGGTAACCTATAACTTGACAAATGACTTCCTTGTTGATCTTCATTGGTCCATCGTCCAACCAAATTTTCATATCATGAACTTTTCTCAACATAATCTTTATCCATTCAACCTTGAATACCTTATAAAAAGATAGGCCACATGTAATCCCTTTCTCAACAATAATCTTATGTTCATCTCTCAACATTCCATTGACACAAAGTTTCTCATAAGCTACTCTTAGTTTATAGTCTCCAATTCCTATAACTTTGCATATGTAACATGATCGTACATCATGAATCATCAATAATCTTGGTGGAATTGATGATAGAGCACCAAATTCATCACCAATCAATGCAACATTAGGGTACTCCTTTAATTTTGGTGGACATTGATCATTCCTTAAAATTTGTGCATTGCTTTCCTTCAACATTTGTGTCACAGATGCAGATACGGATGATGTCATTTCTAAATTAGGGTTTAAACAAATTTTTTTCAACAACTTCAAAAATAACTTAATTCAACACTAAAAATTTACTTACTAAGGTCTTCCAATTTTGTCAATGGCACACTATGATTTGCTTATTATGTCACTAAAATTTCCTTAATTTCCTTTGAATTACCTATGCACTAAAAATTGCTTGGTAAAATTAAAATGTGTACTAAATTTGACATATAGCTTCAATCTTATCATTTAGGTTTGCAATAAATGCATTTATACTTTAGTAGGTGCACAATAGTTGTCTCGTCCTTCACAAGTTGTGTTCATGCTTCTTTCCATTCAAATGCTTGGTCATTATTACCTAACTTCGCCAATACCATTTTTTTGGCCAATAGATATGCTTGGTTGATGTAAGTTTTTAGTCTATATTGCATGCTTGGTCATTATAGACAATGTTATTGATGTTCAACACTTGACTATGTAACTCATTTCATTGCCCAATTCTTCTCTTAAATCTATCCTAATGCATATTTATTCATGTTGATGTGGACTTTTAATCACTTTTATTGTTAGGAACTTATGTATGATATAACATTTAAGTATATTGTCCCTTACATACCTTCTTGCTTAATTGGATGTGGTGTGATCACTTGTTTCATTAGATTGGGTGATCTCAACTTTTCCTTCTCCTCTACCTCCAGATTCTACTATCTTTTTCCATGATTATTTTATCTCAACATTGTATTTTCCATTATTACTTTCCTTGTTTGGAGTTGGTGCTCGGGTCTTGTAGTTCTTTCTAACATGTCCAACTTTGAGAGAATTAAAACAAAGTAGGTTTCCATTTAACCATTTCTTGTAGTTACCTCTAAAATGTGTCTTAATGCATTTTTTTGGAATGTGTCCATACTCTCACAATAATGACATATATACCATGTGTCATAATCCCAATTGTAAGAGTTACCTTGCTTAGGTGAATGTGTTTTCTCATTAGATGTCTAGTTGTATTTTGCTTTGGATCTTCATTCTTGAGCTCTGTGTCAATATTTCTAACAGATGTAATAATGTCCTTCAAATCTAGGTGTGGTAGATGCATCACTTATCTTTATCCTAAATTCATATGCTTGGTGTCCTTATTTCTTGTAATTAAAAAAATTACTAGTAAACTTAGTTTTAGGATTTCGCATACCATTTTTGCTTCTACAAATGTTTGTTGTGTGTCAAAGTTTACCACAATGATAGCATGTAGGTTTTCCTTTTGATTTTGTATTTCTTTTCTCTCCATCTTTGATGATTCTCCTTCCTTAGTAGATGAAGAGTGCTTGACATCTCCTAGACCATAAGTATCACTAGATGACCTTGGTGATCTCATCATTTCTTCAAAGTATTTAATAGCTTCACATGGTTTATTTATTCTTTCCAGAAGTTCTTTCTCATATCTCAATTCATTCCTTAGTTGGTCACTGTGCGATCTCAAGTTGTAAGACTTCTTTCATGATAAAAAGGCTCTGATACCAATTGTTGGAAGTCTTATTAGGAAACATAATACTAAGAGCAGCGGGTGAATCAGCATCTATAAAAAAATTCACTATTTAAACAATATATCAAGTTAATTGTGTTCACTCTTAATCCATCTCATATCTTAAATCTCATACCACATAATCATAAACTTTAATGTAGAAATGAAATTCTATCTAAGCATAACATTCATAAAAATGTAAGAACATAATACAGAGATTTTGGTAACCTAGAAACCCTCAAAGGTGAAGGTAAAACTAGGGTGGGGATGATACCCATAAATATTTACTGTTGCAACAAAAAAAATCACTTGTTAGGGCTAAAATTTTGATCACTTCTGATGATCTACCCTGTAAGGGGTCTGCTTGGTTAAAATCTATACAAGACTGTTAAGTCTCACCTTGATCAAAGAATTTTACACTTACAGTAAAGTAAGAACTTTTTTAGGAGATTTAAATAAGGTATGTTAAAACCACTCTGTTAAGATATTTTTCCTGATTTATCTGTTAGAATATCTCAATACCTGATCCTTTGGTTTTCTCTAAAAGTTATTTACATATCTCCTCTCTTCAATTTCTCAAACTAATCTCCTTATCTAATCTCCTTTGTTATGTCCTTTACTGCTAGGTTGCTCTATCTAATCTTCTTATCAGACTTAGTCTTCCTTACTCTATTCCTAGCTTGTTCACACCTTCACACTTTCATCTCGCTTCCATTCGCATCATTCCATAATCCATAATGATTTTTGGTTTAGAACCCTTCTTAAAGAGATAATCATGGAAAGTTCTTGATCTTAATCAACAACCCATATTTCATCCTTTTGTCATTTTACCCTTCTAATTTTTTGATTGGTTAATGTTTTTTTCTTGGGATTAATGTCTTCTAAAAAATGCATAATCTTCTCCTTAACTATCTCTACAATCTTAAATGTCATGTAAAAGTTAGCTAGAATGATTTACATAAGTGTTTGTGATATTACAAACTCATATGCCAAAACTAGTTTACTCTCCAATTGAATGTTCTAACACTGGATCATAACTAACATTCATGCTGGCACTTGGCTTCTATAGTCTTGGCATATATTGACTCGCTCGGTATTACTTAACTTTATATTGCTTAGCCTCCATTGTTTTACTTGGCATGTATTCTTTCTTGGTCACTACTAGGGTGCTCAGCAATCTTGCATAACTCCAAGCATACCTCTCAAATACGCAAATGTGTCCTTAACCAAAGGTTTTGTGAATATATCTACTATATGCTCCTTTGTGCTGACATATTCCAATATGATCTATTTTTCTACAACTTTCTCTGTCAAAAAGTGATGCTTAATAGATATATGCTTTGCCTTTGAATGTAATATTGGATTCTTTGACATACTTACAGTACTTGTGTTATCATAATCTATGATAAAAGACTCAGTAAACTCTATCTTGATGTCTTTCAACATGTACTTCATCAAAATAATCTAATTATTATTGTTAGCAACTTTTCTTCTATTGTACTCTATGAAATGCAATCCTATTTCTTTCTTAGCCAAGAAATCAATCTTTCTCCGAAGAAGAAAGCTCCACCTCTAGTGTTTTTCCTATCATCTACACTTTTTTCCCAATCAGCATTAATGTAAGAACATAAAGTCAAATAATGTGATCTATTATACCATAAACCATAATCATGTGTGCCTTACAAATATCTAAAAATATGTTTTACTATTGCACAATGTGTCTCGCTAGAATTTTCTTGAAATCTTGAATTAGTCCAAACCACATTATTTATATCTAGTCAAGTGTGTGTCAAATATTTCTATTCACCAATCATAGATCTATACTTTTTATGTTCAACAATAGGATATTCTATTGGAAATATTTAGATAGCCTAGGTTACTAAGAGGGGAGGGGTGAATCAGTAACCCTACAAAACTTTTAACTTCAATTATCCAATTAGCATTTAATCCTTCTCATATAATCTAATCTAATTGCATGCATAAGAAACTAAAAATATGAAAGCATTCATAACACATTGACACATAGATTTGGTGACCCAGAAAACTTCCAAATAGAAAGTAAAACTGGGGTGGGGATGATACCCACAAGCTTTAGTACTACAATATAAAGTTGGCTTGTTAAGGCTTACATAGATCACTTATTATGATCTACCCTGTTAGGAGCAATAAGGACTACTAGGTCCACATTGTGAAAGGATTTACAAACATACAATGAAGTATGCACTTAGTAAAGAGATTTACAAAAGATTGTTAGGTCTACCTTATTAAATGATTTGACTAATCCACTAGTTAGGATGAAGTAGTAGCTAATCTCGGATCTACAACTTGGTTTGCTAAATGAGATTCCTTTATGTACTAATCACCTTGTTGTGATAGATATGACTTTGTTTCTCCTTTATACTGTTATAGCCTTTCTAATTCACTCTTTTCTGCTCTTCTCTAATTATATTAGATTACATTTCATTCGTATTCACACCATACTCATTGGATGTGATACAATATATTACATATATATAAATCCAATTACATAATTACAAAGTTGGCCACAATACAAGTTTACACAAATATTACAAAGTAAGCTTAAATGTAGACACTCAAGCTCTAAAGACTAACTCGATGAAGTTCTAATACTTGACATCCACTACCAATGCTTAGCATCATCATGCACTCGGTAGACATAGAGGTTTGTTCCATACTAATCACATTCAAGTAGTCTTGAACTTAGTTTGCATTGGTGACTTGGTAGATACTGTCAAACTCATCATATAAATTGAGTCTCTTGGTTTACATTGTACGACTTGGTAAACACTATCTCCTCGAGCTCAATATAAACTAAATCACTTGGATAACAAAAAGTAGCTCGGTTAACACTAGATTCTCATCACATAAACTACAAACTTGTTAAGCACTGCACTACTTGGTTTACACTAGTAAATTCAGCATACACTGAGATGCTTTTTTTACTCTACTAATCTTCACACTAACTGTAACTGCTCGGAATGCACTGGAGTTTGTCCAAAGGACTCAGTAGCAACTGTAGAACTTGGTGATAACTGAAATGCTTGGTAAACATTTTTAACTATAAAATAAGCTTGGTAGATACTTACAGTCTAATTAAGTGTATGTCACTAATAAAAAACTTGACTAATATGTCAAAAATCTCCCCCTTTGGCATTAGTGAAAAAAACACTTATTAGCCAAAACTGAGCTCAAAAAGTTTCTTGAATACTTATCCATCAACTTGTAATACTAGCTCAGTAGAGTATACTATTTTTGAGATTTTTCAAATTTGATTTTGTAAGATATATATTTGTACATGGTAAGGTTCCTTCATATAGTATACTATACATCACTTTTCTATATACAATATATACTTGCTGTACATATCTTTCTTTCCCATTGATTTTGCAACTTATTACATTTTCTCCCCCATAATTCTTTACCTCTTTGTCCATTTTTCTCCTCCTATACATATTTCTCATATCTTCTTATTCATAGTATAAACTCCCCTTATACATATATCTTTCTCCCCCTTTTTGACATTAATTCCAAATATTTATTCTATTTATTTACATGTTAATGCCAAAATGAGATAGAAAACCTAAATGTACCTTGAGAATGATTTCCAAGGTCTTGTCCCAGTCCTCTTGCAAGACCTTACTTTTGTGTAGTGTAATTTGTACTTTTGCAGACAACTCTATCATATGGTCTGCTATGGAGAAGTTGTTGTCATGGATGAGAGTTTTAGAATGTGAAATGTGTTTCTATAGTGCATCCATGTTGGGAAGAATCATATGTTGTATATCTACCAATGTAGATATTATCCTTACTTCTTCTCTAAGTAGTTCAACTTGTATATCTGTCAAAAACCTTATCTTCTTGAAGAGTGCAGAACTTGAACTAGGATCAAGTTGCAACTATTGAGCAATTGACTTAAAGTCTTTATCTATTTTGGATCATTTTTCCTTTATTTCCTTAGTAAAATCAAAAAAATCACATAACTTACCAAAAAGTGATGATACATTTGTACAAGATGTTTCTAGAGAGCCCAAAATTGTAGAAAGTTCTACTTGATAAATTGCAATTTGTTGAGCAATGTGCTCTAACACTTTATTATCAAACTTATTTTTTGTCTTCTATACTAGCTTATCCTACCCTTCAGTATCTTCACTAAACTTTTGAACTGCCTCTACTAGCTGATACAAAATTGGTTGTGAAGAATCAACCTCAATGTCTATGGCCTCTACCAAAATGTTATTTTCATCCTCAATAATTTTGAATTCTTTATCCCTTTCCTCTCTTAATCTTTGTTGTTTGGCTTTCTTCTAGAGGAGTTCACCAAATGTTTGCACTTGGTCAGGGGCAAGCTTGGAAATATCCCAATTTGGAATTACAATTTCCTCATCCAGGTCTATTTCTTCCTCCATCTCTTTTCCTTTGCTCAAAAATTTTGTGCTCAGTTGAGCCTTGGTGTCAATTGTCCTTGCACTTATTGCATGTGTGCCCAGAATAGAAATAATTGTAGACATACTTGGACTAGTTGTAAAAATTGATACTACACTTATTGAAGGAATATTAATAGAAATACTTGAAGAATCAAAAATTAATGTATTCACAACTGATGTGCCCAAAACTATTGTGTTCAAAACTAATGTAGCCAACTTGGTAGAAGAGGGAAGAGTCTACCGCTTGTTAGATGAAGTGGAAGTCACTTCATTCAATGAGGTTCTGAGCTGAATTAGAGCAAAGAGTGATTGGACATTTAGGTTATCACTGGTGGTTACAATCAATCTTGTTGGGGTTGTCTCTGTGCTTGATGTTGACACTGGTTTTCTTGGAGAGTGATGAAGTGAGGCAATGACTGATGTAGCTATCTTGACTAGATCAGTTTCCTCATCATCTTTATTTTCTTCCTTAGTAGCCTCTTGCTCATGTTACTCTTCATCTTCTACGTTATCAAAATGAGTTGCTTCTTCAACATTTTCTTCTTCATCTTTCTTCTTATCCTCCTCATCATCATCATCATCTTTTACATTCACAAGGAAATCACATGGTTTACATAAAAGATAAACATTTTTCCAAGTGTTTTTTGCATTCCTTACAACATGTTCAATATCTTTCATCAGAACTAGGCAAGTATTGAACTCCAAAGTCAATTTTTCTTCATTTTTGTTTAGTGACTCTTTTACCTCTACATCTAATATGCTCCATATAAGCTACCTTAGAGTTTTCCCATAGATTTCTTTGATAGTTTGCATGGAAAATTCCCATCTTGTTTTGATCTTATCCAACAAAATGTTAGGAATCTGAGAAGCAAGTTGATTAGGTGAGTACTTCCACTTACCCATTTTTTCCATCACAAGATCTTCTTTCTACTTATTCTCTTCAACTGTCCTAATCTCATACTTTAATGCCTTAAAGTTTGTTATGTCGGCTCTAGCTTCCAGGTCTTTCAGTCTAGCTTGGAAGGTGGGTGGAGTTTTTCTAAAAATAATGTCTCCTCCTTCCTTGTCATCTTTCTTCCTGGAGGATCTTCTTGTAAATGCTACAATGGATGGCTTTGGTGGGTTGGTGATAATTACCTTTCCTTTCTTCTTTAATGGTTCTTCTTCCATATATTCTTCCTCATCCTCTACTTCCTCATCCTCACTTTTTCCATAGATCAACAAAAGGGTAGAACTTGTTTTCAGTTTAGCAATTCTTTTCTTTCCTTTGTTAATTGCCTGACGGAGTTTGATCTCAAGCTCTATCCTTGCTTTTGCTTCATCATATGTACCAAAATATCATGCCTTAGGATCCACTAGCTCAATAACAAGTGACTCAATTATATCTTTGGTTTCATCTATATTAACCTCATATCCAAGAGGTTTTACCCATGCTATTCTAGGCCTAACTACCTGAATGTATACTTTTTCACTATCCATCATGAAACATATATCATCTTTGTAATCTTCAACTAACTTCTTAGGAATCCTAAACCTATTGTTCATCTTTTCCTTGAATGCATCAAAGTAGTTGTCCATGATACTATTATAGTTCTCACCCATCTCAGCAATATACTCATTGATTTGATAAAGCACAGGCACATCTTTTCTCCAAACAATAGTGCTTTTTGAAGGGAAGAATTTTTTAACATAAAAGAATAGACATGTTAACAAGGAGCCAAACTTACATGGATTATTCTTTTATTTCTTTATGCTTTCCATATTCTTGTTGAATTGTTTCAACAGTAGCTCAGCAAGGTTGTAAGATAGATTTTTCTTCACTACCCTATATTCAAGGTCGACTACTTCACATGATACATTATTTAACTTGCTCGAGCTATAAATCTTATGTTTAACAATATGGATTCTAATTTTTAGCTGGATGTCTATGAAACTACTAATCTCCATTCCTCTATCGTCCCATTCTGCTAGGGTTTTCTTCTCTAGTTTAGCATGACCTAGGGTTTTGGTCATTTTAACTTTGGCTAACATTGGGAGATCAATGATTCAATGAATCATCTTCTTTGTGATCAATACTAGTTCCTCCAACCACAACTGCCCATTATGCACCTGACTAAGGATAAACCTAATCCATTTTAGTTGAGATTTGTGGGGCATGTGAGAGATGTGAGTCAACCCTTTAGCTTCCAAGTGTTGGTGCTTGGGTTTCAAAACTCCATTTACACATAGTTTATCTAGGCCATCATCCATTTCCAAAGTGCTAATCTCTTGAATAACAAATTTAAAATGAGTGTGAATATCATTGATCAGTAGTACCTTTGGAAGGATTTGAGACTGCACTCCACTAACATCTAGGGTTTCGGTGACTATAGGAGTGAGCTTGAAGTTCAGTGCATTCCATTCCACTCCACGAACCAACATATTTGATCCTCGCTTTGTCTTGTTGTTGCTAGATGTCATCTTCACTTGATAGGGTTTGAGAGAATTCAAAATCTTTTACTAAAAATTCACTCAAATCACTTGGATGCTCTGAAGATCACACTTTGCAATAGCTCTCAAGAATTTCATGGTAAGAATGACTTCAATTCCATGCCTTTTATCAAAATTTCACCATAAATGCTCGGTATGAAAGGTAGATCGATTGACATCATGTTTGAGAGACTGTCATCCACTTCTTATATTGAACACTCGATAAAGTCTTCGCAACTCGATAACCATATACATCTTCATTACTCCTGACCATGCTCAGTAGAGTCTATGACCCAACCTTACTCAGTAGAGAAGGTAACTTGGTAGACACTAGTACCCTTTTACTCGGTGATTCCTTTGTATCTTAAATACAGATATGGATCTTCTATCTTTTCAATCTTGAACTATTTTGAAGGTCTTTTTTGGTAGCATAGTCTCAGGTTCTCCTTTGAGAACTTAAGTAGAAATGGTAGTGTCACCCAATTCTTGAGTGACTTGATCACCATTGCTTGGACTTGTATTCTTGGTAGACTTTGGAACCCATTGATGTCTCATCTATTTTTGGATGTTGTCACCTTTTTCCTTCTTCTCATCTTCAATCCTTCCGATATTAATGCAGTTCTTCGCAAGATGACCAAGTTTTGTACAAATGAAACATCTTTTGGTAGTATCTCTTTTCCTGATATGATTTTTAATACAATTCATACCAATGTGTCCAAATTCTCTACAATAATGACATCTGCACTAGGTGTTGTAGTCCCAACCAAATATTACTTTCACAATTTGTTCTGTTGGATTCAATGTCTTGGTTTTACATTCTGATGACTTGTGTCCATGTTTCTTACATTTGTGACATTTGCCTTCAAATCTTGGTTTCTCTTTGCATTCATTAACCTTATGACCATGTTCATTGCAATTGTAGCACTTTCCATTGAATTTTGCTTTTTCATTGCACCAACATTTGTTTCAGCTATGACCTATCTTACCATAGTGATTGCAAGTAGGTCTTTGATTCCTTTGACCTCCTTGCTTGGATGATTCTCCTTCTTCTATATATCCAATTCCTACTTTTCCTTTATCTATAGAGATTTTTCTCATTTAATTGATTCATGTCTACTTAGGATTTCATCATTCTTTCATTGATTTTCCTTTTAGAGTTTAGATCATTCTTCAATCTTTCACTTTCGGATCTTAGGCTCATGATTTCTTCATTTGCATTGGTGAGTTCATCAATAAAGTCTACTTGTTGAAGGGATAGGTACTGGATTTCATTTTTCTTTCCTTCTATCTCTTATTTTATCTTGTTCTTTTCTTCCATGACTTCACATAGCCCTATTGACTGAATAACTTGCTCTCTTCTTAGCTTTCTTACTTCTTCTTGTAGGGAACCATTCTTTTCCAAGAATTCTTTGATTGCATCATTTGCTTCATCTGAGCTTCTTGCAGGATGAAGGTCTTCAATTCTTTCGTTAATGTAGAGATGATCATTCATTGGAATTGCAACATCTTTTCTTCTTTTCAGGGATTGGGAGAGTTGCTCCTTTGCTTTCTTCGGTTAGGCAATAGCCATTTCCAAATCTATCTTTTCATTATCAATAGATTTGTCTAGTCTAAATATCTCCATGGCCTTGATCTTTGCTTAAGTTGTTAAACTTTATCCTAAGAACCACAATGCTCTGATACCAATTGTTGAAAATATTTAGATAGCATAGGTTACTGAGAGGGGAGGGGTGAATCAGTAACCCTACAAAACTTTTAACTTCAATTACCCAATTAGCATTTAATCCTTCTCATATAATCTGATCTAATTGCATGCATAAGAAACTAAAAATATGAAAGCATTAATAACACTTTGACACATAGATTTGGTGACCTAGAAACCTTCCAAATAGAAAGTAAAACTGGAGTGGGGATGATACCCACAAGATTTAGTACTGCAGTATAAAGTTGGTATGTTAAGGCTTACACTGATCACTTCTAATGATCTTCCCTATTAAGAGAAATAAGGACTGCTAGGTCCACCTTGTGAAAGGATTTACAAACATATAATGAAGTATGTACTCGGTAAAGAGATTTACAAAAGACTATTAGGTCTACCTTGTTAAAGGATTTGACTAATCCACCTGTTAGGATGAAGTAGTAGCTAATCTCTGATCTACAACTTGGTTTGTTGAATGAGATTCTTTTATGTACTAATCACCTTGTTGTGATATATATGACTTTGCGGCTCCTTTATACTATTGTAGCCTTTGTAATTCACTCTTTGTTGCTCTTCTCTGATTATATTAGATTACATTGCATTCATATTCACACCATACTCATTATATTTGATACAATATATTACATATATATCAATCCAATTATATAATTACAAAATTAGCCACAATACAAGTTTACACAAATATTACAAAGTTGTCTTAAATGTAGACACTTGGGCTCTGAAGACTAACTCGGTCAAGTTTTGATACTCAGCATCCACTACCAATGCTCAACATCATCATGAACTCGGTAGATATAGAGGCTCAATCCACATTGATCACTTTCAAGTAGTCTTGAACTCAGTTTGCATTGGTGACTTGATAGATACTATGAAACTCATCATATAAACTGAGTCTCTTGGTTTACATTGTATGACTCGATAAACACTATCTCCTCAAGCTTGGTATAAACTAAATCACTTGGTTAACACAGAATAGCTCAATTAACACTGGATTCTCATCACATAAATTGCAAACTCGATAAGCATTGCATTTCTCGGTTTACACTGGTAAACTCGGCATACATTGAGATGCTTGGTTTACTTTGCTGATTTTCACACTAATTGTAACTACTCAACATGCACTGGAATTTGTCCAAAGGACTCGGTAGCAACTATAGAACTCAGTGGTAACTGAAATGCTTGGTAAACACTATTAACTATACAATAAGCTTGGTCGATACTTACAGTCTGATTAAGTCTATGTTACTAATAACAAACTTGACTGATATGTCAATAGATTCATCTTTTCTAGATAATTTACATCTGATTACCATAGGTACTCCAAAGGGTTTACAACCTTCCCATCTAAATCTTTTCAAATAATATTTAAGGTACTTTTTTTGTGATATAAAAATTCCATATTTGTTATGTAAATTTGCAATCCCATGAAATATTTCATCTCTCCAATCTTACTCATCTCAAATTATTTCTTCATTTCTTTTGAAAATGCCTCACTTGCTTCATCATTACCTTCAAAAATGATGGCATCCCCAAATACTCCAGTAATCAATAATTTGTTATTATTCTTTCTCAAATACAAGTTACTATCAACAATAACTTTCATAAATCCCAAATTTTTCAAGTGTTTATCCAATATTGTATACTAAGCTCTAAGTTCTTGTTTCAATCCATACAATTCCTTTCTCAATCTACAAACCATATCATCTTTATCTATCAATTTAAATCTATTAGATTGTTCAATGTATGCCTCTTCTTCAAACTCTCCATTTAGAAGACTATTTGACATCCATTGGATAAACTTTCAAGTTCTTGTTAGCAGTCTTTCTTTGTTACTCACAAATTCACCTTGTTCATTCATCTTGTTTCTAAATACCCATTTAGTTCCAGTAAAATTGTTTTCTTTAGTTCTAGGAACCAACTCCCATGTCTTGTTCTCTTCAATCTCATCCTTTTCCTCTTTCATATCTTTTATCCAATAATTATCTCTACCAGCGATAACTTTAGTGGTGAATATTTTCCAAATGGAAAGTATTCACCAAATGTAAAATTTCACTAATCAAGGACCTTGAATTTGGAAAAAAATTTACAATTTCAGGGTAGCCATGTCGCCCACACTTTATGAAAATAGGTTCATGTTCTTATGTTGATCGCTAATAATGATACACAATTATTTTTATTTTGGTGATAACTTCACCAATATAATATATTCTTTCCACACAATAAATTAAATACTTTTTCCTACAATTTCTAAGGTGTGTCTTATTCAATGGTTAGATTTGTCAATCTATGATAAAAAATTAAGTTAGGTTATATGTAAAGTACATAAACTTGGTAAGTGTCTCTATTCCAAAGACTTTCCAAGGAACTTTCTATCCTTCTAATCTTTGGCCCGAAATAGATTTTATCGTGGAAAAGTGTCATTATTCTAGAAACTTTCTCTGAAACTTGTTGTTCTTTAACATTTTAGCCTAAAATAGGGTTTATACCATTGATTTAGGATCATCTAATAGTTATTAAAAAGGTTTATTATATTTTAGATGATATAAAATTATGGTTTCTAGGTATTTTTACTTTTGGTCATGATTTTTTTAAATAATTAAAGATTTGCTAGGATTTTATGAAAATTTCATACAATGGAAAAAAATTGCCAATGCAAATTAATTTTTTGCCCCTGAAATAATGTTGGATTCGCCATGATTTTATACATTTTTCCAAAGGGGTGTTTCTTAAAGTTATCCCTGATCATTAAAAGTTGCATGAGCATTCTTAGGTTCAACTTGAGAAATTAAACATAATTCTTTGTGTTCCTTGTTCCTTGTTCCTTGTTCCTTGTCATAACTTCTTTGTCCTTACTTCCAATTATTTGTTCAATGAGATGATTATTTTCCATATTCCTATTAGGTGTTACTTGATCAATTATAACTTCTTCTCTAGGTTCTTCTCTCTATTATTCTCTTAATCCAGTCTACAAATGAGTGTCAATTTCATAAAATATTTCCTTTTCAATATTATGCTTGTTAGTTCTTTTATTAGTTTCCTCATCATAATTATAATCTAGTATCCTTTCTTGAATTCTAAAATTTTCATCAGCTCTCACATTATCTCTCTTGATAAAATTCTTTGATCATCGGTTAAAGCATCTAAAATATTTGTTTTTCAATAAATATCCAACAAACATTCTTTCATCACTTCTATAATCAAATTTTCTAATATCATCATCTCTCTTAATATAGCATTTACTTCCAAATATTCTAAAATACTTCACAGTAGGTGCATGTCCAAACCAAATTTCATAGGGGGTCTTATGAGTGCCTTATCTAATCTAAATTCTATTCATAGTATATACTATTATACTTAATATTGGGTATGTGCACCAAGTTGTGGTGCCAAAAAGGTGACACCTTTTTTTTTTCTAATTTTTAGTAGCACGTACGCACTATAGCGCACACGCACTATGGCTTGCATATCCCAAGCCATAGCACATACACACTATAGTGTGTATGCGCTATAGCATGTACGCACTTTATAAAAACCCAAATTATTATAATTGGTTTGCATACCCGTAGCCAATTCATTTTTTCTCTATTTACCTACTTCCCCTCCTCATAGTGCATATGCAGATTGAAAGAATAGAAGGTTTTTGCCACCCACCTTGCTAATATGCCTCCTCGCCATCAAAGTTTGAGATCACAAGCATGTTGTATGTTGTCTAACCTTCTTTTTGCATTATTTTATATGTTTTTTATATTGTTTTGTAGGTTTTTTTTCAATTTTTCTTTAAATTTTTTTTATTTATTTAGATTTCAATTGATTTCTTATCAGGAAATGTGAATAATGAACTGGAAAATCCCCAAGAAGATCAAAACCAAAACCCTCAACAAGATGAGAATCAAAACCCTCCACAACAAAAACAACAAATTTTGCAACCTGAACCAATTGCAAGACCTCCTCTTGGCACACAAGGAAACATAATAAATGAAATAGCAAGAGGCAAAAATGAATTAGAAGCACTCATTGGTAGGTTGAAATCTTGTGGACAAACCAATCCAATGAGAGCTCAATTGGCATCCTCCCTCAAGTCCATTAAGACCCATATAGCTTCTATTAGTGGTCAGATAGATGTTTAGTGGGTTAAGAGGGATGAACAAAAAAGATATGTAAATAAATTATCATATCAAGATGTTAAAAAAAAAGATATATCAAAAGGTAGGATTTGTGCATTATTTAGAAAGCCCGGTAAACAAGATACTATTAGAGAGACTACTAAACAGTTTCCCATCCATTGGTGCATACATGATGGTATTAGAAATAATTTTTGGGATAGATGGTGGATGGTTTTTGTTGCCCCTCCTTGCAATAATCACGAGGTCCCAATGTATTTCTTAAGGAAATTGTATTGTGAGTTTGTCCTTGGGGAGATCCCCAATGATTTTGATATATTAGACTCTCAGGGTAGAGGTGGGGGGTCATCATTTGAGAGGTTAGGGGCATGTCATGACCCTAATGTAGTTAGGGCACCTGTGGTCAAGCCACAGGGTGAGCATGTGACTATTCATTCAGTTGTGAAGGAACATGTAGAGGCCACCACTCTAGGGACTATTAATGCTTTGACGTAGACCCTCATTCATTGCACAAGTCCATTAGTTGAGGAGGAGCCTTCTGCATGTCACGGTCACATGTGCACATCATACGGATCCTTATGCACATTTGGCAGTCATGCTAGAGATAGTGCAAATGATGGGCTCATCACTGATTAGTTCCTAAATGAGACATTTGGAATTGAAACATAGGTAAATTAAAATTATAATAAACTAATTTGATCACATTTCATATGTATAGTGAATGACTAATTAATTAGCATCTATTGATACTGTTCAAAATTCAGGTTCAGAGTGTTGGCGGACCTAGTAGCGATCCCCCGACCCCATTTTTCATCCCGTCGATGAGTCTAGAGGTATGTATCAATTTAATCATTTAAATTAATACATATATTTATTACATAATCATATTAAGGATTAACAAA
Source organism: Cupressus sempervirens (assembly GCA_028749045.1). Classification (NCBI taxonomy): domain Eukaryota; kingdom Viridiplantae; phylum Streptophyta; class Pinopsida; order Cupressales; family Cupressaceae; genus Cupressus; species Cupressus sempervirens. Next base: position 695,981,194 of record CM053783.1, read on the forward strand.
AAAAATTATGCATGTGCATCAGTTCTCTGCAGGACCATCGACATTCACTACAGACTCTGAGCCTAGACGTTATATGAGCTTCTTAGAGGTACATTTGTTTCATGTTAATTTAATTCATTTTATTATATTTGTTTCATGTTTCATGTTAATGTATGTAACAAGTATTGTATGACATGTAGCTCTTGACATCTAAGACTCCTCCTCATCTTCGACAGTCCATCGATCATGGAGTGGCTACAGCTATGGCTAGTTCACATCCATTGACTAAGGCATGAAAAAAATTTCTTGGTTTTAGTTGTTGTTTATAATAGTTAGTATCAAAATTTATAATGTTATTTATAAGTGATTATATTGATTGAATTGTTGTAGGGTCTTGTTACACCCGATCGTCCATGAGCCTTTGAGGTGGACTTGCAAAGCGACTATTTGATGGCAGTAAGAAAATAATTAATTTTTTGTGTAAATATATTTGATTTCAATGTATAATAATTATTGATTCATATCTACTTTTTTTGTATCAGCTTGAGTTAGAGAAGAGCCTCAACAAGAGGACGAGTGAGCATGTGAGGAAGACCCCATCATTGCCACCGTCTCCCTCCACACGATGACCGAAGACCTCTAGAGATTTATTTCCTTCCCCTCGTGGGAATGAGAAGATATAGTTGATAGACATACATGTATAGGCATCAATGGACATATATGTTGGATTTTATGTCAATGGACATATTCAATATACATTTGATGTATATATGAAATTTTATATTTGATGTATGGCATTTATTTGATGCATGACATTATTAGACTTATGACATTATTGGTTAATATATGATATGTTTGTTTATGTATGACATTATTGGTTATCATAATATATTATGTGTTTGTTAATGTATGATATTATTGGTTATCATTTTATATTATATGTTTGTTCATGTATGACATTATTGGTTATCATAATATATTATATGTTCCTTCATGTATGACATTATTGGTTAACATAATATATTATATGTTCGTTCATGTATGACATTATTGGTTATCATAATATATTATATATTTGTTCATGTATGATATTATTGGTTATCATAATATATTATGAGGTTGCATGGGTATTTGTACCCACACCCCTGGTACTCGTACCCACGTACCCAAGTACCGAGTACTCGATGGAGAGCATCATAGCTAAGGACCTTGATTGAGATTTTGAATTTTTTTTTCAGTTTTCTGTTTGGGTATCAACTCGTTGCTTATCAAGCTTAATTCAATACCTAATCAATTTGAAACTTTGATAGAATATTGATTAACAATAAACTTTATCAATATTTAAGCATAAGTTTATCATTTCCAATATGTCATCGTCATATGATTTATGATCTTGTTCATGTTTAAAGTTTTCCTTCTCTATTATTTGTTTATCAAGCTTATTTCAATACCTAATCAGTTTGAATTTTTGATACAATATTGATCAGCAGTAAACTTTATCATTGTTAAAGCTAGAATTTTATCATTTGAAATATGTCATTGTCATATGATTTATGATCTTCTTTTTCATGTTTACAGCCTTCCTTCTATGTTATGCATCTAAACATTTATCATAAATTATTATTACAAACATATAACAAATCTAAAACTAAAAACAATAGGTTACATTTGCAAACTTTATCACTATTCTTGATTTGAAAAATCATATTCATGACTCATAAATTCAGGTTTTCTATAAATATAAAAGTATAATTAAAAATAAAGTTTGACATACGCAAGTACCCCCATCCCCTATTATAAAAAATAGTTGTACCCGTACTCGTACCCATACCCGTACTCTAAGTACCCCAAGTACCCCTGTCCCTGTGTAACCTTGTATATTATATGTGGATCTTGGTATTTTTTTTACACCTATGTGGTCCATAGGATCTCTTGCTACTTAGAACATCCCCTAACCTTGTCTAACCTCCTCACTAGGTTAACTGATCCAAACTTGTAGCATCACTCCCTTACTCTTCTAGGAACAGTATCCCTCCAAAGGTTTTATAGGTCTACTAGGGTACCATAGCACTCCCCAGTCCAACCAAGGTTTCTATGATGTCCTAAGGTGTTATTGGAACACTTGTACTATTCTTGAATGGATAACAACAATGGGTTTGTACCCAATTTCAAGATTTCTTCACAAAAGGGCTATAAGGAGAGCCCCTAATTAGGCCTCCACCTGGATTTCTAGGGCCAATAGCTCCTTTGTCTTAGAGTTTCAACACCTCTAGTCTTAATAAAAATTGACACATAAGACCCATGCTTAAGGATTTTTAGGGTCTTAGGGTGCGTACAGGCCGTACAACAAAAATAGCAAAATTGAGGGTTTGGTAGGGCTTTCTTGGCTACTTGTTGTCCCCACTTGTAAAACACCTTCCACACTCTCCAAGACTCCTCCTCCACAATATAAAACCTTCTCATACCCCTCTTCAATCCCTCAGAAGGGAAAGTCTTCATTCTTCAAGCTTTTCTCTTGAGAGCTCTTTCTTTGCTAACAGTCCCTAGTTGGGCATTGCCTAGCTCGCCTAGGGCTTGGTCAAATAATTCTTTTCACTCAATTTTAGGACCCTTTCTTGCATAATATAATACATCTTTTGGAATCCCTTTGATCATTTAGGCCATGAATTTTGGAGTGCCTATTGTCATCTTCTTTAACACTACTATTGCCATAATGCTATAACTGTCACATTCTCCAAAGGGAAAACCTCACTATTTCAATGTCTTATCCTTAATGCTATGACAATTGCACATCTTTGGACCTCTAGATATGTTAGGTTCTTAATCATTAGATCACCATTCATCATAACAATATAATAATATATTGATATAGTGTAGCCTCAAAATTACCATATATCACTAGTGCACTGACATGTATGCAAAAATATTTGAAAGCCTTTGTTGAATTCTCAGTTCATGCTAAGTGAAACTTGTAAATTTATTCTAATAGAGTTCAACATTGAAAAAATAGGAGTAGATAATAATTTTCCTCAAGCTACCAACCTACCTCCACCTAAATGGCATTTGGAGCTCCTCTTCATAGCTTTAGAACTATGATTGTTCCTTCGTGGTTATCCCTTTATGAACTAACTCACAACTTTACAACTCATTGTAGTATTTGACTGTGAGTCATCTTGCACATACATAACTAGGTGTTTTGTTAAAAGATCCTTGAAACATTTTAATTTATTACTCCTACTATAAATAGTACTAAATGTCTTCTATGCTATTACACATGATTACTAGATTTATTAAGATTGTTGTCTCACTATGTTTTCTTTTTTGTTAAATTTGCTATCATATGATCCATTAAATTAGTTCTTATATACCTCTACCATAAAGGTTCTCCATGATTTTTACCATATGACTATAATCTATGTGATATAGTAGTAAGCTAGCTTTTAAGAGGTTTTTCATTATACTTTAATCAATCATTGATCTCAATTGGACACCTCTATTCCATTTGCACATAACTACTACATAGGCTTCTCACATGTACTTTTTCACTTGTTTGGACTAAGCACTATTGTTGTGCTTAGTTGAAAGAAAAATCAAAATGAGTTTAAAGATTTTCATGATCATACTTTGCCACTTGACATTCTTTAACTTATTCCATCTACATAGGAAATGATTCCACTTTCTTTACCCCTACCACAAAGCCCTAGAAATGAACACGAATATTACGTTTAATACCATGTCATTGTAATCATAGAAATTAGCATTTTGATAAAGATTTAAGAGTTTTTCTAGAGATGTTGATAGTTACACTACTACAAAGGTTTAAAAAGTTGTTCATCACACTCACTATTGTTGCCTTGAATATTTTCTTTTGATCTCATTCCTTTGTAATACCTTTACCTTATGCATTGATTATCATTAACATTGTTTTGACAATTATAGTAGCCTTTTATCTGAAACTCTTCATGAATATCATCTCCCTTAGTCTATGACGTGCATCCCAACTAATCATTACTTGGAATGTAATACAAAAACATAGTCATTCCCTATCATATTCAAAAAATGTTCTCTACTTTGATATTTATTTACCATTATCTACTCTTTATTTACATATATATCGTATGATTTTCTTGGCTCTCTCTTTGGAAAACTATCCTCAATGCATTTTGTAGAGTCTATTCACTTATTGTCATTCTAAAATATACTTTCATACTTTATATATCTATTTACTTTGACTTCTTTTTTTATTGCCTCTCATGAAACTATCATACATTGGTGAGGGTCACATGTACCCACAAATATCAAAAGCACACTTCTTTAAAGGATCCAAACCATTATTCAATATAAGACAATGAACTAAAAATCATCACAGTTTACAAATCTATCATTTAGGCGCATGTTAATGTGATTGGTATTTTTGAATGATAATGCAAGAGGTAGTGAATGTATTCTTTGCTATTCACAAATATGACATTATATAAGATAATATCCTTGAGAAACCCTCATAATGATGTAAAATAGTGATCTCTATCATTCCTTTGATAGTTTTTACACAATCCTATAAACCTATGGCATATTAGAATGTGTGACATATTAAGCCTACCTCTAATAAACCCTTAAGATCATGATTTATGATGAGGAGGAAAAGTTATGAGCCCTTTAGAATCGTCTCCTTCTACACATCACACCATGTTTTCTCCATGATATTTTCAATGTGGGGGAGATAAATAGAAACTTATGAACTCTTTTAAGCCCCTTAATGTGTCATTATCTTTCTTAGGGATGTTTCGGTTCAGCATGCCCAAGAAAGTTTGAGCACTCAATGGGATGGGATGAGGTTGGGGCTAGTGTTTACCTAGCCACCCAAAGCTAACAGAATAGACAGTTTGATCCCAGGATGAAAGGTGAGAGAGATTTGGCAATTGGTAGCTTTGTACTGACCAACACTACAAGTTTCAACATCACCCGAGATGGCATCACAAAATCAAAATGCAGTAAAATCTCCAAAAAGTGAGACAGATTATTGTAGGTCTCCACAACACAGTCCTATAGGAACTAGAATTGCATCCATACCTCACACGAGCTTTGAGATATGCCCTATCAAAGATTGCTACCCTACAGCATTTAGTGACCCTTAGGGACATTTTGGTTGAGCGTGCTCGAGAATGTTTGAGTGCTCAATAGGATGGGACAAGGTTGGGGATAGGGTTTACCTAGCCACCCAAAGCTAATGGAATAGATAGTTCAATTCCACAATGAAAGGTGAGAGATTTGGCAATTGGTAACTTTGTACTGGCCAACACTACAAGTTTCAGCATCACCCAAGATGGCATCATAAAATCAAAATGGAGTAAGATCTCTAAAAAGAGAGAGAGGTTATTGTAGCTCTCTGCAACATGGCCCTATAGGAATTGGAATCACATCCATACCTCGTACGACCTCTGAGATGTGCCTCGTCAAAGGTCGTTACCCTATGGCATTTAGTGACCCTTAGGGACGTTTCGGTTCAGCATGCCCGAGAATGTTTGAGTGCTCAATAAGATGGGATGAGGTTGGGGATAGGATTTGCCCAACCATCTAGAGCTAATGGAATAGACAGTTCAATCCCATGACGAAAGGTGAGAGAGATTTGGCAATTGGCAACTTTGTACTGGCCAACACTACAAGTTTCAACATCACCGAGATGGCATCGCAAAATCAAAATAGAGTAAGATCTCCAAAAAGTGAGAGAGGTTATTGTAGGTCTCTACAACATGGTCCTATAGGAACTATAATCACATCTATACCTCGCACAAGCTCCAAGATATGCCCCATCAAAGATCATTGACCTATGGCATTTAGTGACCCTTAGGGATGTTTCGGTTTAGCATGCTCGAGAATGTTCGAGCACTCAACAGGATGGGATGAGCTTGGGGATAGGGTTTACCAAACCACTCAAAGCTAACAGAACAAATAGTTTGATCCCACAATGAAAGGTGAGAGAGATTTGGCAGTTGACAACTTTGTACTGGCCAATACTACAAGTTTCAGCATCACCCGAGATGGCGTAGGAAAATCAAAATGGAGTAAGATCTCCAAAAATGAGAGAGGTTATTGTAGGTCTCTACAACAGAGTCCTATAGGAACTAGAATTGCACCCATAACTTGCACGAGCTCTGAGATATGCCTCATCAAAGATTGTTTCCCTATGGCATTTAGTGACCCTTAGGGATATTTCGGTTCGGCATGCCCGAGAATGTTTGAGCACTCAATAGGATGGGATGAACTTGGGGATAGGGTTTACCCAACCACTTGGAGCTAACAGAATATATATTTTGATCCCATGACAAAAGATGAGAGAGATTTGGCAGTTGGCAACTTTGTACTGGCCAACACTACAAGTTTTGGTATCACCCAAGATGGCATCGTAAAATAAAAATGGAGTAAGATCTCCAAAAAGAGAGAGAGGTTATTTTAGGTCTCTGCAACACAATCCTATAGGAATTGGAATCACATCCATACCTCACACAAGCTCCAAGATATGCCCCGTTAAAGATTGCTACCCTATGGCATTTAGTGACCCTTAGGGATGTTTCGGTTTAGCATGCCCAAGAACATTTGAGTGCTCAACAGGATATGAAAAGCTTGTACATAGGGTTTACCCAGACACTTGGAGCTAATAGAATAGATAGCTTGATCCCATGATGAAAGGTGAGAGAGATTTGGCAGTTGGCAACTTTGTATTGGCCAACACTACAAGTTTTAGCATCACCCTAGATGGCATCGCAAAATCAAAATGGAGTAAGATCACCAAAAAGTGAGAGAGGTTATTGTAGGTCTCCACGACATGGTCCTATAGGCATTAGAATTGCATCCATACCTCACACAAACTCCGAGATATGCACTATCAAAGATCACTACCCTTAGGGACATTTTAGTTCAACGTGCCCAAGAATGTTTGAGCGCTCAATGGGATAGGATGAGCTTTGGGATAGGGTTTATCCTGCCACCCAGAGCTAATAGAATAGATATTTTGATCCCATTATGAAAGGTTAGAGAGATTTGGCAGTTGGCAACTTTGTACTGGCCAACACTACAAGTTTCAGCATCACTCGAGATGGTGTCGCAAAATCAAAATGGAGTAAGATCTCTAAAAAGTGAGAGAGGTTATTGTAGGTCTTCGCAAAAAAATCCTATAAGAACTAGAATCACATCCATACCTTGCATGAGCTCTAATATATGCCTTGTCAAAGATTTCTACCCTATGGCATTTAGTGACCCTTAGACACATTTCAATTTGGCATGCCCGAGAATGTTTCAGTTCTTACAACTAGATATAAGAAAAAGATAAATGCTTCATGCACTTATTCTCTCAAGGAGTAAAATTTTCACACAACCTCAATGTTGACAACTTGATTCAAAAGGAGGAACCTTCACCTTTAGAATTTGTTATGAAACAAATGGAAGAAATGAGGAAGGAGCCTAATGTGATCAACTTGACCAATGACCAATGAAATTCAAACTACAAAACAATATGCTTCTCCACTTAAATATTTACTCAAACAAATATAATGAGTCTAGTAGAGGTAAACCATCATTGGTTTCCAAATCTAAGTACACCTTTACACCTCTAGGAGACTCACTTGAAATTGTGTTGAATACTTTGATATCGAATAAGATCATTACATTACCATATAACTATAAACCTTATGAACCCAAGGTTAAGCCTAAATTTTGGAATGACAATCACTATTGCATCTATTATAGGAATAAGGGTCATAAGACTAAAAATTATGGTGTAGAACACCTAACTTTAATTCATCAATATGTTTGTAATAAGGTTGGGGGATAGATCTCATGATCTCCCTATGACCCATCCATTTTGTTAAGGACACAAGACCCCTTGGTGTGTTTATAAACCTTGGGCATCATTTGGTCCTAATAGATGATATGTTAGTCATTTCATATTTTTCTAAGTGTGTCTTAGAGATTTGGAAGCCTAACAAGGTTTCTAAGTGGTAATTGAGTTTAAATGCAACATTTCATGCTATAGCAGCAAAAGTTGCTTAAAAGTTGTCAGCAACTTTTACAATTTGCTAAGAAAATTTTTGGTTTAGGAGTCCCAATGGCTCAAACCATTTGATGGTTGAGTGGAACGATTGGAAACAACCTATTTAGGCTTGAGACATTTGAAAATTGATAAAGAGAGAAGATCCAATTGTAAACTTTCTTTCAAATCAATAAAATATACCTATTTCAGTGTAATTTCTTCACATTTTGTAAGTAGAGTATAGAAGAATAAGGGGTGGATGATGACCTTTCTGATTTGAAAGTTGATGCTAAGAGTGTCTGAAGGCTTTTGGCAGTGGTTTGAAGTTTTTATCCTTTTTCTGTCAAAAGTAATCAAATTTATAAGCTTACTAGTTTGAGAAACCCTCAATTTTAGGGTTTTGGCATTCAAATGGCCCTAACTTGTTGATCCACCAATGGAATTTCTTCTCCACTTGTATGAGGCAAGTTAGCGATGTGTACTATAAGATTTTTGTAGTTTTGGAATAGGAATTAAAGGCATTAAATTTTGGGAGGAAGCCCTAGGTCAAATATCACCATGTATTTGACCGATTTTAAGGAGATTGGATTAGATAAAGAGATGGAGAGATTTTAAGGAATTGGTGATCAAAAAAATTTTCCTTTTTTGAGTTATTATAACACCCTAGAAGTGGGTTTTTGGTTCTATGCACCTATTCCTAACCTCTTGCTTTGAAACCCAAGCCTAACTTAGCTGATTAGGCCTATGGACTTAGTTAGGATTATGATATGTTGGAGTGGATTCAATCTCTGTAACTTTGGCATTTGAGAGAGCTTGAAAAAGGGTATCTAAAATTGTAATTTTTTCCTTAAGTCTTTTGGGAAGTTTTGAAGTTAGTGGCAAAAATCAGGGATTGGAGATCTAATAGGATTCGAGGTCCTTCCTTGCAATTTGTGTTGTGGGTTGTTGGGAGTGCAACCAATGGTGGATTTTTATTATTTGTGTTGTGACTAAGTAGTTTCTAGCCTTTGTTGGAAGTTGTGAGGTCTAGAACCATAAAATCTCTATTTTACCCAAATTAAGGGAACTTGTCCTTAAAGGTTTGATTTGGATCAAATTGCTTTGTGTCATACTTTTGTATGGTGAGTCTTAAAACCCTCATAATGGCTCCTTGTAGAGGTATACACTTGTTGAAGTGAAACAAACCAATTTTTTAATCCTTTGAACATCTTGAGTTTTTGTTTTGGGGTTGGGTCTTAAGGTTGTGCTTCTATTGTTGTACTCTACATCAAGTTATATGAAACTTAAATATCTCATTCAAGATCTGATTGATGATAAGAAAGTTGGGGTGGATGGACTCATGACTAATATTGATCATAAGCTTTTCAATGAACCTAGGTACCCAAGCATGAACAAGAAGAAAGTTCTAAGAAGAAAAATAGGATGCAAAGATCAACTACATATGATTGATCCAACTTGTGAGAACATAAACATGATTACATCTAAAGGGAAAAAGGAAGGCTAAAAATCAAACATTGATGAACCACCTATGATTATCCTTAGGGTTGTGGATTCTTCCACACAATCACAACCTTGAAATCTTCAGACTAAGAGCGAACAAACATAACAACCTATGGTCATCCTTAAAAGATTTGACCCCCAAACCTACACATATGCTAAAAACTTGAAAAGATCATTAACTTTGGTCTTAACGCTTCCAAATAGACAACATCTAAAAAATTTATAAGATGGGTTTTATAAGTTTATGATTTGGATATGAATTTTTTTCAAAGCTTCTAAAAGAGTGCAACTCACTGGATCATATTAGTGTGCAACAATCCTCATATGGTGCAATGTTAGTATTATCTATCAACCAAAAAAATCTACGAATAGTAGACTCACTTTCCTTACCTAGACCCATTGTAGTGTTACACCATTGGACGATGAATTTTGCATCTGTCAATATTGCTCCATCTTTGTACTTTAGTTCTTCACGAGCTAAAGCTCTTTTGATGCATGCGCCTGCACCATCGTGCTCTCCCTTTCCATGACCAGCCTCTGTGAAATTCCACATATATTGAATTCTACATAATTTGTGCATCCTGCTCAACCAATAGAACATTCGTGCATTCTTGAATTGAGATGCGCAATTGTCTAACCAAATAATGTGCTAACAATATGTTATGCCCCTGTTAACCAAATCTCCATAAAATAGTTAAAAACAACCATGTACAAACTCCGTAGAATGTGATCGATTATTGCTGATGTAAAAATGGTACTCCCTCAAAATCTTCCTATCATCCTCTATACTTGTGGGTAATCCCACAATAATGGATTCCACTTTTTGACCAATTTTGACACTGAAATCAATATTTTTGAAACAAACCCCATGTTCGAGTGACTATATCTTTAAAACTATAAATAATTTCAAGATGACATAAACTAGTGATGTGTAGTACTTTGTTCCTACTTTGTAACCATATTTTTTAATTTTAAAAAAAAAAAATTATGTCAATTTTTTCTTCTCCTCTGAAAAGTGGTACATGTTAAAATTTAATATTTTTAAAGAGTGACAATCTGTTTGACACACAACTTTTTTGCTAGAAAAGATAATGAGGTAATTATTTTAGCATTAGATTTGTAACATAAATATGTAGAGGATGCATTTGGTTTGATTCAATTTGGCTGAATATTGTATAGTTTATGAAATTGTGAAGTGACACCAATTGTAATTCAGACATACGTTCATTTTGACACAAATAACTTGAACTCAATTTATCATAAATGTAAATTATTATTTTTTGAATAGAAAGCTATCTCAATAACCTATTTCCTAGATATTTTTCCATTTTTTTGACCTAATTTACTAATTTTTCCAAAGGGTCGAAGTCAGTTGATGTTTAATCAGTAATGAACCTATAATGAGTTAAACTCATATTTGAAAGTCTTAATGAATATAATATGTATTATAATTATAGTCGTTGGAAAGCTTGCTCCAAGTATCACAAATTGGAATTTTTTATTTTATAATAGGAGATCATTCAATCTCAATTTTAGGGGTCAAAAGAGCCAATTTCATTTTTTTCTAGAAAGCAATACTGAAATTTTGTAATTTGACATGTTTGCACGAACATATTTTTTCCCAAACATATGAGAAAAATAATCCAAAAATCAGAAATTTAAGTTAACATGTTCGCACAAACATGAAAAATAATTTGTGTTCACACGAACATAAAAAAAAAACAAATTTATCAAGATCTCAAACAGAAAAATACAATTTTAATAGAAAAATCATCGTTAAAAATATGTTTGCATGAACGTATTAATAAGGTATGTTCGTGCAAACATACCTTATTTAAACTCAATATGTTCACACAAACATATAATTATTTTATGTTCACGTGAACATAGTTAGCACATTCGCATGAACATACATAAAATTCAATATGTGAATTTTTCATCATTTTACGATTTCCTTCGTCCCCCAAAAGTGGTGCCCAGTATTGTGGGTTCACCCTTGTAGGTGAATGCATGAATGTTATGTGAAAAAATATGGAAACTCGTTGAGAAGTATAATACTTGTCTTGCACCTCATTTTGTGGTTGTAGTGTGTAGTTCTCTGTAAAGTCTACAGCCGAAACAATGGTATCCACTGGAAACGTATTCTTACACAACTTGAATTGCAAATCTAGCTATCGAGCTCTATGTGTATGCCTTGCATAAATGTAAATAATATTTTCATGAAAAATCTTCATGAACTCATACGCTGGAATCTTTTCAATGACTAAATCACATCTTTTACCCTATATCTCATCTTTTAGAGCATATGTCACTATCTTAAATTTTCCATAATCTACTATTTCATTTCCAATTGCATGTGTACTATCCATATGTTGACAAGTTGATAAAAGTTGCAAAGAACCACAAAATAAGCATGTACTATCCAAGCATGATGTCTTGTAAAATTGTTGGTCATCCCCTATTTCACATAAAATGTTGGATATGAATTCCCTTGAAGATCTTGGTGGCTCATTCATGTCACAATCCTGTAGAACAAACTCAGAATGCAAAAACACACATATATGCCTAAAAACATCAAAATGATTAGAAAATTCAATATGTATCCTACAACAACAAGTTGTGCGCATGTGATTTATCTTCACATAAAAAGGTTTACCCATCTCAAAAAATCTTTGACTTATTCAAATTTGAGGATACATACCAATAAATTTTGCAAAAAATTGTGTCTAAGTTGAGTCCAAAAAATGTTTCACATGTGGGTCACGATTTTGACTACCAATCCTCCTTACAAAATCTCTTTGATTATGGGAAACATGTGTGTTATTTTTTCAAAAATATTCTATCAATGATTTCAAAGCTTCACTAATTTCTTTATCCTTTCATAGTAGTCTACCATTAAATGTTCATAACTCTTTTTTTGTTGGATCTTCCAATCTCTCACGCCTTAGCATGGCTCTCCTCAGAGTAACCTCTATTAATTTTTTATATTTTTCTTGTCTTTCTCATGAGTTGAGCTTTCTTCATTTGGGTACTTACTATTGTCGATGTAAGTACTCGTCTTGTGATATTACTATCTTTGGTGCATGATTTAGAACCCACTTTGTCATAAACACTCATTAGATTCTTTACAAAAAAATTTCATTTGAATCATCCATCATTCTTAGCACAAGAATCTTCATGATAGGCCTAAATTTCAAATTTCTCATCATTTCAACAAATAATTGGCATTGACTTGTAATATTTAATTCTTTAAAAAATAATCTCCACATATGATTAACTTTTTTTTGACAAGTACGCTTTCTAATCTTGTCAGGCATTGATTTCAAAATGTTAGTATCAATATCAATCAAATATTTTGGTCTTCTAAAATGAATTCTAGAAGGTGTTATAATCTCTTCCATTCCCTCAACATAAGGTTGAGTGTATTGCGTACCTTGAACCGAAGATGATGTGTCTTGGCAATAAGATGCAAAAGATGGAATATCACCTACTTGATATGTTGATTTTGTGCCTTCAACATGACATGATGGAGTGTATACATCGTCAAATCTACAAATTAGTGTCTCTTCAACATGAGAGGATGATATGACTCCAACATTGGAAGATGGTGTAGCTTTACAATTCAATTGTCTTCTTGAGAATAACAGTCTCATTCATTCTCTTTGTCTTTCCAATTCTTCCTCTTTGTTTCTTTGTATCGGTGGTTCTTGATCCTCTTCGAAAGTCAATTCTTCATTATTGTTTTACAATTTTCTTTGTTCACATACTAGTTTCATTTTATCTCTTTTAATTGCCAAATCTCTCTCACTATCTTCATTTGTTTGAGTTTTTTATTTCTTCCTTGGCATGATGATGATTTCTAGATGTCAAATTATTCAAACATCTGAATTACTTACAATGTGTAAATTACAAATCATTCAAATAAATATAAAAATTACAATTATTTCAATGAATACACAATATATATCAAACAACTTACCAAATTTCTAACCATTTCGAAATAACATTTCATTCAAACATACAAATTTCAATAAATTCACTATATATTAAACAATATGTCAAATTATAATCAAATTTGTATCTATATATCAACAAACAATATTTAAAAAGGATTACACTAACCTTTTCTATTGAAAGAATATTAAAAAAGCCTTCAAGTAGCATATCCAATGATTGAATTTGGTGTTTGCTAGCTTCAAAAAGTTTTCAAATAGTATTTGCTAACTTCCAACAACTTGAAACCCATTTTTTCTGTCAAAACAACAGAATGCACAATAGACAAAGTTAGAGAATGGATGAAATGGGACTCAAAATTGCTTTGTGACCATTTTTGGCTGATTTGGCATAGTGTGTATGCACTATAGAGCATACACACTATAAAGTGCGTAGCATTATATCAAAACACATCTCTCCCTATCCCACCATCCCCTATCCCCTACTCTCTCTCTCCCTACTCTCTCTCCTCTCCCATCCCCTACTCTCTCTTAGTCTCTCTCTCCTCTCCCATCCCCTACCCTCTCTCACTCTCCCTCTCCTACTCCCTCTCCCATCACCTACTCTCTCTCACTCTCCCTCTCCTACTCCCTCTCCCATTGCCTACTCTCTCTCACTCTCTCACCCTCTATCCTCTCCCATCCCCTACTCTCTCGCTCTCTCTCTCTCCTCTCCAATCCCCTACTCTCTCTCGCTCTTTCTCCTCTTCCATCCCCTACTCTCTCTCTCTCTCCTTCTCCCACCACCTACTCTCTCTCACCCTCTCTCCTCTCCCATCCCCTACTCTCTTTGTCTCACACACTTCCATCCCCCCCTCTCTCTCTCAGGCTACTCTCTCTCCCATCCCCTAGTCTCTCTCTCTCCCTACTCTCTCTCACCTCTGTCATCCCCTACTCTCTCTCTCCCTACTCTCTCTCTCTCTCGCTCTCCCTCTCCCACCACCTACTCTCTCTCTCCCTCTCCCACTGCCTACTCTCTCTCACCCTCTCTCCTCTCCCATCCCCTACTCTCTATATCTCTCACACACACTCCCATCCCCTCCTCTCTCTCTCTCCCACTACCTACTATCTCACTCTTGCTCTCTCTCCCTCTCTACCCTCTCTCTCTCCCATCCCCTACTCTCTCTCTTACACACACTCCCATCCCCCCTCTCTCTCCCTCTCCCACTCCCTCTCCTACTGCCTACTATCTCTCTCTCACTCTCTCTCTCCCTCTCTACTCTCTCTCCCATCCCCTACTCTCATTCTCTCTCCCATTCCCCTACTCTCTCACACACTCTCTCCCATCCCTCTACTCTCTCACACACTCTCTCCCATCCCCTACTCTCACACTCTCTCCCATCCCATCCTCTCCCTCTATCACCCCCTACTCTCTCTCACTATCTCACACTCTCTCCCATCCCCTATACTCTCTCGTACAGACACTCCCATCCCCCCTCTCTCTCCCTCTCCCACTCCCTCTCCCACCACCTAGTCTCTCTCTCCCATCTGCTAGTTTCTCTCTCTCTCTATACTCTCTCTCCCCTCTCCCATCCCATAAACTCTCTTTTACAAATACACACTCCCATCCCCCATCTCTCTCTTCCCTCTCCCATCCCCTACTCTCTAGATCTCTCACACACACTCCCATCCCCCATCTCTCTCTCCCTCTCCCACTCCCTCTCCCACCACATACTATCTCTCTCTCTCTCTCTCTCTCTCTCTCTCTCTCTCTCTCTCTCTCTCTCTCTCTCTCTCTCTCTCTCTCTCCCTCCCTCTCAACTCTCTCTCTCCCATCCCCTACTCTTACTCTCTCTCCCATCCCCAACTCTCTCACACACACTCTCCCATTCCCTAATCTCTCTCTCACCCTCTCCCATCCCCTACTCTCACTCTCTCTCTCCCATCTTGTACTCTCTCTCTACCACCCCCTACTCTCTCTCTCACTCTCACACTCTCTCCCATCCCCTACTCTCTCTCTCTTACACACATTCCCATTCCCCCCTCTCTCTCTCCCTCTCCCACTGCCTACTTTCTCTCCCCCATCCCCTACTCTCTCTCTCCCCTCTCCCATCACCTACACACACACTCCTGTCCCCCCTCTCTCTCTCTCCCTCTCCCACTCCCTCTCCCACTGCCTACTACCTCTCTCTCAAGTTCTCTCTCTCCCTCTCTACTCTCTCTCTCTCATCCCTTACTCTCACTCTCTCTGTCTCCCATCCCCTACTCTCTCTCACACTCTCTCCCACCCCCTACTCTCACTCTCTCTGTCTCCCATCACATACAAGCTCTCTTTGCCACCCCCTACTCTCTCTGACACTCTCACACTCTCCCATCCCCTACTCTCTCTCTCTCTCTCTTACACACATTCCCATTCCCCCTCTCTCCCCCTCTCCCATCGCCTACTCTCTCTCCCCCATCCCCTATTCTCTCTCTCTCTTTCACAAACACACACACTCACATCCCCCCTCTCCCTCCTCGCCCATCCCCTACTCTCTAGATTTGTCACACACACTCCCATCCCCCCTCTCTCTCTCCCTCTCCCAGTCCCTCTCCCACCACCTACTATCTCTCTCTCAAGTACTCTCTCTCCCTCTCTACTCTCTCTCATATCCCCTACTCTCACTCTCTCTCTCTCATCCCCTACTCTCTCACACTCTCTCCCATCCCCTACTCTCACTCTCTCTCTGCCACCCCTACTCTCTCTCGCACTGTCTCCCATCTCCTACTCTCTCTCTCTCTTACAAACATTCCCATTCCCCCTCTCTCTCCCTCTCCCACTCCCTCTCCCACCACCTACTCTCTCTCCTCCATCCCCTACTCTCTCTCTCTCTCCCCCACCACCTACTCTCTCTCCCCCACCACCTACTCTCTCCTCTCCCATACCCTACTCTCTAGATCTCTCACACACACTCCCATCTGCCCTCTCTATCCCTCCCACTACCTACTCTCTCTCTCCCATCCCCTACTCTCACTCTCTCTCTCTACCACCCCTACTCTCTCACACTCTCTACCATCCCCTACTCTCTCTCTTACACACACTCCCATCCCCCTTTCTCTCTCCCTCTCCCACTCCCTCTCCCATTGCCTACTATCTTTCTCTCCTATCCCCTACTCTCTCTCTATCTCTCTCTCCTCTCCCATTCCCTACTCTCTCTCTCTTTCACACACACACACCCATCCCCCCTCTCTCTCCTCTCTCATCCCCTACTTTTTCTCTCGCTCACTCTCCCACTCCCACTCCCTCTCCCATTGCCTACTCTCTCTCTCTCACTCTCACACTCTCTCTCTCACTCTCTCACTCTCACTCTCTCCCTCTCTACTCTCTCTGCCACCCTTCTCTCTCTCATATTTTCACACTCTCTCCCATACCCTACTCTCTCTCTTACACATATTTCCATCCCCCCTCTCTCTCCCTCTCCCACAACCTACTCTCTCTCTCCCATCCCCTACTCTCTCTTGAGCTACTCTCTCTTCCCCCCTCTCCCATTCCCTACTCTCTCTCTATCTTTCACACACATGCACTCCCATCCTCCTCTCTCTTACTCTCCCTCTCCCACTCTATCTCCCATCATCTACTCTCTCTCTCCCTCATCCCCTACTTTCAATCTCTCTCCCATCCTGTACTCTTTCTCTCTCCCCATCCCCTACTCTCAATCTCTCTCTCCCATCCTGTACTCTCTCTCTTACACACATTCCCATTCCCCCCTCTCTCTCCCTCTCCCACTTCCTAATCTCTCTCCCATCCCCTACTCTCTCTCTTTCACACACACCACACAATCTCATCCCCCTCTCTCTCTCCTCTCCCATCCCCTACTCTCTAGATCTCTCACACACATTTCCATCCCCCCTTTGTCTCCCTCTTCCATTGCCTACTGTCTCTCTCTCTCACTCTCTCCCTCTCTACTCTCTCCCCCATCCCCTACTCTCTCTCTCTCTCCCCTCTCCCATCCCCCACTTTCTCTCTCTACCACCCCTACTCTCTCTCACATTCTCACACTCTCTCTCATGCACTACTCTCTCTCACACACACTCCCATCCTCCTCTCTCTCTCTCCCTCTCTCGCTCCCTCTCCCACTACCTACTCTCTCTCTATCGTCCCCTACTCTCAATCTCTCACTGCTATCTCATACTCTCTCTACCACCCCTACTCACTCTCTCACACTTCCTCTCTCTCCCATCCCCTACTCTCAATCTCTCTCTCCCATCCTGTACTCTCTCTGCCACCCCTACTCACTCTCTCACACTTTCTCTCTCTCCCATCCCCTACTCTTAATCTATCTCTCCCATCTCGTACTCTCTCTTTTCCACCCCTACTATCTCTCACACTTCCTCTCTCTCCCATCCCGTACTCTCTTTGCCACCCCTACTCTCTCTCACTTCCTCTCTCTCTCCCATCCCCTACTTTCTCTCTCCCCTCTCCCATCCCCTACTTTCTCTCGATCTCTATCTCTCACACACACACATAACCATCCCCCCCTCTCTCTCTTGCTCTTGCTTTGCATCTCTTCTTCCCTCTCTATGCACTATTTAAGTCTCAATAGTGCATGTACACTATAGCGTACATGCGCTATTGAGACCCAAATTCAAAAAGCTTCAAATAGCATGTGCAAACTCTAGCACGCATGCACTATTCAAAGCTTTGCATTAAACCAAGCCTAAGGCTTGGTTTTTCCTTGGAGATCCAACCCAAAGGTTTGGAGTCTATAAATTGGTTTGAGACATGTTTTGCTGCAAACATATAAAAAATGATTGATTTTTCTTCTGTGCTCTCCTTCAAGACTCCTCGTGGTTGAGCATCGACAAGATTAGGTTACATGACATTGTAGGTCTATGTGTTAGCTATATAACCATATAATTTATTTTAAATTTGAACTATTTCAAGCCTTTCATCTATAATTTCTTTTGAATGTATGTCCATTTTTTGTCAAAAACTAGCATGTACTAATTGGGTTGTAGATTTTAGCTCATTCATCAAATTTTGCAACAACTTAGTTTTTTAGAAGCTAGACTCCATTCTACTCACTTGGAAAAAAATAAGTTTTGATTTTAGATTAGATTTCAATCCTTTCTAGGGGTAGCACACAGATATTTCATGTTTTTGGGATGTGTCTAGTTAAAAAATTCATTTAAAAAAAACATATTATAAAATTACCCAAAAAATATGAGATAAACTACATAGCGTTAAGTAACTTTTGACCAAAGCAATTAAAGAATTTCAAAAAAAAAAAGTTAAAATTTTAGGGGGGCCACACTTTGTACTATGTTATGTTTTTTTGGAATAAACAATACCACTTTCTATGGCCCACTTTTTTGAGGACCTAAAACTAAAAATTTTGGAAAAATATTAGTAGTTTAGAAACTAGATTCAAAGGACTAATACTTTTGTTTTTGTCATATCTTAAAATTTTGAGCGTAATTATCTTCAAATTCTTGTTGAAGTTCAGAAATTGCTGATTTCATAAAAAAGGTGTCCATTTGTACCCCCCTTTTGGCACCAAAACTTGGTGCACTTACCCTACTTCTCTCTAAAATATATGTGATACATTGTTTTCTATCATCATTTATCTTGTTGCTATAGTCACTGATCTATTACTCCTTTCTGCTATCCCATTTTGTTCAGGTGTCTTAGGGTCTAAAAGTTGTCTCTTTATACCATTATCTTCAAACAAAAATTTAAACTCATTTGAAATAAATTATCCTCCTCTATCAGATCTCAAGCATTTAATCCTCATACCATATTCATTCTCAACTCTACTCTTTAATATCTTGAATTTATCAAAAGCTTCAGATTTTTCTCTAAGAAATGCAACCCACATCATTCTAGTGAAATCATCAATGAGAATCATAAAACACCTTTCACCATGGAATGCTCTAACCTTTGTAGTACCACACAAATCTATGTGCATAATCTTCAACTTCACTAAAGTAGTAAACTTTTTTCTTGGAAAAGAAATTTTCTTCTAGTTTTTTATCACACATTATTTATAAATCATGTTAGTAGGCTTCACAATTTTAGACAAGTCTTTAATTTTAAATGTAGTACTAACCCTCGCAATGTTATCAAAGTTGATATGACAAAATCTCTTATGCCATAACCAACTTTAATTCATCTTAGCAACTAAACATGTCATTTAAGTATTATTCTCTTGTTTGTGTACCAGTACCAATTAATGTGTCATTCTTATCCTTGATAATACAAGTATTCTATGTGAATTAAAATTTATATCCCTTATCAAAAAGTTGTCCAACCTTCAAAAGATTATGTTTCAAACCATCCACAAAGTAAACATCTATAGTGTTAGTCTTTACATCAAGTGTAATAGATCATTTTCCTTTTGTATGACATGTTGCATTATTTCCAACTCTAATTATTCTACCATCATAACTATTGAATTAAAAAAAAAAAATCATGTCTCAAGTGTCATATGATGAGAAAAACTACTATCTATAATCCAATCAAGCTTTTTCTTTTCAACTGTGATACTAAAGATCTTTGTTCTTTTGTTTCTTCTTTTTTAGGTCTCTCTTCTTCTTTAATAGAAACAAATCCAATTTTATCATAATCCTTATTATCACTATCATTCAAAAGGTATACCATTTTGAAATTAAATTCACCATCCTTACTAACATAAAAGCAATCCTTAGGTACTCTTTATTTATAGGGTTTTTTAGACTTGAACCTATTTTCTCTTTTAGGACTTTTAGAGAAATAAAGAACAAATTGTTTACATCTCCAACAAAAATAATTTTGATACTTTTAGGCTCTCTCTTCATAAGTAGGGTAAGTCCTTCTTTAATTTTCTTGTCTTCTTCAACTTTTTTTTTAATGTTACTAGCATAGTCTCCACTGGTACTTGCACTTCTTGTCAACATAGGATTGTCTCTCTATATGTTGAAAGTAGTCTCCACTCTAAAAAAATTCTCTACTTTTTTTCATCCACATTTCAGATGTCCACAATCTCACAAGAAGAGTCTCTCTTGTAAGTTTAGGTGTGTGAGGAATAACATGTTCAATAATCTGAGTTGTTTGTTTATAAGAAGGTGTCAAGGTCTTCGATATCTTCTAACTTTTCTCCTCCATAATTATTTATTTATGTGACAATTGTTGGAAATATAAGAGTAATTGAGAGGAGAGGGGCAAATAAATTACCACTAAAATAAATCCTAGATCTCGTAGATGTCAACACATATTATAAACTTCACTAAAAATATTGATTCTCAGCAAACACACAAGCACTCATTTTACACTAGCAAATGTTGTAACTCAGCAAACACTAAAATAACAACTGTAACTCAGTAAATGAAAATCTTAAGACATTATCTTTGATTAACCTTACAAGTTTTAACTTAGTTTCATACACATAAAAGAAATAGCATGAACTCAAGTGACACCAAGATTTAACATGGAAACTTAATTTGGGAAAAACCACCAATTGCAACTAGTTACTAACTTTCACTCTTCTTAAGTGAGCCCTATTTGGATCCAACCCTATTAAAGGTTATAAAATGCATTGTTAGGTGTGACCCTATTAGAGGATTTAATCACCCTATTAGGAGTGGCCTTGTTAGAGGTCTTTAGACACTTCAATCTAGAAATATCGCCTTGTTAGAGGATTTACAAATAGATGTTAAGCCAACTCTATTAAGAGATTTAGATCACTACTACAATGGTTAGAGAGTAACAATGAGATGACCTAATTTTTGATACAGCTAAAAAAATTATTACATATCTGAATTCTGGCTTGTATGCTTGATCCTTTCTAATCAAATGTATCTTTGCAACTCAACAGGGATATTTTGCTTATCCTTCTAATTCACTTCCTCTAAGAATCTTCAAATCTTATGTTACTTACACACATTCAATCCTCAACTTGACCCTAAATTTATATCTTACACATTGCCAAGTCATCCTGAATACAACTTAGAATGCTAAATATTCATCTCCTCATTCAACTAGAACCAACAAACAAATCACTTGAACTCAATATGCCAAAACAAGAAAATCCTTTGTTAACTAACCCTAATTAGTAGACATTAATGTAGAAACGATTTTCTTTTGTTAACCAAGTGAACTCAGTTAACACTACATATTCACAAAGCTCCTTTGGTAAACAAGTGAGCTCATTTAATTCTGGTTCCATCCAACTTTTCCTTCATTAGCTGAGTGAGCTAGGTTAACACTCAACTTTTGTGATCTTCTCTTTGTCACCAAAGTTAACTCGGTAGACACTTTCTTATGAACTTGGAAAACTCTGGAATGCTCGACAGACATAGGAAACTATCTTCATCACCCGAGTGAGCTTGACATACACTGATTGGCAATTATATGACCTTTTTTGTAACATCAAAGATAATACACAATTAACCAATTGTTTTCAACAGACAATCTCTGATATTCTAGAAAAAATATCCTCTTACAGTTTCATCTTTCAACATCTTAGCATCTTGAAATAAGCATATTAAACTCTATAATCTAGTCTTCTTAGTATGTTTATCACCCTCAAATGTACTTTGTAAGGCATTCTAAATCTCCTTAGAAAATCTTAAAGATTTGACCTCTCCATATTCACTTTCAGGAAGAGTTGATAATTGTACTTCTCTAGCAATCACATTCTACATGAATAGATTTTTCTTTGTTTCGTCACATCCTCCAAGATTTTCTAATTCAATCACAACTTTAGGTTTTTTAGTCACCAACCAAAATTCTAGACCAATGTATAGTAGGTGTGTCTTCATCTTTTCTTCTCAGTTGTCATAGTCAATTCCATCAAACTTTTGACTATCTTTCCTAAAATAGTTCTCCTAAGGTTGTTTCGTTCAAGGACCTGATGCTCTAATACTAATTTTTAGAAAGTAAAGTCTACCAAGATAATGAGGGGGTGAGGGGGGTGAATCAATTATGTACTTCAAATAATTCTCAATATCTTTATTTATTCTTAAACATGTAAATAGTAGATACAGCAA
The DNA here is from genome assembly GCA_028749045.1 of Cupressus sempervirens. Taxonomy (NCBI): domain Eukaryota; kingdom Viridiplantae; phylum Streptophyta; class Pinopsida; order Cupressales; family Cupressaceae; genus Cupressus; species Cupressus sempervirens. The sequence goes on from CM053783.1 coordinate 696,003,637, forward strand.
CCATAGAAAGAAAACCATGCACAATAACACTAGATATGTTAACTATGGGAACTCTTGATTAGAGGGAAAACCCCAGTGGGGATGGTACCTAGAAAATGATGTAATAATATAAAATTTCCTTTTTAGAGGATAGACCCTATTAAGAGTCAATAAAATACAATCACTACATATGAGTCCCTGTTAGGAGACTTTTAATTCATGATAGAAGATTCCAACCCTGTTAGGAGTTGAGAGGATGATAGTTGAACCCACTATCTAAATAGCCTTGATACTATTCCTTTTGAATAATATAATATGAAACAACAACTTTCCAACTAGAAAATTGTCTTTCAAAGTATAGTTCCTTGTAATCTCATCGTGCCTCCTACATCAAACTCTTCTCTGATCTTCACAAGTTCACATCGTTCGAAACTACAATTAGAATAATTATTATGTTTTCATTGACATCAAATCTTATTGGTAAGATATTTTCTATTTGAGTAGAGTGTCATATCAAGATGATTGATGAAGAGGATTTGAGAAAAAAGACATAACAGAATGACCTAGAAGAAATGTTGAGTTATGAAGAACTACAATGAGCACTTGATAAGTTAGACTTTGACAAGATAATATGATTGTTTAATCATAACCTAAGTGGAGAAGATAGTTGTACTAAAGCCTTGAAGAAGTGATCAAAGAGAGACCAAATGTGTAGGCTTGATCAAGAAAAATAGTAGAATATTAAGGAACTTAAAGTTTATACTGAGTAATTGAGTGATGACTGAGTGTTAGACCACACTATTGGCTGATGGACGATCTTTGATGGATTATGAGAAAATTTTGGTTTCTGGCAGACACATTTGATTTCTTGGAATATGTAAAGTGTGTTGAAGATAAGGATGGATGACCTGTAGTATTTAATTAAAGGGAAGTCATATTTGAGCATTTCTATACAAGAATTCAAGTAGAAGTTTGGAGAGGTTTCTAGAAGAGAAAAGAGGAGATGAAATGATGGAAGCATTCAATGAATCCAACCTAACCCTAAGATCTATAGTGATGTTTAAGTGGTAAAAGATTATAATTACCTATTTAAGGAGATACAAGGGCTAAACTTGGAGAGGTTAGCAGAGTTGGTGAAGCCCTTAACAAAGTTGGAGTAGTTATTGATGTTATTGATTGGCGAATTTGAGCAGGAGGCTAAGAAGAGTTGTGAAGAAGTGAAGTATGATTTCTTGAAGGGTTGCCAAGCATATCAAAGATAGAGATCACAATAGAATCCAATTAGTGGATCAGTATATGAATTGAATTTTTATTTTTATTTTTGAAGTGATTTGTATCTATTAGATCAAACCTGATGTTACTTTATAACCATTATATCAGTATTGAAATCCTTTAATCAAGGTTGACCTAATAGTCATATATAAATCCCTTAATCAAGGTGACATTTTAATGGAATGTTCTAATCCCTCTAACAAGGTTATTCCTAATAGTGTGATTAAATATTTTAACAAGGTCACATTTAACAGGGTTGGATCCCAATAGAGCTCACTTTAGAAGAGTGAAAAATTGATGACATGTTATTGGTGGTTTTTTCCAAATTGATTTTCCACATTAAATCCTAGTGTCATACTTGTGTGTATGTTGTCTAATATGTTTTATTGTTAATGTTTTACATTCTACAAGTTTCTTGCTATTAGGATAGTGGACTACAATTTTATGTTAGTGATTATTTTCTATAGAGACCAAGCTAGGAAATGTTTAGATATGAATTATCTGAAGTGATCAAAAGTTCAATTTCTATATCTAGTCCTGAGGATGATTGATTCGCCCCCCTCTCAATTATTCTAAATCATTCTAACAATTGGTATCAGAGGATTGGTTCTTGTAGAGAAAAGTTTGAAGGTACTTGGAGCTAGAGTTCAAGATGTTAGAAAAGGAGGTGTCAAAGTTGAACAAAGAGAACTTCCCTACATGGTAGAGTTTGATGAATTTGCATGCGAGAATTTGAGATGGATCAATACACTATGTGGGACATGCATATGTGATGATACCAAGTCCTCTAATAGATTAGTAGATGAAATAGAAGAAAGAACACAACCAGGCTATGTTGGAGATGGCATGAACCCCAAGCTATGCCAAGTTTGATGATATAAATGAATGCACTATAGCCAAGAAAATGTGGGATACATTGAGACTATCTAAGGAGGAGAGAAAAAAAAAATTGAGAGAAAAATTAGAAATTTTAAGAGGAAATTTTGATGAAATGAGAATGGTAAAAGGAGAAAATATTGTGGACTAATCAAAGAGCTAGTAAATGCAATAAGAAGATCAAATGGAACGATTGATGATGAAATTGTCATTAGCAAGGCATTGATAGTCCTACTTCCTATTTAGGCTATTAGAGTTTTTGCAATATAGGAATTGAGACATACTCCTAGAAATAACCTAACTTTGGAAGGTGTACTTGGTAGGCTTATTGCTTTTAAATTGTCAAATATTAATAATTTTACTCCTACTACTATTGAATCTTCTTTCAAATCTCAATTGGTTATTAGTGGTAAAAGAAAAGAAAAGTGTGTGAATAGTGATAGTGTTGTCTCTGATAATGACCTTGATGAGCTTTAAGCACTGATGGCTAGAAGAATTCCAAGAGGTGGAGAAAAATAAAAAAGTAATCTTCCTATAATTTTTTTCATGTAACAAAGTTGGTCATATTGCTGCAAGATGTCCTAACATAGAAGACAAGGATGATAAAAGGGGAAGAAAATAAAAAGGAAGAAAAGATGACTAAGACAATAGGAGAAATAAGGACTACAAAGACAAAGGTAAGAAATCTTGTTATATTGTTGAAGAAGAAACTGCCAATGAGTCTGATAGTAATGATGAAGTTTTCTATGTTTATATGAAAGAAGATTATGCTGAAGAGAATAAAACTACATTACATTCATATGTGAGTAACGGTAATAGATGGATAATTAATAGTGGTTTCTCACATCACATGTATCATAATAAAAGCAAGTTTGAAACCATGGAATCATACGAAGGTAGTTGTGTTAAGTTTGGTAATGATGCACCATGTCTAGTGAAAGGTAAAGGGTGAATACAATTAACTGATAAGATCAAGTGTGATAATGTTTATTAGGTTGAAGAACTTACCTATAACTTGTCGAGTATTTCATAGTTGAAAAAAATAAGGATACGAATTTGAATTCCATCATAGAAAGACCAAGATATTTGATGCTATTGGTGAACTGATTGGAAGAGGAGATCAATAAGAGGTTACTTGTTTTATCTAGATTTATCTATTGAGACGTGTTTGTTTGCACAAAATGAAGATATATGGTTATGGCATAAGAGGTAAGCATTAGCAAGATGAAAATAGTAAGAGGATTACACAGATTGAAGAAACCTAACAATGCTATGTGTAAATTATGTCAATTGGGAAAAATGACAAAGTTTGGTTTCAAGAGAAAATCCTGTACATATAATGATATTTTGGAATTGGTTCATACTGACCTTTGTGGACCTATTGGAGTGTAAATCTATTGTGAAAAAAAATATGTATTCTATTTGTTGATGAATATCCTAGAATGATGATTGTAATGTTTCTTAAAGAAAAATATAATGCTTTTTAGTTGTTTAAGTGGTGTTTGGCATGAGTTGAAAAGAAAGTAGATAAGATTATAAAGTTCTTGAGATATAATAGAGGAGGAGAATTTATCTCTAATGAATTCAGCATATTTTGTAATGATAGAGGAATCAAGAGGCAAATGTCAGCACCTAAGAACCCTCCCCAAAATGGAATAGTTGAAAGGAGGAATAGATCAATCATGGACTGTGCTAGAACATTGGTGATGAAGAAGAATGTGTTATAGAAATACTGGAGAGAAGTTGTAAGTACAACAATCTATACTTTGAACAACAGTCTATACTTTGAAACTACAACTAGAATAATTGTTATGTTGTTATTGATTTCAAACCTTATTGGTAAGATAGTTTCTATATGAGTAGAGTGTCATATGAAGATGATTGATGAAGAGGATTTGAGAAGAAGGACATAACAAAAGGGCCTAGAGGAAAGTTTGAGCTATGAGGAACTACAATGGGCACTTGATTAGTTAGACTTTGACAAGATAATATGATTGTTTAATCAAAATCTAAGGGGAGAAGACAGTTGTATAGAAGCCTAAAAGAAGTGATCAAAGAAAGACCAAATACATAAGCTTGACAAAGAAAAGAGCATAAGATTAAGGAACTTAAATTTTATCCCGAGTAATCTAGTGATGACCGAGTGTTAGAACATAGTGTTGGCTAAGGGACAACATGTGATGGATTATGAGGAAATCATGGTTTCCAACTAACATGGTTGATTCCTTGGAATATATAAAGCTTGTTGAAGATAAGGATGAATGGTCTAGAGCATTTAATTCAAGGGAAATCATGTTTGAGAATTTTTACGAAAGAATTCAAGTAGAAGTTTGGAGAATCTTGTAGAAGAGAAAAGAGGAGACAAAATGATGGAAGGATTCGATGAATCTAACCTAACCCTAAGATGTATAGTGATGTTTAAGTAGAAAAAGATTAGAATCACCTATTTAAGGAAGTACAAGGGCTAAACTTGGAGAGGTAATTAGCAGAGTTGGTGAAGACCTCAACAAGGTTGGAGTAGTTGTTAATTTTATTGATTGAAAAACTTGGGCAGGAGGCTGAGAAGAGTTGTGAAGAGGTGAAGTATGATTTCTTGAAGGGTTGTCAAGAAGGTCAAATACAACGATGAAAATGGAGGCCAATCAGTGGATTACCATATGAACTGAATTTTGATATGTGTTTGCAAGGTGAGTTGTATTTGTCAAATCAAACTTGCTATTACATTCTAACCATTATATTAGTTTTGAAATCATTTAATCAAGGTTGACCTAATAGTCATATATAAATCCTTTAATCAAGGTGGTATTATAATGAAATGTTCCTAAACCCTCTAACAAGGCCAATCCTAATAGGGTGATTAAATCCTTTAACAAGGTCACATTTAACAATTTTTTTTGTAACCTTTAACAGGGTTGGCTCCTAACAGAGCTCACTTCAGAAGTGTGAAAAATTGGTGACATGTTACTAGTGGTTTTTCCCAACTTGGGTTTCCATGTTAAATCATAGTGTCGTACTTGTGTGGATTTGAATCTAAGATGTTTTATTGTTAATATTTTACATTCTACAAGTTCTTTTTCTATAAGGAAAGTGGACTATAATTTTATATTACTGATTATTTTCTATAGAGACCGAGCTAGGAAATGTTTATATCTAAAGTATTTGAAGTGATTAAAAGTTAAATTGGTACATATGGACCTAAGGATCCACCCCACCCCCCGCGCCACCCCACCCCCCCCCCCTTTCACCCGCCACTCCCCTTAGCTATTCTAAATCATTCTAGCATGCATATCAAGCTTGCACAATACATATTACAAAGATCTAACTGAGCACCATACATTAGATCCAAGTAAACCATCTTTCCTTTATACCAAGTCCTAAAATAAGTTATTGAGACATCCTTGAGGCTTTCCAATTTAAAATAATAATATAGGGCCACCTTAAGCTATTATAATACACATTACATTACAATTTTACATTTTATCATAGATTAAAAATAAATAAATTGTCGGTTCATAGTCTTCATATTTTTTCACTTAATGATCTTTAGATTATGCCCTATGAACCATGGTATCTATAAATGTATTCAACGTCTTGTTGGTTCTCAAAATTTTTGGTTGAATTCCTACAAGCCTTGCCTACTAAATGTGGGGAATCTCAAGACAATTTTGGTCAACAAAGAAGGTTGAAAAACAATTAATCAATCTCCATGCTTCAAGCTCTGCAAGACCTAGGTGGTACATACCTATGTTGATACTTCTTAGAACAAGTTTTGAAGATTAAATAAAGAAGATTTAATTGATACTCTTGAAACAAGAAGAGTTTTCTTAAGGAGAAATCAAATATGAAATTGAGTTCTTTTGAATGTTTTGAAAATGCTTTTAAATGATGACTAATAGCATGGATGAGAATGGATGAATGATATGCAAATAACTAAGGTAAATAACCATACCAACATGCAATTTTATATCAACTCAAATGAATCAATAGACTATTCCCTTTATCCAATTTAGGCAAATGGAGTCAACCTTGTACTTACTTATCATTAGACCCTTTAGGAGATAGCTAGCCACACCATTAATTACTAGATGGAGAACTTAGTACATGAAACCCTAGTCTAAATGAATTTAACCCCTATTAGAGGTGATCAATTAGAAAGATACCATAACACACTATTAAATTATCTGATAATCAAGGGTATTCATGAAGTTCAATCTGTCAAATAGTAATTCTAGATCCAAGAGGACAATATAATATGCAAGTATTAAAAAACCATTTAACTAGATCGAGATAGAAAAAATCTTTTATTGATTCAAAAAAGGAAGTACAATTGAGTTGTGTTCAAGTTGTATTACCTAATTACACTACTATAAGCATCCATCTAGCATCTATAATTTAAAAATGTTTTTCATTTTGTAACTATCTACTAAAAATGATCCTGGTATCCTTTATAGAAACCTAAAGGATGCATACAACCTTCAGGTCATCACATCACTTCCTAAATAAAACCTAAATTCAACTAAACATATATTAATTAAAATGCAATTTTTAATCAAAATAATAAATCTAGAATATTGATTTCGTTATTGCCACCTTCCTGAAAGGTCACATCATTTGACTTTGAGAAAAAAACTAAATCTTTAACGCATCTTTGATCATCCTTAATCCCTTTTAGTATATAATTTTCATGCTCTAGAATATTTTTGATAAATAAGTCATGAGCTTTACATATGTACCTATGAATTAGTCACCTGGAACATGAATCCAAGAATGCTTAGATATGTTCGAACAGAGAGAATTTTTCTTCCCAGGTGTGATGGGGTATAAAAAATTTCAAAATTTTAGTGTTCCAATATTGGTTCTTTCTGGGGTTGTATCCCCCCTGTGAGCATAACAAGATCCTATCTATCTCTATAGAAGCAAACTAGGCACTCACTCATTATCTCTTTCCTCTATCAAAAACCTTATTTTGATCATGAAATAATAGAAAAATTATGAAATCATTCATAAAAAATATTCCTTCATTCAAAAACCTCTATGTGGTCTCCCATCTCAAATTACTATACTCTCCCTTGAGTATCAAACACTTAAGTCTTTTCATTAATTTCTTGTGCAACTTTTGAAAAATAAAACACCTATATTCATGTCTCAAAAGTAATTCACCTGAAAAATTCCCATTTCGCATAGTGAATCATTTCTCCTAGAGATAGACTTATGTCATGCATCTTAATACTCAAAATAAACTTCCTATCAAAAATATAATAATATCTAAAGTTATTAATATCTATCTTCTCCTTTTGGAGTTTTGGGAATAATTTTTCCTCGAAACTAATTTCATATAGAATTTGATTTCCATTTTCATATAATGATTTGAGAAAAGAGAAATTTTGATGTTGAAAGTATTAAAAATATTTCCAAAGGAATTTTCAAGAATACTTAACTGAATTTGCTTCTCATAACACATTCCTAAGTTTGAGATATCATTTATTGGTATCACAATGTAGCTTTTTGTACCTTATGATTTATCTTGGCATAAGGATTCATCAGGTATGTTTTTGATTAGGAAAATAGGTTTTATAGGGACCCTGAAACCCAAAGTTTTACAACATAAAACAACCTAAAGTAGAAAAGACAGAAAAAACAAAAATTGCCTCAAAAGGCCAGAAATGAAAAGGCCCGAAGCCTGAGAAACAAAGGCCGAAAACAGAGCTTGGCGGGCAAACTAGTGTCCCTTCTTTTCCATTGCCTATAGGGTTTCTACAGTGTCACTTTCCTTCTGGTTGGCCTCTTCCTCCTGGATTGTGGGGAGGAAATGCATCTGGTCCCCCTGACTTTCCTGGATTCCAGTCTCTTTCTGAGGATCTTCCTGGCTGGTTCTATGCTCTATACTCTGCTCCACGTTCCCCACAAGGCCGGCCTTGGTCAAATAGTCCCCCAGATTAACAATGTTTTCATTCAAGGTATGGAGGGTATCCACAATCTATTTAGTCACAACCTGGTGGACGGAATCCATCCTTTGGACCTTCTGCTCGAGCCGGGTGATTCTATCCTCCTGATTGTCTCTGGGGTCCTGGCTTCTATATTTTTCCTGGCTGCCCAGCTGGTCTTTACTACCTCTGGCCTCATGATCCTTGACATCCCCCCTGTTGTTGGTATGGTTGGACCTATCCTTCAGAGTCTCAATTTCCTGAAAAAGCCACTTAATGGAGCAGAAATTGTCAATCAAGCTATTCTTTGCATTGTTGAGAAAGTTGAAACCCATTTCACGAACATTGTCAGAGAGAACCAAAAGAATCGGGTCAAGGAGCTTGTCATAGTGGGTGCTACTGTCGAGATCCCCCAACACCTGGATTTTAGTAGGTTCTCTAACAATGCCCATACTGACACTATCCATATTGAAATTTCTCCAGGCTCTTCTCTTATTTTTCCTGATGGCCTCCCCCCCCTTTTCAACCATGATTTCTATCATCTCTTCTGGGGGCAAAATGGGGACCTCCAGGGGGGAGGTGGGTGCAGTAGGGCTTGAGGGAAAATCAGCGTAGTCACTGATATGATCATGGGTTGGGGTCTGGTCCAATTTTATTTTCTTGGGGTTATCCTGGGTTACCAAGGGGGTCACCTCCTTCTTGTCATTATCTTTCTCCTTGTCATCTTCCAACTCACTTTCCTTCTCTTCCACCGATTTTGCCTCCTCCGACTTCGTTTTTGAATCATTACTAGACTCCTTAGGATGAGGGGTAGGGGGGTTAGGGGGAGGGCACCTGGGGCTCTTCCTGCTAGGGAAACGGAGAGAGGGTTTGGCTTTTGGGGTTTCAGACTTGACAGATTTCACAACGCGCACTTCCCCTGAGTCTGAGCTGGCTGTGTCCTCCGAGGAGCCACCCGAAACCCCAATGGACTTGACTCTTGTCTAGGTTTTTAGAAACTCAAAACTGAGGAGTAGAAGACCTTTGTGAAGGGCAGGGTTCTTGATAGGACATTTCTTGTAACTCTCTATATTCTTAGTCATAGAAGTAAAAATATAGAAAGGAAAGGAGATTTTCACTTTATGTCTAAAATGATTAAGCAAAAAAAAATGAAAGGGTCCTGATTCTATCAAACCTGGGCTCCAAAGTGACATACTCTATGATGATCCTCAAAACAAGCCCCCAGAACTTCTTGATGGACTCAATGTATTAGTAGGTGTCAATCTTTACCAGTTTTCTTTTCTCCTTGTCATTCTTGACGAAAGTGTTGACAGCATTGGCGGACATCTTCTTATCCCTGAAGAAGTTCATGCCTTCCTAGGAGAAGCCTATCACCTCCGCGATGAGACCCTCTATGATTTGGTGGGAGACACCATCAATTGTGACCTTTCCATTGTGCTAGGTATCAACCATAATCTTGGTTACCCCCGCGTCAAAACCATGGAGCCTCTCCATGAAGCTGGTTATGCCGCCCTTCTAGAGTTTTTTCCAAACCGTCCCTTTTTCTTTCCAGCTCTCTGTTTCTCCCCATGGCTCCCTTCTAATCCTTTCTCCCACCATTGCGATATTATGCCTCTCTAACCCTAAACCCTTAACAGAATTGCAGAGCTCAAAGATGAAAAAATCGCTAAGGATGAGAGCTTTAATGCGCGTGTTATTGGGTTTAACTCTGGCTTTCTTCTGCTCGTGTGATCTGTACACATTATTATGAAATGGTGGGGGTTCCACATAACTCCAAATGATTCCCTTTTTAAAACATGAGTGAGCATGTCTCATCATCATAAAAATATTTTGAGTTGGTACCTTGAATTTGCTCCTTTCGGATGAGCTCCATAGCCGCCGTCGGAAAATGATTATTGTTTCCCCGCGTCATCACCAAATTGAATGTGACCACTGCATTTGCGAACTAATCAGCAACCACGTTAGCTTCACGATAGACATGGCTAACATGGTAATTTTTAAATTTGCTCAAGTCCATTTTTAGGTCCTCAATTATGCTTTCAATGGTCCATAATGGTTTGGTTGCTCCTAAAATACAATTTATTATATTTAGGGAGTCTCCTTCAAGCCACAGTTGATCGATCCCTGAGTCCAGGGCCAGCTTAACAGTGAGTCTGGCCACACTGGCTTCAGCCAAATGGTTGGTTTGGTGACCAATAGGGGAGGAGATAGCAGCAATTCCCCCTCCCAAGTTGTTTCTTATGATTCCACCGCATCCGGCGGGACCAGGGTTCCCCTTAGCCACTCCATCAAAATTGGCTTTATGCCAGTTTTCGGGGGGGAAGGACCAAGTAGCCTGTTGTCTTCTTTTGATCCTAGCTTCTTTCTTGGTCTTAATTTTCCCTCTGTCCTTTATGTTTCCATCTCTAGTTGTGGAATAATTCTCTTTCATGAGGCCATCAATTTTCTCTGCTATAATACCATCAGGAGCTTCTCTATCTCTAAATATCCTGTTGTTGCGCTCCTTCCAAATTCCCCAGCAAAAGTGTGGGATAATCCAGGAACTCAAAATTTGGGATTCCAGGCCTTTGTGGTTGCTACTCCACTGAATGAATAAATCCTAGATACTAGCAGGCGGGCACCAATAGAAGTTCATATTGGAAGTCAAAAGACTCCACACTCTAGAGGAAAAGGGGCAGTGAATGAAAATGTGATTAACCGTTTCCTGGTCATGCTTATAGAGGCAGCATCTACTAGGAATAATTTGGCCTCTCTTGGCTAAATTATCCAGGGTAAGGATTTTGTCTTGCAAGAGGAGCCAAAAGAAAATGTTGATTTTGGGCGTTAATCCAGGGGTCCAGGCCTTGGCCCAAATAGGTTTCTCCCCTGTGCCCATAAGGGAAAGATCGTCTGAGGCAATAGTATAATGGCCTCCAGAAGAGCCTCCCCAGACTAAGGCATTTCCTTTCTGGTTGATGTTGATAGCGTACAAAGAGGCCATCAAAGGCTCGAGATCTTGCGAAAGCTCCACCAAATTGTGCCATTCATTCCCATTTTTTTAGTTCTTAACCAACATACCATATCTGCCTATTGCCTGATCAACCCACCTGTCAAATGAAGGATGGTTATTGAGAGGTTCCTGAAAAAGCCAGCTATCCTACCAAAAAAGGATTTTGTCTCCCATTCCAGCTTTCCATTTGGCCTTGGATTTAGCAAGGGGAAGGACCTTCAAGATACCATTCCAAATGTTAGAACCCAACCGCAGCTTGGCCCCCTGGAAAATGGAGGAGAGAGATAGGCCTCCCAGGTACTTCTCAGCCAAGATGTCCCTCCAAACCCATGTGCCTTGGAAGATGCGCCAAGGGAGTTTAGCTAAGAGGGATTGATTGAGGTGAGAAATTTTCCTGATTCCAAGACCTCCCTGGCTTTTGGGCAAGCAAACCTGGTCCTAGGCTACCAGGTGGTATCTCTTGTGGTCATCAATTCCAGTCCAGAGAAAGTCCCTCTGAATCCTCTCCATTATGTCTGCAAACTTAACCAAAATCTTAAAGAGACTGAGGGCATAGGTGGGGAGGTTCTGGAGAATCGAGTTAACCAGGGTGCATTTACCTACCTGACTGAGGGTGGCCCCTTTCCAACCAGCAAGTTTCTTGATGAAGTTGTCGATAATACTTGTCCAAAAGGAGTCTGGGGGTTTGGAACCTAGAGGAAGCCCAAGATAAGTCGCCAGCAGGGACCCAATGCCACAACCCAGAATACGAGCAATTTTCCTCTACCTCCCAGAGGAGTGTTGAGGAAGAAGACAGAGCTCTTATCTAAGTTAATAGCTTGTCTAGTACCCCTGGTGTAGGAATTAAGAATGCTTTTGAAGGTCCTGGCCTCCTGAACTGAAGCTTCACCCCCCAAAATTGTGTCATCCAAATATTGCTGATGAGTGAAAGTGGATGGACCCGAAGAAGGCCTCAAACCCACTAAACACTTGTCTATGATCTTCTTCTAGATTAGTCTGCCAAGGCATTCCGCCATGATAACAAACAGGACCGGAGAGATGGGGTCTCCTTGCCTTAGACCCCTAGAGGGGGAGAAGAAAGGAGAGGGGTGGTCGTTGTCCAGAACCGACAAAGAGGGAGAAGACACAAGTTGGGAGATGAGCTTGCAAACCTGATCATCGAGGCCAAAAGAAGGAAGAACAGCAAAGAGGAACTTCCAGTCAACCCTGTCGTAAGCTTTTGACAGGTCCAGCTTAAGAAGGAAGCCTTCCTTTTTGCCTACCTCAAGAGAGTGGATAACCTCATGAATCGAAACAATAGAATCAAGGATCTACCTGCCTGGGACAAAGCCGGTTTGCTAAGGAGAGATAATCAGAGGGAGAACTCTGAGGAGCCTGGAAGTGAGAACCTTGGCAATGATCTTATAGAAGGTATTGCAGAGGCTAATGGGCCTGAATTTATCCAGAGAATCAGCACCCGAGATTTTAGGGATGAGGACCAGAAAGGTAGCATTAAGTTCTTTAAGCAAATTCCTGGCTCCAAAGAACTCTTGAACCGCTTTAATCAAATCCTTTTTCACTACATTCCAAAATATCTGACATGTTAAAACATGCAATTTGGTTGAATGGATCTCTATTAGAATCCTTGTGTGATTCATTGCCAAGAGAAACATCACTTGTTAAAATTTGTTCCTGTAGATGCAATGTACACAAATTATCACCACTTGAATGCAAATTTATCTCAATGAAAGGATTAGTGAGGATTCCTTCATATCCTTCTGAGGTTTCATCATTTTCTTCAATGCACCTTGGGATTTCTTCATGTTCACATTCACTATCTATCCTTGAATGGTCAAAATTCATCTCAAAGGATGGATCAAAGAATGGTGCATATTCATGTGGTGCTTTCTCAAAATCATTAGAAACATTTCTTTCCAAGTTGTTTAAAAATATTTTAGGATCCTTGTGAAGTCTATCTCCTTCATTTGATAATACTTAAATATGATTTGATTTCCCTCTCTATAAATTTGAGAAAAAATAATTATCATTTTTCTTACCAAACTTTTGATATTCTTCATCTAATAAATTGGAAATTCCACACTAATAGAATCCTCTCCTTCACTTTATATTATGTGCAATACATTCCCCCAGTAGCTTTATCATTAATAGATTCTTTCTTAATTTGATATGGACTTTCTTCATCTAGAATGCCATTATGGATTTCTTCTTCTAAACTAAAATATTTTCATTATCTTCCTCCCCTATTACATTCAATAAAATCATCAAATCAGGATCACTTAAGATTTAAAAATTTTGAATTCTATGCATGAATTCATTGTGTGAGGTTTTTATCTCTAAAGGTATCTCATGGTAGACTTTTAATATCCTCATGAACAAGTGGATTACAGATGCATCCTTATGCGTTTCCAAACTATAAAACACATCCAAAGGAGATAAGTGTGAATCTTCACCCACGATATAGTATTGATCCTTTTTATCTTTATCTGAGTATAAAACTTTTTTATTTGTTCTGATCTATGAAAATTGAAACTCTAGGTAACTCCGCAATCTAAACTATGAGAAACTCTCCCCAACACAGTCGCCAATCTATTGGTTCTCAAAATTGTTGGTTGAATTCCTACAAGTCTTTCCTACTTTATGTTTGGAATCTCAACACATTTTTTATCAATGAAGAAGATTGAAAAATATTTAATCAATCTCCACAATTCGGGCTCTGCAAGACCTAGGTGGTTGTACCTATGTTGATACTTCTTGGAACAAGTTTTGAAGATCAAATAAAGCATATTTAATTGATACTGTTAAGACGACAAGATTTTTCTCAAGGAGAAATTAGACATGAAACTGGGTTCTTTTGAATATTGTGAAAATGCTTTCAAATAATGACTAATAATATGGATGAGAATGAATAAATCATATGAAGATGAATAAGGTGAAGAACCACACCAACATGCAATTGTATATCAACTCAAATGAATCAATAGACCAATCCCTTTATTCAATTTGGGAAAATGGAGTCAACCTTGTACTTATCATCAAACTCTTTAGGAGACAACTGGTCGCATCATCAATTACTAGATGGAGAACTTAGTACATGAAATCCTAGTCTAAATGAATTTAACCCCTACAAAAGAGACCAAGTAAATAGATATCATAACACACTATGAAAATATCGAATGATCAAGAGTATTCATGAAATTCATTCTATCAAATAGTAATTATGGTTCCAAGAGGACAATATAGTATGCAAGTATTGAAAAACCATTTAACCAAATCGAGAAAGAAAAAAATTATTTTATTGATTAAAAAAAGGAAGTACAATTGACTTGTGTTCAAGTTGTATTACCTAATCACACTACTATAAACAACCATCCAAAATATATAACTTATAAAAAAAATTCATTGTGTAAGTATCTAATGTGAATGATCTATGTTCCTTTATAGAAATCCAAAGGATGCATACAAGCTTGAGATCATCGCATCGCTTCTTAACTAAAACCTAAATGCAACTGAACACATATTAATTATAATGCAAGGTTTTATCAAAATAATTAATCTAAAATATTAATGTCATTATCGCTACCTTCCTGAAAGGTTACACCCTTTGGCTTTGAGAAAACAACAAAATATGTAATCCTTCTTTGATCATCCTTAATCCCCTTTAGTAAATACCTTTCATGCTCTAAAATATTTGTTTGATAAATAAGTCATGAGTTCACATGAATCCAAGAATACTTAGATATGTTTGAACAGAGAGAGTTTTTCTTCCCAAGTGTGATAGGGGATACTAAAATTTTACAAAATTTTAGTGTCTTAACACCTCTATCTCATTCTACATTATCCAATTCTATCTCTATGACAAGATAGAATCACAATAATAATACTCGATTTCTAGAAATATTGTCTGAAAGCTACCTTTACTAAAATCCTCATAGCTCTATCTAGTATTCATATTTACTTGTACACACTCTTAGTTGTAAAATCTAGATATACTATAGAACATATCCTCAAGTGTGTGCATAATCTAGTCATCAATCCATGAACTGGACCAAACACTTCTACCTACGTAACTATGCCAATCTTCATAGAATAACCAGCATATTGACATCATTGACAAACACAACCATGAATGCAACACATAACCACTTAATCATGTCTTTGGCAATGCTAATATACTCCTCCATAGGAATATCATTAGCATATATGCTAATAGATACTAGTAAAGGGTTAAGGAGGTTGAATGACCATGATGAAGTGGTTCATGACTTGTCAAAGTCTAATCTCCTACTTCTAGTAACAAGGATATTCTTCTAGGTATATAAGAAGAATAAGATCATTGCTAGAGGCCTAGATGTTGGAAGGGATTCGTGGTCTTATCATCCATTTGAGGAGAAAGAACAAGGAAGAAAACCCCTTAAGGTATCATTGTAAAGAAGGTCAAAGATATCAATTCTGGTGTTATCAGGAAGAATCAAAATTTGTCCAACTGCATATAAGTTCTTTAGTAATTTTTTTGTTTTAGGCTTTACAAATTCATCTTGGGCCTATTGGCTTTAATGTTGGGGTCCTTTTTATCCTCTATTTTTGGGGCTTTTAGTAAGTGTCAAGATCCTATGTGGTTGTCTTTTGGTTTATATTTTGACGAGTTGTCTCTTTTTTATTTGTAAAACTAATTTTCCTCCAATCAAAAAATAAGCACTATAAGGGTCTTGTTATCTATCCAATAGTGAGCTTGAATTATTAAAGATAATTGTCATAGTATTTTTGCAATGATACACAATAATGATGAAGAAAATGCCAACCAATAATTTTAAGGATAAAAATAAAAAGATAATAGATGTATAACCATTCTATTAATAGATTTAAAATATATAACTAATTTTATTTTGGATTGGTAGAACTTTTGTATTTTTATTAATACTTTTTTAAAAATTACATCGAAAGGTAAATAGATAGTCCAACAAATATAGGAAAACCCTACACCGACTTCCCCTAACTAGAATTCATTAATTTAAATTGAGGTTTTGAAACTGTAATATATAACCCCAACAAACACATTCTTGGTAGTTATAGAGACATCATAGAGCTATCCACAACAAAATAAGATAGGGATTACAAACACACTCATCAATCTTACATTGATTACAGTATTTGTGCAAAATATAAAATAATACCATCAAAAACATTGACAGAAACATTTTTCACCTGGGTTCTAGAGTGTTTGCATGTTCTCCTCTACATCCACCCATTTTTGTAGTTATTTTTGCAACATTTCCTTCTGGCTTTCTTTCTTTGTGACCAACGTTTGGCAAGTGCCTCCTCTATGAAACATCACATTCCACCAATCCAACATTTCTCTTTTCTTCCTCAATCCCTTCCTCTAAATTCCACAAACAAAAATGCAATTTTAAGTCCATCATCCATCATCAATGAGCTTCCATGAATTATTATTTGCATCCCCTCTCATCAAAACACCAAATGAAAAGTGTAGATTTTTGTATTCTAGCACCTCCACATTAACTTGAGCAATGGTCTCCAAAACCATCTATGCATTTACCCTCTTCTCCCCCAACTAAGGACCCCACACAATGATCATAGAATAAACATCAATATTAGTCATGCCTACTCTCAATGGATTTGAACATTTCCCCTAGAATTAGTGTTACACATCTAGTTAGATGATCATAGATGATCATCATTGAAAAGAAAAATCTCTCCAATCATCTCTTTTTCACCACACCATAAAATGGATTATTTTGTTTTTCAATTGTAAAAGTGTAAGGATGTCTCCATTTTGATGCAATAGAACTAGATCCCACCTTTCTACATATTATCTTCAATGGTAGCAATAAACATCAATTGGCAAGATTTATATAAAAAATTGAACACTGCCCATATTTAATGGTATATCCTCTCTTCAAGCTTATTGTATTTTCAACCAATGCACCAACATTTACTCCCATCACTCATACACTGATATCATTTCCAACAAGCCACCTTTTCCATTTTTTCTCAGTAGCTAAGTTTGTTTAATTTTGAAATCGCAATGGTCTAAAGTCTTTAATTATAATTTTCTCTTTATTTGCAATGGATAAAGCTTAGTTTGACAAATGATTTCCTTCCTTGTCTCCATCCCTTTTCAGATGATTATTCTAAAGTCATTTACCAAATCCAATTCTTCTCCAATAAGATATACATACTCATGCAAATGCCAAGCTCCTTTTGTAATGATGATTAGGAAATTCCTCCAAAATGTAATCTCATGACCCCTAATATCTTAGCCACTTTGGTTGTTATGAATGCTACCTTCTCTTCTACTACATTATTTGTTTCATCTTATAATCTCTTTCCACCTATACCAATAGTCTTCTCCATCCAAACCTTAGTTATAATTCCTACATCTAATAATCTTGGATTGCCCTTAGAAGTGTTGTTAAATTCACTTTTTGGCACCCATCTTCTAAATGAATCCAAATAGTTGGTTCTGAAACACATAACACTGGCTTAACCCAATTCAATCCATTAATGGACAACACATGCAAGTATTTCAAAAATAATAATTCATGAATAAGAAACATCATTTGTAACACTTTTTTAAAAAATCTATGTAATGTAATACTTTATCATTTCATATATATGAGCACCAAATCTCATTTCCAAAACACTTACAAATATAAGAAATGAAATATTTTTATCGTTCCATATCAATAACCATCATGTTCAAATAGAATTGCTTTAATCCAAAATGATTTAGTGGCACACGGTCTACTTTCTTCCAAATTGGGTTAGTGAGACTTATCATAAGTTTCCAATGGTCTTTCCTTGATTGTACACTTCATTAGACAATACCAATAGTGTAAACATGTCAAGGAGGTATAGTGAATGCTAGGAGAATTCTCATCTCATTCCCAAATCATTGTAGGATACTTTATATCAAGAGAATCTTTTAAGGGAACAAAAATAAGTTATATTCTCAACTTTTACACAATAATTTTTAACGTCTAGGAATGTGTCTTATATGTGTGTAGGTAGATATTAAGGTTGTCTACAATATACTATTTTAGTTATTTATCAACTCTAATCCATATTGCTATCAAGGTGAAACTATGTATTTTTAGTCAAACATATTGACTTGTGTTTTGTGAGTAGTGGTTCACAAGAACCCCTCTCTAATGGAGTGAATAGTACATAATTAGTCTTCATTGTTTCTAGATGATGTTCAAGTGAAGAATTGGACCTTCATGGGAGATCACTCATCCTAGTGTACCTCCAAACCAAATGTGTTTTGCCATAGATCTTAATCCAAGATTAAATATGCTTAGCTATCAATAATCATGTTTTTGCCCTTTTACATCTTACCAAACAAAACCACTCATACAAACATATAAGAACAATCTAATAAATATAATGATAATCTAATGAAATAAAATCACACAATTAAATCAATAACATCACATAATATAAGAATCTTATGTCGACATCAAACCCTTTCAATAATGGAATACAAATATATTTAATAGCTGATAGATAATAAATATCATCTACAATACACTTTAAAATCTATACAATGGAAAACTTTCAACCCATATACAACCACCACGCAGCAGAATACTTTATCTTCTCATATGCGTGACCACCATATAGAGAATTACTCTAGCATTCCACATATATACATGGCCACCATGTTTACACGATTCACTCTTCCAATTGCATTGACTCCCATTAAATGTGCATCACTTTCTTTCAAGTGCGTTCATCGAATAGAGATGAAATCTCCATCCACCTGCCAGTCAAATGAATCTCATGGCCGAATGAGCATCCTCCAGTCAAACACATTTTGGGACCAATTAAATATACGAGTACTCATCATAGAGTTCAACTCCACTTTTTTCAAGAGACAATCACAAGACTTGTGTGTTTAATGCTGCACTGCCATATACAATGACCCTTCGATCTCGTGCTTCTTTAAAACTCCCACTTCTGTTCTACCCATTCCATTCACTCGTATATTCTTAATTCTTAGTTACTTAATTCATATATTTCTTAAGTTATTTTTCTAAACTTAATTTTTTCTGTAGTGTGATGTTTAAGAGTGGCCATCAAGAAAATCCCCATTCAGTTCTTACAATATCAATGGCGGAACTCCAGAAGCCGCACGTGGCGGTCGTACCTTTCCCTTCGCTGGGTCACTACATTCCTCTGTTGGAGCTCTCAAGGCTTTTGGCCTCCCAGGGTCTAACGGTCACCTACGTCACAACCACTGGAAACGTACCTCGTCTGCAAGAATTCGTAGATGAAGCTGTAAATAGTGGTGTTGATCTTCGCCTTCTAGTCCTTCCTACTCCTCCCGTTGAAGGCCTTCCAGACGGCAAAGAAAGCTCCGATGTTTGTCCCCCAGAGTTACGTGGCAGAATTTTTGCGTTGGCCAAAAAGCTCCAACAGCCCTTCGATGATTGGATGCAGACGATATTTCAGCGACACGAATTGGCGGCGCCGCCTGTCTGTATTGTGTTCGATTCGTTCATGGAGTGGGCGAGAGAGAGCGCCGAAAAGTTTAAGATATCTTGCGTGGAGTTTAACACGTGTGGGGCTCTTGGAGTGAGTGGTTCGAACTCGGCTGCGCGTTCGATCTTGCAAGGGAGGTTGGAGAAACGAGGGGAGGAATGTGTTGTTTTGAGCTTGGATCTTCCCAGGCCGTTGAGTTTCAAGAGGAATGAGATTAATGAGGATTACTGGAGAGTAGATGAGATGAATCCGACGACCAAGTTTCTTCTGCCGACGTTGCAGATCGTGGGGAAAGGAGGGTCGGGGTTGATGCTTAATACTTTCGAGGAGTTGGAGTCGGAGTATCTCCAAAATCTGAGAAATGTAACGGGAAAACCAGTTTGGGCCATTGGACCACTCCTTCCCATGAGTTATTTCAGCGGAGCTGGTAAGTGCTTGGTTAATATAGTTATTTAGTTAGTGGCCATGTGGGAATTTATGAATATAGTGTCATCTACGTTCAATTGTTTTTAAGTGTTTATTGAGTTGATTTTATTGGCTCATTTTGATAACAAAATGAATTCGAAATCTTCACAAATTGTATGGTTGACTAAATTTCAAAAAAAAAACATAATGAGATTTTTTGAAATTTTCAGTGTTTGATCTTCATGATCTGTACATTTTGTGATTGAAAACAACAAAAATTTTGAAAAAAATTCGATGTGTTTGCATGAATCTGAAAAAGAATCATGTTTGACTTTTTTTTTTTGTCTTTGGTGCCATTTTGTCTGGGGATTAGCCAGGGTCAAAATGAATGTTATACCATGTTGTTTTGGAATTGAATTTATTGACTTATGTTTTATGAGTAGCATTTCAAAGAACCTATCTTGCTTGAAAATGATTGATGTTGTTACGAAAATGAATGGTACACTTGATAGTTTAGTTAATAGAGGGTATAGTTTAGTTATTAGAGGGTAAATAAAGATTATAGACTATAGATAGTTTAGTTTCAATTGGGTAATAGAACTTTTATCTAGAAATGAAGATTTTAAGTCCATGTTAAAGCAAAGTTGGCTAGTTAAAATATTTTATGAAGATGTGAGAAATCTATATCTTGGTGTGGTGTTGAATAACCATGACATTTCTTAAACAAGGAAGTTTTGGTTAATGTTAAAAGACAGCCAGATAGTCAAGACATTTACCTACACATTCTAGTTTAGGTTGATGTTAATATTTTTTTTTAAAACCATATTTTTATTTTTCTACAATGCAATTTTAATGGGTGTTGTTAGGAAATTGTGATGAACATTCAATAATCTATTGAGGCATATGAGTTTAGGTTGATGTTAGTACATTTTTGTTAACTAGTTTTTTATTTTTCTATGTATTTTTTTATGAGTGTTGTTATCAAATTAAATTTAATATATAATAATCTAGTAACTCTCTTAGAGAAATGAAGAGCTTATTTTATGTCAACCCTCCAATATTAAATTAATCAGTTTTAAAAATAAAAAAAATAGTTCATAGTGACTAAGAGCTAGATAATTGAAAAAAATGATTAGATAAGAAAATTTAGATTGATATTTTTTAATTTTTTTTTAGTAATATAAGCTTGTAAGGAGATGTTAGGAAACTAGAGTTTCCATCATTTAGTTAGTTAAATAATGACGATAAAACATAGATGCGTTGAATGAAGTAGAAAGTTAATATTATAAAAACAATCTTTATACTCTTTATTTTGTTTCCTCATTTTTCTAGTTTCCACAGGTAATAAGGTTACAAGTACAACACGTGGGAAAATGGCGGACATTTCTGCAGAAGAGCTGGTTCAGTGGCTAGACTCTCAGAGAACCGGATCCGTTGTGTACGTTTCATTAGGGAGCGTGGTCAACCTTTCAAAAGAGCAACTAAAGGCCTTGGCAAGGGGGCTAGAAAGCAGCCAACAGCCCTTCGTCTGGGCCATCAAAGTTATCAAAGGTACCGAATCCGAGAGCTCTGGAAGAGAAGATTGTCTTCCTGAGGGCTTTCTAGAGCGTACAAAGGGCCGAGGGGTGGTCATATGGGGCTGGGCACCGCAGCTCTTGATCCTTTCCCATGCTTCCGTGGGCGCCTTCCTGAGCCACTGCGGGTGGAACTCTACGCTTGAGAGCTTAAGCCTTGGAGTTCCCATTGCCGGATGGCCCATGTTTGGAGACCAGTTCTTTAATATGAAGGTTTTGGCAGAAACGGGTCGGGGGATTCAGTTGTGTGAACATCTCAGTGGGTTTCCAAATGAAGAAAGGGTGAGTGAAGTTTTGAGAGAAGTGCTCAGTAGTGATGGAAAAGGTAAAGAGATGCGAATGTCTGCACAGAAACTCAAGGATATGGCCAGGAAAGCTGTTGGAGATGGAGGGTCTTCAAATGTACATGTGCAGGGGTTTGCAAGTGAAATGCACAAGCTGCTAAAGATTAGGCAAGAGCAATCAAGTTTATGCCAAGTTTAGTGCACATTTTCTTCTTATCAGTAATAGGAGTGAGGTTAATATGATGTTATCTATTTTGGTTGTTTGTCCAGGTTTCTTGTCTTCCTTGGATTGCTTCTCGAGTTTGAACCATCTTATTATAAGATTTCGATTGAGTCAAATATGATTATGAAATAAGAGTAAAACTTTTGGTTTGTGTGAGTTCCTTTTAACTGTCATATTGAAGCTGAGATGAAATAAAGAATTGTTTTGGAAAAGCTGTCTTTAAAATATGGATTGATTAATGTTTATATTTTTTCGGGGCTATAATTATCGTATAAAATGAGAAGACGTCTAGCTTAGTTGTGGCATCAAATATGAAGTACCGGCTTAGAGTGTCGTTGACATTGTCCATCATTAATATTATAATAATGAAAGTTGATGATTGTAACTCTTTTTGGCTGTTGTCTTTGGTTGATATTGTTCTTCCATTTAAGATTGTGCAGCAGTCTTTGTAAATTGTTCTTGTATACTCGCCTGGTTTTCCTCGAGACATTGGGGCCATATCACTATCACAGCTGTAATTATTACAAAAAATTAAATGATTCTCTCCATGAAATTAGTGCGTCTCTTATCCTTTCAATGTCGTTTGTCAGTACTGACATCTGCATGACCGTTACCTTTCTTGAGATGAATAATTTGTCAATGTTAACCATGGAGGATATTCCGTAGTTAAGCGCACTCAGGCTGGAGTAGTACTGGGATGGGTGACCTCCCAGGAAGTCCCGGTGCTTCACCTATGTGAGCATCACCTAGATCCAATGAGTGCTAAGTGTTCCATTTATTCTCATGAGAGATGGATTCGTGTTGAATCACTACTCATGAAACATGGGTCAATGAGTATGACTGGAAAATCACATAGTTAGATCCTGATAGCAAAATCACAATTTGACTTGCTGTGGAAATTATCTCCTACTTATCAATTGATGAGCTTAAGGAGCTTTCTAATGAATGGTTCATAAGGCACAACACTTGGTGAAGGTTTTGCAAATAGGGTTGCAAGCTTTGGGTTTAATCATGGAGGAAACTCCATAGTTAAGCGTGCTCAGGTTGGAGTAATAATATTGAATGCATTTTATTGTCAATATTTTATGCATTATAGGCGCATTTGGAAATATTATTATTCTTCTAATTTAATTTAAGTTAATTTTTTTAAATTAAATTAGAGGAATAATAATATTTCCAAATGAAAAAAAAATTGATATATTATTATTAATAAATGATATAGATTTATTAGTTGAAATTAAATAGTTTCATAGTTCTACAAAGAAGTATTAAAATAATTTATATGAAACTTTATAGTTTCAAAAAAAAAAATTCTAGTGATTTGTGTTAGCCAATCACATGCTAGAAAATAGATTTTGTTATTACATTTTGCTAAAAATTAAGCAACTTTACATTAATAAAACTTAATATTATTTGAAACAAGAAAAAGATCTTGAGCTTGATTTGTTAAAAAAATAATTAATAATAATGAGTTAAGTTTAGTTCGATGCATATAGTTCTATGGCAAAACTAATTATTAGTCGACACAAATGATGAAACACGGCTAGAATTTGATGGTCAAAATGGTTTTTCTTTTTAAAATAATTTAGAAATTTACTCTAATCATATATATTTGTAATAAAACTAAATATACTAGAGCACTTGCTTTATAGGAGGTGCAAGGGAACTCAATGTGACAATTTTGATCATTGTTAACTTATTAGAAGATATAATCCATTTGAAAATCTTTCATTGGATTATCTTTACAATGTGCACAATTAATCACTCCTCCAAGTTATGCACACAAAATCATAATATTGGTTTTATCATTTCCCCTCCAATTCACATATGTTGACATTTCAGACAGTGTTGGGGCATCATTGTCGGTGTCATCACTTGAAATGTCAATAATTGGCTGAGGTAGTTGATTTTTTACCATAACGTAGAAATAAAAAATAGTGGATAAAGTAACAAATGTACACCATACCCTAGAAATAGGGAATGTCTAGTCTAAATATACCAATTAAGGAATGTCAAATACTCATTTCAAACCAACAAAAATATTGAGAACTTGACTAAAAATAATAAAATATCAAAAGGAATACACAAAATAAGAGGTGAATAAAGATAAATTGTAAAGCATTGGATAACAAATACATAAATATTCCCTAACACAAACGACATCATTGAAATAAGATAAAATATATATATTCTCTAAAGATTGAATGACAAATACATACATCTTTATAAAACTATGCCTATATATAATTACATATGAGATATAAGTGTGTGTGTGTGTGTGTGTGTGTGTGTGTGTGTGTGTGTGTGTGTGACAATGATTTTTTTTTTATTATATTAATTATCTAATTAGCAATAAAAATGTCTCATTCGTGGGACATGTCTCTTCATGGCTTCTCCTCAATTTTAAATAGGTCATTATCATTTGGAAAACACGTACCAAATATTATGGTAATGCTTAGTACATTTGTAGCGATCCTAGAAAACACAACATCGTATCAGAGCCAAGTTACAAATGTATTAAAAAAAATGAACAGAAATGGCAATGGTGAAAGGCATTGAGTAATGGAATTAACAAAATGTTCGATAGAAGTAACACTTTATGGGTTGATAGAAGTTTCTATCATTTTAGAATCCATTTAACGTAGTGGTGTTTGAAGTTAATCTCTATGGCTACCAACCAGCCTACATGGAATGAATAGGGATTTGAGGGAACTTGCAAGTGTGTGCAAAGACAAGAAATTAAGTGTTTGCAAGCATTGAAAGGTTCGTTTCTTTACAAGACTTTGAAAGATTCAAAGCTAGAATTTAAAGATTCACAATGAGAATTGTGTGAAGTTTGCTAAAAGTGCAAACTGGAAATGGATAGAACAAGAAAAAGAAAAGAAAACACAAACACATGATTTTATCGTGGTTCACCACAAATTGTGGCTATGTCCACACTGCAGGGAAGATCTCTATTAATGTGAATATCTAAATTTTACATCATAGTTGTTGCTTCAGCTCTTCGAATACAATACATAATAATGAACCTCCAATACTTATTTATAGAGTCTCAAAGGAAATGAATACACGAACAATTGGAGGGAAAAACATAATAAAATATGCATAATAAAAGAATGATTGTTGGGCTTCACATATACACCCAACAAACCCCCACTTGAAGTCCAATAGTGGTAATGTATGAGTCTCCCCTGAAATCCCCTACTATTATTTCTTTACAATGCCAAGAGAAGCTCGGAAAAACTTGAACTTCTCTCGTGGAACAACCTTGGTAAGTGCATTAGCTAGATTCTCCTTGGTGTTGATCTTCAAGACTCAAAGTTTTCCCACATCAAGTTTACTTCGAATGAAATGATAGAAAACCTCAATATGCCTAGTCCTACTATGAAACATTGCATTTTTGGCTAAGTCAATAGCACTTTTGTTGTCACAATACGAGGCTGATCCTTGTTGAGGACAATCAAAATCAAAAAATAGATGTTACAACCAAATCAACTCTTTTGCTCCTTCAATGAGAGCAATGTATTCAACCTCAGTAGTGGAAAGTGAGACCACTTGTTTCAACTTCAATGCCCAACTGATCGCTGCTCCAGCAAATGTAAAAACATAACCAATAGTAGATCTTCTATTGTCTAAATTTCCAGCCATATTTGAATTTGTATAACCTCTGAATGAAGTGTCTTTGCCACCAAAACACAATACAAAATCAGGAGTGCCCTTAAGATATCTTAAGATCCACTTTACTGCATCCCAATGTTGTTTACACAAATTACTCATGAACCTACTGACAACCCCCACTGCTTGGGCGATATCCAGATGAGTGCAAACCATTGCATACATAAGAATACTAACTATTGAAGAATAAGGTATGTTCTTCATGTAGCCTTGTTCTTCTTGTGTCTTGGGACACATGGCTAAAGACAATCTAAAATGATCTGCGAGAGGAGTGCTAACCGGTTTGGCATCCGCCATGCCAAATCTTTCTAGTACCTTGAGAACATATTGTTCTTGAGAAATCTTTAGTTCCCTCTTGTGTCTATCACAGATAATGTCCATGCTAGGTATTCATTTCACTTCCCCTAATTCTTTCATGGCAAATCTTTTTGACAACTTTGCTTTCAATTCTGAAATTAGCTTCATAGATGAGCCAGTGACAAGCATGTCATCAACATAGAGCAATAAAAGAATAAATGAACCGTCAAGTAACTTCTTGTAGTAAAAAACTGGATCAGATTCACACCGAATGAAATTATGTTCAGTTATGAATCAATCAAACTTGAGGTACCACTGCCTCGACTCTTGCTTGAGACCATACAAGCTCTTTCTTAATCTGCAATATAACTTTTCTTTAACACGTTTGATAAATCCCTCAAGCTGCATCATGTAGATTTCTTCATTCAGATCACCATGAAGAAATGCAGTTTTGACATCCAACTGCTCAAGTTCAAGGTCATGAGCAGCAACTAAACCAAGAATAGCCTGGATCATAGTCATTTTGACCATGGGAGAAAAGATCTCATTGAAGTCTATGCCCTTTTGCTAGTCAAAACCTTTAACAACCAACCTAGCTTTATACCGTTTCTGATTTTCACCTTCATCTTTCAATCGATAAATCCATTGATTTTTTAGTGCTTTTCGATTTGGTGGCAAAGGAACTAAATGCCAAGTATTATTTTGCATCAGAGAATCCATCTCTTCCTACATCGTTGCCTCTCATTTGTCAGGATCTGATGCTTTACAAGCTTCTTTGAAGCTTGTTGGTTCTATTTGGTCTGAAAGCAAGAGTTTTGACTCTGCTTCTTCAAAGTATAGGAGTTCATAATCAAAGAATCAGGCAGGAAGCCTTTTCTATCTTGTAGATTTCCTCCATCCTTGAACATTCTCATTATGATCAGTATGTTCCTTTTCTTTATCCAAAGAATTTTGTGTTTGGAGTTCAAACTCACTAGCTTTTGAAGATGTGTAAGATCTCATCTTAGAATTTGAATGCACAATCCCCATATTTGAATCACTATTTTTTCTTTGTTGTGAAGGAAGTCTATAGCTAAAAATTTTAGTATGACTTCTACCAAAGTTGGTACTCACACAATCCTGATTGTATCTACCTTCTGGTGTATTGTCTATGTCAACTTGACCTTGGCTTCTACCATAAATAGGAGCATGTGACTAAGAGCAAGTGAAATGCATCTTATCCCTATCTACAGTAGATACATCCCTGGTAATTTGGTTATGCCGAGTTACTCTAACCATAGGCTGGCTCAGTTCATGCACTTCTCGAGATGACTCTGACCAATCTCCTACATGGCTTTTCTAGCAGCCAGAGACCTCCTCATGCAATGAGTTTTGTCCTATTCTAGCATCCTGTCAACTAGTGTGAAAGCTACATGGGTGAACTCCTGTATGCTCATTGTAGGAGGAAGGAGGGGAGTCGTGGGTGAGTCGAATGTCTCCATCCGTAGGTAGATGATGTTCCAAGATTGGATTATGTTGATAACCCAACTTCTTATGTCCTCTACTCTCATGACAAGAGTTCTTATGCGATGGGTTGTGGGACGTGCGGTCTGCTGAAAAATCTTGATGTCAGGTGCCAAACCAATCACTATTTTCAATGGTTTTAATTTTATGATAGTTTATGCCCACTTCAAGCCATTCAATGCCAATGTTAGAAGCATGTTCACATAGACCACGTGATATGGAGCTATTACTAAGTCTTTCATCGTGAGCTATGGGTTTAATAAATACCTTATCCCTCTCTGTATCCAAGGTATGTTGCAAACCATAGGAGGGGGAGTCGTGAGTGGGTAAAACTTCATCTGAATGTGGAATAAAGAGCCGGTGATGTGGGTTGGAATTGTGAAGTTCCATATTACTGCCATGAAAGACAGGTGCTATCCCAAAATCTTCACCTTTAAGCAGAGGATTGTCTACTCTGCTTTGATTTGAAGTGTATTGATTACCATGTTCCTCATTGACACTGTGATTGCCTAATTCTTCAATACTCTGTTCACCAGTAGTATTGGAATGAAATCCACATGCTAGTGGATGAAGTGAGAAAAGGGACAAGAACTAGAACTGAATTTGGGGATAAATTTCTAGAAGATACATTGTTCTGATCTCTGTTAGCATCAGTGTTATTATCAAAAATAGAGAAAGAGGCATATTCACATACCATTTTTTCTTCATGGTGTAATGTTGGAAATACCTTCTCATTGAAGACGACATCTCTACTTCTAATGATTTTCTTCCCAACTGGATCCCATATTCTGAAACCAAGCTGGTCTTCACCGTAGCCCACAAAAATGCCTTTTTGTGACTTTAGATCAAGCTTTTGTCTTTTATCCTTCGGAACATGTGCATAAGCTTTGCATCCAAACACCCGGATATGCGAATATGATATTTTCTTTCCCAACCACTCTTCCTCAGGTATGCCAAAGTCCAACCGAGAAGAGGGACTTCAGTTGATTAAATATACTATTGTATTGCATGTCTCTGCCCAAAACTCCTTGCCTAAACTAGCATTCGAGAGCATACAGCAAAATTTCTCAAGGATTGTTCTATTCATCCTCTTTGCTGCTCCATTTTCTTGTGGGTTGAATGGAACAATCTTAATTCTATGGATGCCATTATCCTCACAAAATAAATCAAACTCCAATGAACAAAACTCTCCACCATTTTCTGTTTGCAAGCACTTTATTTTGTCACCAGACTGATTCTCAACTAAAGCCTTAAACATTTTAAACTTACTGAAAACATCAGATTTCTTATGCAATATGTAAATCCATACCTTTCTTGTGCAATCATCAAGGAAGGTGACGAAGAAGTTTTCTCTTCCAATAGAGCTTTCCTCGATGGGTCCAAACATATCAGAATAAACAAGAGCCAAATGAGTACCTTTCTTTTCATGTCCGATCCTCAAGAAGCTGATCCACTTCTATTTTCCATAAAGAAAATGTTCACAAAATTGTAAGTCAACTAATTTCAGCCCCAGTAATTGCTCCCTTTTATGCATAATAGCAAGGCCCTTTTTGCTCATGTGATCGAACCTTTGATGCCACAATTCTGAATTGCTATCTTCAACTGACATGGTAGCCCCCACTTTCTACAATAAACAAACTCATGATCTTGTCTCCTTTTGCAATTAACATGGATTCTTTTGTGACTTTCCATGAATTGGTTAGAGAGGTGTAAAATCTTTGTGCATATAGCTAACTTACGGAAATTAGATTTCTCTTTAGTTTTGGAACATGATGCACATCTTTTAATAACCATTTAATGCCTCCTTTCAAAGATAATAAAATTTCTCCTTTTTCTATTAGTTCACATGGCTTACTATCACCCAAGTATACTTTATCGAACGTACCTTCTTGATAATTCAAGAAGCATTCAGCACATGAAGTGGCATGAAATGATGCGCCAGAATCCAAAACCCATGAGGCTAAAGTGGTCTCAGTTGTAGATAAAATCAGCACACTATCATCTTTGTCATAGATGGTGTCGACTTGACTTTCTTGCACTCATTCTTGTGCT
The DNA here is from genome assembly GCA_028749045.1 of Cupressus sempervirens. Taxonomy (NCBI): domain Eukaryota; kingdom Viridiplantae; phylum Streptophyta; class Pinopsida; order Cupressales; family Cupressaceae; genus Cupressus; species Cupressus sempervirens. Next base: position 696,033,192 of record CM053783.1, read on the forward strand.
CTCTTAGAACCTCTACAATCCTTTTTTTACATGACCACTTTTGCCACAAAACCAACAGTCTCCTCCTTTCCTTTCCCTTGACTTTGAGCACTTAGCTGATTTTGATCTTCTATGATGATTGTTCCTTCCTCTATTTTGGCTTCTTCCTCTATTTTTGGTGCTGACCACCATCAAGGCTTCATCGGATGAGGACTCCTTATTGCTTCTCTGCATATCCTCAGTAAGTAGAGTTGCCATAACTTCATCATAGACCATCTTGCTCTTTGAGGAGTTAGAAGTACTAACTACTATAATAACAGGATCCCAGCTATCTGGTAATGAACATAACAAGATGATAGCTTTAGATTCATCATCTTGTGTCATGCCCATCGAGGTTGCTTGACATAGCAAGGTGTTCAAATCATTTATATGATTTGACATCGTAGTCCCATCCTTCATTTTTAGCTTGTAGAGCTTCTTCATAATAAATATTTTATTTGTAGTTGAGGCCGTTTCGTACATACTTTGAAGTTTATCCCAAACATCCTTTATTGAAGATACATTGTGAACATTGAATAAAACATTCTATGATAAAGAAATAAATATGGTTGCCTTTTCTTTCTCATGATTTGACATCGCAATCCCATCCTTCATTTTTAGCTTGTAAAGCTTCTTCATAATAAATATTTTATTTGCAGTTGAGGCCGTTTCGTACATACTTTGAAGTTTATCCCAAACTTCCTTTGTTAAAGATACATTGTGAACATTGAATAGAATGTTCTGTGATAAAGAAAGAAATATGGTTGCCTTTGCTTTCTCATCTATTTTATCCCACTCTTCATCCTTCATTGCAGCCAGTTTCTTTTCTTTTCCATCAATTGCTACCGCCAAGTCTTACTTGACTAGCAACGAATGCATTTGAACTTTCCACAAACTGAAATTCTATCTCGAGAATTTATGCACTCACAAATCTTCCATGACTCCAAATTTTCAAATACTGAAATTGATTTCAACTCCTACGCCAAGCTCTGATACCAATTGTGAAGTTCGTTGAAAGTGCAAATTGGAAATGAATAGAACAAGCAAGAGAAAAGAAAATGAAAACACATGATTTTATCGTGGTTCACCATAAATTGTGGCTACGTGCACACTGCAGAAAAGATCTCTATTAAGGTGAATATCTGAATTTTACATCACAGCTGTTGCTTCAGCTCTTCGAATACAATACATAATAATGAACCTCCAATACTTACTTATAGAGTCTCAAAAGAAATGAAGAGACGAACAATTAAAAGGAAAAACATAATAAAATATGCATAATAAAAGAATGACAGTTGGACTTCACATATACACCCAACAAATTGAAGAATTCAAAGGTAGAATTTAAATATTCACAAGAATCGAAGAATTCAAATCTATAATTTAAAGATTCATAAAGTACAGCGCAATCCCTTTTAGCTCGGATTTGCAACTTCAGGGTTCCCTTCAAATAGCTTAAAAATGAATTGATTCACTTTGAAAAAGATTTACCTGTACTCTGATAAATTGATGAAAACTTCTACAAAATTTTTAGATATTCGTAACATTGTCCTGTTTGGAGAGAACTATGATAGTTCGCCTAGGATGAGTGGCGGATTGAACGAGGAGATGTGTAACGTCATACAGCATAGATGTGTCACGTCATAATGTGTGCCTAGAAGAATTATTTCGTTCTTAAAATTCCATGTGGTGAATGAGCATACACATATAAAGCATTAGTATAGAGAAAATATCAGTAGAGAGAGAGAGAGTAGTGTGAAATAATGAAAATATAAAATTGTGGGCATAATTGAAATATTGGATAATGTGATCTCCTCCCAATCTAATGGACTTATATATTGCAAATCATGACGAATAGGTTAGATGGAGACACAAATCAAAGAAAGAACAAAGTTTAATCACATTACAAGTCATCGGATAATAAAAATACAACAGATCAAACCTAATGACTTCCAAGCTACCCACTACATGGCGAAGACCGTACCCATACCACGGCGAATTGAAAGACCAATCGATGGAAACAGTACAAAATGCAATAAAAAAAATATACTAATCACATGGAAAGATATTTGGAGTACATTCAAAACTAATACCGCCAATTCCCATTACCATGCCTGAGGTCCATATGCCATCCGCAGACCATTGCTATTGATCATAATTTTTATTTATATACATCGACCATAAAGACATTGTAGGATCCAGGGTGAACAACAAATCATATTATCAAAGAAGTTTGGAAGTTACTGGGAGATCTACCTCAATCATTCTTGTGGAGCACACAACATGAAGGGATCTTTGTTATTCTATAGACAAAGTGAGCATGGTAGAGAGGAGATGTATGAATTCAAGAGTGGTGACGCGGATGGTGATGACTTCACCAAACTTAAAATGATTCCCACGATAACATAAGAAGATAAATTCATGAATAACAGAGTATTAGGGTAATACATATCTATGCATTCGTATGGAGAAAATCCCAGACGGGTATTAAGTGGGTCTTGAAGTGGGTCTTACGCTCTATATTATGGAAGTGTATAAGAAAAAATTTATTACCGATACTAATGGTGTGTCATCCACATCATATTGATGATAAATGAATAAATGATCATGTTGATAATAGCACTTAAAAGAGTGATTTTCGAAGTTTGATTTATTAATGGGATATATACATTAAGTGGCATGATGTGTCTTGAAGAGGCAAGTGATTATAAAAGACATTAGAGATGTCTATTACCAAAAGACATTCATTGGAGCAATTTATGAAGATAAGTATTTGTTAATCTTAAGTATTTTATATGTCTACTTATTGTAGTCTCTCTTATTTGAAATTATATATTAGAACTATTCGCATTGATCTTTCCTTCCGAGAATTTTATTATGGGAAGAGAGAGATTGACATTTAGATGGAGTCTAACATTTCATTAGAGGCAACCTTGAAAAAGAGGGAGCAAATAGAAGATATAATTCATTCAAACTTTGGTGATCTTTGATTATATTGATTCAGAGGGAGTAAGTCATGTTGAGATGGATTCTCCAGTGATCAATAAACTATAGAAGTCAAGAGGACTATAATTTTAAATGGCCTACCCTTGTGTACATCATGACAAAGTGATGACGACTTCCAAATGATGTCAGTTGAATTTACATTAGTTATTGAAAGGTGACAATCTTACAATAACTTAATTTTCTATTATGATGGATATCTTGTGATGTCTATACAGATCATGATAGATTATACCTTGGATGGTGGATATTTAAATGGTAACATTATCAGAATGTGTGTGCAAATACATTATAAAAACATTTGAGTACATGATGAATGTAATACAAATTGATGTTCTAGAAGCCATTACATGGAGTATTGGTGAATATCATGCAACTTGATGTTCTGGAGACCATTACTCACAGTATTTGATTAATATATTCCATCTCATTCTAGAGGCCATTATTGCAAGAGTATTTGGTGAACATCGTATTATGTTGATATTCTATAGACCAATACTTAAATGTGATATCAAAATGGTGAATATCGGATGTTGATATTATGTAGACCATTATCGTATTGATTACATGGTGAATTCCAAGTGTTGATATTCTGAAGACCATTACTCAGAGTATTCGATGAATATTATATGTTGATATTCTGAAGGTCAATACTCATGATATCAAATTTGATATCAAAATAGTGGAAATATTCTTATCAAAGATTTCCTTAATGTGTCATTCCTAAATATTGTCAATGATGTAATATACATATCTTGTGTTTATCCTCCCTAGCTAAGAGGGAGTGTTGATGTTTGTTAGCTTCAGTCAAATAAACCTATGGCTATATATAATTATATATGAGATATAAATACATATGAGATATAAGTTAATTATATATGAGAACTATATATATATATAACAATGAGTTGTTTTTTTATTACATTAATTATCTAATTAGCGAATAGACATGTCTCATTTATGGGAGATGTTTCTTCATGGCTTATTCTCAATTTAAATAAGAGGTCGTTGTCATTTGAAAAACACATACCAAATAGTATGGCAGTGCTTAGTACATTTGTAGCGATCCTCAAAAACACAACACTAACAATTGAAAACCCAATTTGAACCTCATTCATATAAATATGTCAAATAATCTTCAATGTGTGAATCTTCCATAATTTGTGGTTCTTTGAAATACTCTAACGCTATATTTATAAGCAAAAGTTCAACACACAAGAAGATTTATACATAGTTTTTTAGGAAAATTAAAAATTCTCAAAAAAATACTATTTTTATTATTATTATTTTAGAGATGTAGGGATCCTACAATTATTTATTTTAATTTTGGTATTTGTATTTAATAAAATTTTAAAAAATTGTATTGATTGTTTTAATTATAAAAAACTAGATTAAAAGATTAATTTTATTGTCAATATATATATATATAGTTAATGGGCCATTGGTGTATCAGTGAAGTTGAAAGGTTCTTAAAGAGCCCACCAGGGATCAAGTCTCGCTAAGTGTGTGGCTTCAACATTGAAAAAGGATGAGGCTGGGATCATGCCCCAAGAGAATTTTGCAGAATGGATACGTGTTAGTCCTTGGCTCTTTGCCAAAGAGGACAAACCATAAGAATCATGAGCTCATATCAGGTATATGTGTATGTGTGTTTGTGTGTCTATGTGTGCGTGTGTGTGTATATGTATATTATATGTATATGTATATGTATATGCATATGTATATATATATGTGTGTGTGTGTGTGTGTGTGTGTGTGTGTGTGTATATATTATTAATAAAAAAAATATTTTATTTATTGTTCTAGAGATTAAGATATCTTATTATTATTTATTTTAATTTTTTATTTTATTTATTTAATAAAAAAGATCATTTGTATTAATTATTCTGGTTATTAACAAATAGATAAAATATTAAAATTATTTTACAATCAAAATTAAAATATAAATATATTCCATAATCATTTAATAATCTACTGATTGGTTTTAATAGTCCATGCATATTTGTTCAATATCGAACCTTAAAGATCACTTCATCTATTTCAATAATATGACAATAGATTAAAAAAGTGTAATCGATGAGTGATTTGGTGTACACTTTTTTATTAAGAAGGTAGGGAAGGACCCTAAACACATAAAACAACTAGAAACTACAAGCTAGCAACACCCTGGGCCATTACAACCAAGTAGCAAGCTAGCACAATACCGACCATTACAGCCCAATGTTGATTCCTCCAACAAAACTATAAAAATAATCATGTTCACAAAGTAACTAAAACTAACAACTTTGAACTAGTAATTCACCAGACAAATAGAAAACTAGTAAGAGAGTCTAAACTTATAAAGCAGGAAAAAACAATCTTAAATAGCACATCAAAGTAATCACTAAAATTAACCAAGTATCTCCCCAGAGAACCAATACAAAAACCACAAGCCTACTAGACATGACACAAAATAGGGCCTAAACTGTTAGGCCTTCTTGATAGCCTCCCAGTCATTCACTAGTTTTTTGATTTCCTTGGTCTAGTCCTTAAGGTCCACTGAACCCTACTCCTTCCCCTGTTTGTCATCCTTGACCATGCCTACTTTCTTGAGCTTTCTATTTTTTTTTATTACACCAAAGACATCTCTCATCATCATTTCCCTCTAAATTTTGTAAAAGAGTGGACACCGTGAGACCAAGTTCTATGTCGATGATAGTCTCAGTGAACATGTGATTTGGCACTCCAATTTTCCTCTGGAGATTATCAATGTGGTCCATAAAAAAATCCATATCCTTTTGCACAGTGTGCACTAAGTTAGGAGTAGCGTCCATCTCTTTCTGAATAGCCTTACTAAGATTTTTTCCCTATTTTTTCTCTTCCATCTTGAAATCTACCTTAATATATGCCTCTTAAGCATCAATGTTCACATCATCAATGTTCTCTCAACATATTCCTCTTCATAGTCACCATCCTCTAAGTCATAATCCTTCTAGTGTTTTGGGGAGAACTCATTTTTTGCCTCATAGACCACTTGTTACCCAATTTTCAGTCCTATTCATTTTTTCTATAGGTTTGATTCAAGTCAAATATGTCAATGTCTTGAGTCTGAGTCTAGAAATCCCATAGGATGATCTCTCTTCTCATCATCCCCTTGAGCTAACCTAATGTGGAAAATCATGCGAGTAATACACTAGTCAAAATGCTAGGTGATTAGGTTTTGGAGGGTTTGTTCATGCATTTCCTTGATGACAAGAAGGTATGGATACTTTACTGATCCATCATTCCCTAATCTTAATCATATTGAAGGTGAAGATTCGCATTGTGTTACAATTGTCATGGAAGATATTGTATCAATCAGGCTTAGAATGTAGAGAAATTAATTCATATCAAGTAGCTACATGGATGAGTGGAAAAGTCAAACAATAAAAGGAGAAAATGTGATTGGTTAGTTGAAATTCAATCACCTTTGAAGATATATTTGTGGCCATTAGATGAAGATCAGATCAAGGGTGTCTGAAAGGTCACTAGCCAAGAAGTATTCAATATATTTTAAGTTGCGACATGGTGAATGTAGTAACAATTAGTCCTAAATAGTTATCGCAAGGTCATACGCAGTTAAAGCTTACTCAAAGTTAAGGAAACGACAAAGTGAAAGTCTATAAATCTCATGATCTTAGGGTCGCACAAGTCCATGAAGCAGTGAAAACAAGGAATCACTTGATCGTAAGGTTGGCCAACAATTTAAGGATAATAGTTGTGAAGCCGTGAAATGCTAGAAATAATTGTTAGGTGCATGATCGCAACTCAAAGCTAATCAATGGAAATCTAAGTTGCGATAGTGCATAGAGAAAACAACATGACACATGGAGCAAAGTGGACCCACATTTTAGAGCAAAACAAAGAGTTAAGATCTTTCATTCCTGGTCATTAGATCTAAAAGATCAACGTTCATTGCTCATTTAAAATTGATTAAGGATAACCCATAGTTAACGTAGCGAAGCAGGGAATAGTCATGGATCACACAGTTGCAAGGGGTTTAATGAAACCCTGAGTTAACTTGGTGAAATAGTGAAAATTGATTGATTGCATCATCACATCAAAAGAAGGTGCTATATGAATAACAAGAAGCCACGAGGAAAAGTAAAGACCATTGTTATGTTTTAATCATGATCGTTAATTTGAGATCAATGGTCAGAATTCAAACTTGAAGAGATCGTTGGAATTCAAATTTCATGAATATGGAAGAAACACATATTTCCACAAGGTTTTTCAAAGCCATAAGAATATTAATAGTCATCATGCATTTTCAAGAGAACAAGATCATCAATGGAGAACATGCCACGTGTCCAGATTATGCTGCAAATTAGACATTTTCATGTTTATCCATATTTTTCTTTTTATTCTATGATTGTTGCTTAGCTAAACGAAGGGATGACAGAAAAATATAAATGTAACATCTTTTGATAATACAAAGGTCAGAAAACTTGATGGTGAATTGGCTTTGTAATTCCATTTACCTAATTTGTTTTTCATGTTTTGTGGCCCATAGATTAGTTTTGCATTGAGATTTGAAGGACAATTAAATGTGATTATGTGATAACCACATGGATTCCATTTCACAATGGTAGTTATAGTATAGGTAATTCCATTTGCCTTTTTATATATGATTTTGCTTCTCCTCTTGCTTGTTTCATGGCATGTTAAATAGTTTCATTGGGAATTGGAGGGTAAATATGGATGAATCTATTAGTAACTTGTTGGATTCCATTTCATTCAAGACTGATAGTTAAAGAAATTCCATTTTCCCTCATGTACACCTCTCCTTCCTTTCCTCTTTTGCATTTAGATAATTAATTTGCATTTATAATAGGAGTAAGAGTCATAAATTCTCAAGATAACCTACTATTGTCATTCCATTAGGTGTGATAGGTTGTCCAAATCTATTTTTTCCTAAATTGTTTGTATCTACAAGCAATTTGGTTAGCCTTTACTACTCTCAAGTTAAGAACTTATTCTGTCAAAACTTTTGATCTAAGAAAGACATAGTCATTGCACATCATCACAAGTCTTAAGGGAGTTGCATCTTATAATTCAAAGGGCAATGACATAACACATACGCTGACCCATTTTTTGGTAACATCATTTTGTTTCTCCAAAACCTTGGGCATTAAAAGAGTTAGATTATAAAGTCAAATAAGAGAATAAATTGTTAACCAATAGTTTTTGGTGACTCTACTATGGAGAATTCAAATGAAAGAGCTCTAAAGAATTTCTCTTAATAATTATTTTGCACTCCAATTCCATATATATTTTTAGTTGCAAGAAAGATCTTGTGAAAGTAAGGTGTTTGTCATAAGAACTTGATACCAGTTTTATAGCCTCAACCTACTAGAGAGAAGCTAATTCAAAGTTGAAGATTGGTAAAGTTTCCTTGATCATCAGGTATTAAGGTAAACTCAAAGAACCATTTTCCAAAACATTTGATGCATCCTGGATCCCAAGTATGCCAGGAGTGCTAAGGAAAGAGGAAGGATTGACCCAATATACAAGGAACTCAAGAAGGCCAACTTCCCTATTCTAGAAGATATTTGCAGAAGATGAAGAGCATGTGCAAGGGAATATGTGACTAAGCAACTTCAAGATACTCATTTGTCTACAATTGTTCCTACTAGAACAAAGAGAAGTCAATCTTCTTCTCCTCTTATTACTAGGACTTCTATTCCTCCTTTTTTTTATGCTTTGTTGTTAATTGATGCAACACTTCCTATTTTTGTTACTTTCCAAACAAATGAGAACATTGTACTAGTAGCTATGGAAGTCCCTTGGGGAAATTCTATTGGTCCTCTTTCCCTTAGAGGTAATAATGACTTTCCAAGAGCATCAAGGAAAAACTTCCCAAGATCTAATGGTGATGGCACAATCTCTACAGAACAACATCTAAGTACTTTTCATAAAGCTTGTGGTGTGGTGAATCCTCAACATGAAGATATGGCAATCATGACGTTTGTAGATACTCTTGTAGATAACACTAGTGATTGGTTCCAAGATTTAGCAGGATACATCATAAGTTGGAATGACATCAAGCAAAGGTTTGAAGAATGCTATAAAAGTATAGAAAATGCATAAGTGTTATTGCTACAGTTGGCACAAATAAATATAGAACCATCAATTTCTATGAGAGATTTTAATGCAAAATTTAACAAACTCATCAAAAGAATACCTACTGCCAGTGCAGCAACAGATGACAATAAGAAGACCTTCTACATTGGTTCTATGCCTCCTAATCTTGGATATCAAATTAGAAGAGAAAATGTAGCGAATTTGCAAGCTATCCAGATGTTAGTTGTGTAGATGGAAGATGACATGATAGCCTCTGGTAAGTGGAAAAGATAACTTCAATCTAGAACTATGGGTAATATAGCTAGCACTTCAAATAACACAGACGTCATGCTCCAAATGTTGTCTAATGAAGTTATTTCACTAAAGAAACAAATAAACAAGCTTGCTCATTCTTTTCATCAACCTTATCAAGAAGGCTCTAGACATCCAAATGGAGGTATGATTTTGCAAATGCCACTTGTTCAATAGAGGTTAGCAATTGAGGCTGCTCCTAGTAGATAGAACATATGTGCTTTCCACTTGAGGGAAGATCATGATGGAGATACTTATGCTGACATGATTAGGTATAACTAGATGGTGGAGAATAAAGAATAAATAGTAGAATATCCAGAGAGTGAAGATAATCAAACTCCTCATGGCAACTTTGGAAACTTTTATTTGGAGTATGAATTAGAATCAAAAACTGGAGGGGACTATTTTGCAACTTTAGATGGACCTCAATTGACAGTCATGACCAAGGGTCAGAAGAAATATAAGAGCTAATCCTCTAATGCAGTGCTTGCTAAAAATCATGCATCATGAAATAAAGCAGATAAAGATAGTGGTATGGCACCTTCAACTTCACAAAAGGAGCACAAAGGTAAGTTATCTAATTCCTTTGATTTAATACAATATTGTGAAGAGGTGAGAATTCAGATATCTCCACTAGATTAGTTGAAGTCTAATCTTGATCAATTACAAAAGTTAGTTGAGCATTGTAATATAAAGATGGAGGACATGTTAGTATTAATGCTAATATTGATCATCATAGAAAAGCTAGTACTAGTGGAAATCCTTTGTTTGATGAAGATTATGCCTTACCTAAATTGTTCCAAGAAGAAGAATCCATTGTCTTAGCCACCTATCCAAATTAAAAACCAGAACCTTTCTACATTTCCTTGTTTATTAATGGAAATAGGTTGAGTAATGGCATCATAGATTCAGGGGCTTCTGATAATGCGATACTTGCTTTTGTAGCTAAAGCTCTAGGTCTTCCACTAACTAAAACCTTTGGCCATTGTTACTTAATGGATGCAAAAAAAGTACCCTTACTTGGACTAAAACTTCTTATCTAAGAAAGATAGAGGATATAATTTAGTTAAACTTTGACAATCTCAATTATATTGATTCAGAGGGAGTAAGCCATGTTGAGATGGATTCTCCAGTGATCAATAAACTATAGAAGTCAAGAGGGCTGTAATTTTAAAGGCCCTACCCCCTTTGTACATCATGTGGAAGCAATGATGGTTTCCAAATGATGTCACTGGAATTTACATTAGTAATTGAAAGGAGACAATCTTACAATAACTTAATTTTCTATTATGATGCATATCTTATGATGCCTATACAAATCATGATAGATTATACTTTGGATGGTGGATATTTATATGGTAAAATTATCAAAATGTGTGTGCAAATACATTATAAAAAAAAATTGAGTGCATGGTGAATGTAATACAAATTGATGTTATGGAGGCCATTACATGGAGTATTGGTGAATATCATGCAACTTGATGTTCTACAGACCATTATTCACAGCATTTGGTTAATATCTTTCATCTCATTCTAGAGGCCATTACTGCAAGAGCATTTGGTGAATATCATATGCTGATATTCTATAGGGTATGTGCAGGATCATGGTGTACCAAACTATGGCCTTAAGTGGCAGTGAAAAATCAGCAAATCAGGGTTATGTCAACTTGACACATAATTTTAAAGTGGTTATGGACTTTATATCAAATATTTGTAAGAAAATAATCTGTAGGAAATTGAATTTAGTTTCTAAACTACTAGGCCTTATCTAGAGAAAAAAATAATTGATTGGTCAAAAGTTTGGATTTTAATGCAGTACTACAAAAATTTTAGGGTGAAAATAAAAAGTAGGTGTATGTCTAACCACCTTAATCAAATCAAATAATAATATTTTTTAAATATAATTATAGGAATAAAAATTAGACTTATGCCGGGATGTGACGCATATTTTTTGGTATTTTTTATTCCAAATAAATAATTAAATATGAATTTTCTACCAAAACCTTTTCAGAAAAAAAACTCCCATGTTTAACGACCTTAACTAATAGAAAATTTTACCAAATTTTATTTTATTTTTATTTTTCTTATACTAGGCAAAGCATAGAATATTACACAATTTTTAGATTTAAAAAAAGTTATACCGTTTGAAAGTTATAGCTATTTCTCAATCAGTATGTCAATCAGCACTTTACAACAATCTTCATTGAAAATTAACTAATAAATACTTATCAAACTTAGAATTTGATAACAATTATATCGATAGAATCTCAAGAGTGATATTAAAAAACCCTTTTTGTTTCATTCAATTTTGATCAAAATAACATTGACAGATGGCTACCCGAAGTCTAAGTGTGACTGAAACCCTTCTCAAACACATTTTTGGGGTTGACCAAATAGGCTTGGTAAATACCAGGCCTAATCAAAAATTTGATATCTGATTAGGCCTGACAACTTTACACCCATATTTGGAGAGAAATTTCAAAAGGAAGATTTTTTTGAATTTTAAATTTGGAGGGAGACAAATTTAAAAGGAAATAAACTTAAGAGGGTAACTTTGGACAGTTTTAGAGGAATTTTATTTCGTGAAAGTGTGGACATTAATATTATTATTATTATTATTATTACATTATAGTAATATGTATGATTATTATTATTAAATATAATATAGTGATATATATGATATATATTATTATTATTAAATATATATAGTAGTATTATATGACAAAAATATTTTATATAATAATATATATGGTTATTATTATTATTAAATCTATAATCTAGTAACATATATGATTATTATTGTTATATAATCTAATAATATATTATTATTATATTAAAATATATAATATAATATAATTATTAAATATAATATTGTCCCTTCGACCCATATGAAGCATTCTAATATGTCCCTAGGGGTCCTAGGACCCCTAGGGACATATGTCATCATGTAATAGGTCGAAGGGGGTCATAGGTCACCTTATGACCCCCTTTGACCCATATGAAGGATTCTAATATGTCCCTAGGGGTCCCAAGACCCCTAAGGACATATGTCATCATGTAATGTGTCTAAGGGGGCCATAGGTCACCCTATGACCCCCTTCGACTCATATGAAAGATTCTAATATGTCCCTAGAGGTCCTAGGACCCCTAGGGAAATATGCCATCATGTAATGGGTCGAAGGGGGCCATAGGTCACCCTACGACCCCCTTCAACCCATATGAAGGATTCTAATATGTCCCTAGGGGTCCTACGACCCCTAGGGACATATATCATCATGTAATGGATCGACAAGGGTCATAGGTCACCCTATGACACCCTTCGACCCATATGAAGGATTATAATATTTTCATAGGGGTCCTAGGACCTCTAGGGACATATGTCGTCATGTAATGGGTCAAGGGGGTCATAGGTCACCTTATGACCCCCTTCAACCCATATGAGCGATTCTAATATGTCCCTAGGGTACTAGGACCCCTAGGGACATATGTCATCATGTAATGGGTTGAATGAATGATTGTAATATGTCCCTAGGGTTCCTACGACCCCTAGGGACATATGTCATCATGTAATAGGTTGAATAAATGATTGTAATATGTCCCTAGGGTTCCTACAACCCCTAGAGACATATGTCGTCATATAATGGGTCGAAGGGGGTCATAGGTCACCCTATGACCCCCTTCGACCCATATGAATGATTCTAATATGTCTATAGGGGTCCTAGGACCCCTAGGGACATATGTCATCATGTAATGGGTCCTATGACCCCATTCAACCCATATGAATGATTCTAATATGTCCCTAGGGGTCCTAGAACCCTTAGGGACATATGTCATCATGTAATGGGTCGAAGGGGGTCATAGGTCACCCTATGACCCCCTTCAACCCATATGAATGATTTTGATATGTCTCTAGGGGTCCTAGGACCCCTAGGGACATATGTCATCATGTAATAGGTTGAAAGGGGTCATAGGTCACCCTATGACCCCCTTCAACCCATATGAACGATTGTGATATGTCCCTAGGGGTCCTAGGACCCCTAGGGACATATGTTGTCATGTAATGGGTCGAAGGGGGTCATAGGTCACCCTATGACCCCCTTCAACCCATATGAAGGATTTTGATATGTCCCTAGCAGTCCTAGGACCCCTAGGGACATATGTCATCATGTAATGCGTCGAACGGGGTCATAAATCACCCTATGACCCCCTTCAACCCATATGAAGGATTGTGATATGTCCCTAGGGGTCCTAGGACCCCTAGGGACATATGTCATCATGTGACCTATGACCCCCTTCGACCCATATGAAGGACTGTGATACGTCCCTAGGGGTCCTAGGACTCCTAAGGACATATGTCATCATGTAATGGGTCGAAGCCTTCGACCCATATGAATGATTATGATATGTCCCTAGGGGTCCTAGGACCCCTAGGGACATATTTTGTCATGTAATGGGTCAAAGAGGGTCATAGCCCTATGACCCCCTTCGACCCATATGAATGATTGTGATATGTCCCTAGAGGTCCTAGGACCCCTAAGGACATATGTCATCATGTAATGGGTTAAAGGGGGTCATAGATCACCCTATGACCCCCTTCAACCCATATGAATAATTGTGATATGTCGCTAGGGGTCCTAGGACCCCTAGGGACATATGTCATCATGTAATGGGTCAAAGGGGATCATAGGGTCACCTATGACCCCCTTCGACCTATATGAAAGATTGTGATATGTCCATAGGGGTCCTAGGACCCCTAGGGACATATGTCGTCATGTAATGGGTCAAAGGGGGTCATAGGTCACCTTATGACCCTCTTCAACCCATATGAAGGATTATGATATGTCCCTAGGGGTCCTAGGATGCCTAGGGACATATCTCGTCATGTAATGGGTCGAAACTATGACACCCTTTTGACCCATATAAAAGATTGTGATATGTCCCTAGGGGTACTAGGACCCCTAGAGACATATGTCCTCATGTAATGGGTCGAAGGGGGTCATAGGTCACCCTGTGACCTCTTTTGACCCATATTAATGATTGTGATATGTCCCTAGGGGTCCTAGGACCCCTAGTGACATATGTCATCATGTAATGGGTCAAAGGGGGACATAGCTCACCCTATGACCCCCTTCGACCCATATGAACAATTGTGATATGTCTCTAGGGGTCCTAGGACCCCAAGGACATATGTCATCATGTGATGGGTCGAAGGGGGTCATAGGTCACCCTCTGACCCCCTTCGACACATATGAACGATTATAATATGTCCCTGGGGTCCTAAGACCCCTAGGGACATATATATTAATATATATATTATATTTATAGATTATAATACTAATAACATAATATATTATTATATATTAATAACATAGGTCATAATAATAATAATATATTATAGATTATAATAATAATAATATATTATAGATTATAATAATAATAATATATATTAATAACATATATATATAATATATTATGTTATTATATTTAATAAAAATATAGTAAAAATAATAATAATATATATTATATTTATAGATTATAATAAGAATAACAGAATATATTATTATATATTAATAGATTATATGTTATATCTTTACGTTACATTATTATATATATATATATATATATATATATATATATATATATATATATATATATATATATATACATAGTAATATAACTCAAATAATTGATAACTCACAAACTATAACCCATATTCATTTTTCCCTCCAAAATCTTCTTGGGGCATATCAGATATCCGATATTATCCAATTTCAAATCGGATATCCAATATAACTAGCATCATTTTCGAACATATTCCCTGTCCCTGCAGACCCGACAACATCACTTTTTAAAGTTTTTTTTCACGAGTTTTCCAAAAAGTCACGTTTCGAGGCCCAACCAATCAAAAAAGTTTGAAAATATAACCCTAGGTGTCTGATATTGTCATCTGAATGGGGAGCAGCAGTCGTCAAAGGGCTAAACACAAAAGGAATTATCCAATGAAGACATTGTGGCATATAGGGAAAGGGACAAAATGGAACATCGAAGAAAAAGACAAGGTATGTTAAATATCAGTCAAGTTGATGATAAATTAGTCGAAGGTGAAATCATAGAGTCAAATAATGAATATGTATAGTTGGGAAATGAAAATGTACCTATTGAAAATGATAATGTCAAAATTGAAAATTTAGCGAATGAAAATTTCAAGGACGAAATGCTACCAGGTCATAATGCAAATTGCACAATTGACCATGTCGAACATGGCAATGCATAGGAACCTGATACACAAGAACCTTACATATCTCCTAATTATAATTGAAATGAAGGTTCTAGAACACCAAAATGGATAATTGAAATTGATGAAATGATTATTACCAGTTTGGAAGGGAAAAAATCAGAAAGAACCATTCAGTTATGGGCTTCAAGACTATATAAGATATTTTTCAGCAACAAGACAGTGGTGGACCAATGTCAACTTTTCATGCACTTATTAAAGATGCAAAAGATAAGACCTATGCTTTCCAAATTGAAGATTTGTGTCAATAAAAAGTTGGAAAGAAATGTCATTATTGTGAAAAAAAATTCAGTGCTCTCAATAGCATTGGGAAAAATATTAGGGAGAAAGATAAGAGAGATGCTCAAAGGGTTATTACAACCTCTTTGGTAAGTCATCATTTGAGAAAGGGTAGATGAGACAAACTTGTATTGATTTGAATCTAAATCATGCTACTTTGAGAAGAGCACTTAGTCGGCGATAGAAAATTGATGATCCTCTTCAAAATGAAACATGGGCATTTGGTTGGAGACTTCCACATTTTGATAAGAAGCTATCTGATGATGTGAAGGAAAAAATTACACAATTTTGGCACTCTAGCTCACGAGTATCACCCAATGCTAAAGACATGTTAAAGTTGAAAAATGGCATCAGAGACCGCACGCCACATCCTAAACATTATTTGGAGGTAAGTCAAACTATGTTGTTCAAACAATTAAGAGAGAGTAATCTAAGTCTTCATATATCACAAAGGGCTTTTGAATCTTTGAAGCCATTTTATTGTGTGCCACTCAAAATTTGAAATACATGTTGTTGCAAATATCATGTTGAGTTTTCTATGCACCATGAACTATTATGCTCCATTTTTTCTAATTTGCATAGTAAAAAAATGTTGGAGGATTGCGGTGCTAGTGGGCTTCCAAAATCATCAAGAGACTTGCTAGATCAACTTTTTATGTTGTAGAGTTGATGGTTGTTTCTTTTATAGAAATGCTTGCTTAAATGAGAAGTGTTCAGAATGTGGTGGCTTATCCAAGTTTGACACATGTTTTCATGAGGGGTGCGAACAAGATCTTGAAAAGACAATAGTGAAAAGAAAAGGTATATGAAATGGTGAAATACACATTAAAGAGTGGGGGTGAGATCTCTAGATGTGAATTGGTTGGAAAAGATATCAGTGTGGCTAGTTTTATTTTAGATTTCAAGGAAAATATTTTCTACAAGTATTCAAGACATAGTCATAGGTCTCAATGGTTGGATCAAAAATTTAGAATTCGTAAGGAGACTTTTCCCATTGGCACTATTATATCAGTTGTTAATTTTGTTGAGAACTACACATTGCAACCTCAAAATGAGACACAATCTCAGTATTACAACTCTATTCAGATTGCTATTTTTGTTCACATAACATATAGACATGCCCTTAATAGTGCGGAAGATAATTGGAAGATTATTAGAGAGTATAATTTTTATATGAGTGATGATAGATCTCACTCTCACGAGTTTGTGCAACATTGTTTTGAGAATTATTTTGATTTCTTACATGAGCATGCAATTGCTATGGATAGACATCATTTGGTCAGATAATTGTACAGGTCAATTCAAGAATGATCGTATGTTTTATTGGTTGTGTAGGATGCACGTAGAGAGAGGGGTGCCTCATATTTGGAGTTGTTTTGAGTTTGGCCATGGAAAAGGAGAACATGATGGAGCAAGGGAATGTGTGAGAGCTCTAGTTAATGTTAGGATAAACCACAGACAGAAATAAAAACTACATGCAAATATAACCAATAACTGAAAAAATAATAGATCACACAGAAATGAACACAAGGCACCAAGATTTAACGTGGTTCACCCAATCCCTAGGCTACGTCCACCAAATAGCAAGTCCGATCTTATTACAATCCAGTGATTACAACCTGATTACAAACCGTAATCCCTTACAACTCAATACCACTGCAAGAACCAATTTCGCATCACAACATAATGAAAAATACCCAATCCTAAGCCCTTTTGTACAAGTATTAAACCGCTTTAAGGTTATAACATGTCGGCCATATGTCAGCCATAATATGTTGGCTACCATGTCAACTGCGGCCCAAAAAAAAATTTCCGCACTATTTATGAAGTATGTACAGTACTTTCCTAATCAGTCACCACAATCTAATAGTTAGGGAGCAACTGAAGATTTCAACAGGAAAACTTCTTGATGCTTGTAGCATTGTTGATTGGTGTAGTTTAGCATTATCACAAGGGGGGACTCTTGATTCAATGGTACGCAGGTTCTTTTGGTTGGTTGAGGAAGCTTCCATAGCTGAGAGATCAAATTGTGCTATAGTGAGAGACTCATCAAAAATGCATTCATTCCAGAGCTTTGATTCTAGTACATGGACCATTTGGACACAACAGCTAGCTTTCTTTTGTCCTAGTTATTTTCAGTGTGATTGGGATCACTGTGACTCAAGTGAGTGGGTGGACACATGGTCTCCACATTATCTTACTCCATTGTCTATCATACCCTCTATTAGAAATGATGACATGGAAAGTTCACTTGAGCATAACCATCTATCAGATCTACTTCATCCAAGACATGTCTTTGCATTGGTTTCACCACAGGGGAATGATGAGAAATTTGATTATTAGTTAGCACATTGTGTAAGAGGTAAACAAAAACTTGCACAACCGATCACAGATGATGATGGATTCACATTTCCTACTAGTTTAGTGGTTGTCACTAAAACATGTCTACGGACATACATGCTTAGAAAGAATAGAATTCCTACATTCGAAGACTATCAGAAGCACAAAGTAATTCTCATATATTTGCATCTTATTATAGAAAAAACTGTAAAGTTGTTGAAGCATCAAGGAAGACCAAAAGTAAAAGACCTTTTTACTCTTACTAATGTTGATCATGAAGCCCTATTGGAGACCCTAAAATAGAGAGAGGACCCTACTAGAACACTCGACTAGGTATATTTACTTATGTTATTTTCTTCATAATGATTCAATGAACTGATGATTACCTTGTTTAATACAATAAGTTAATAATTTTTTTATGATATTGGAATGTGGGTACATCATGAAGAGTTGGGGAGAATTCCTAAGATTTATGATGTATTATGATGTAAAATGTGAACTTTTTTTGGATATGATTTTTGTAATAATGAAAAAGATAGGTTAAATTAGTTGCACATTCTAATTTGTATTTTGGTGGGTTCTTTGGAAGGAATTATAAGAGGAAGATATTGAACAAGTTCTTGCAAATCATATTTCCATGTGATACAAGGCTATAAGGACAATTTTAAGAGCATTTATAACTATATGAAAGATAATTGCTTGCGGATATCTTATTACAAGTTTGGCTTTTTTCTTATTTGACATAGAGCTGACATTATCATTATTAAAACTATTTTTATCAAACTAATCAAATAAGAAAAATTTAGAAAGTACAGATGAACAATTAGAATACTTGACTTCTTTAAAAACAATTTGGGGAAGGTGTCAATAAGTTTGAATACTCATTCGCAATGACACATTGAAACAAAAAGTGATTTTATGATGCTAATATTGTGTAAGCCTTTTACTACAAGTCTTATCAGTGCATTTCATTATTTTTTATGGTGTGAGGTTTCCATTGTATATTTTAATCATTATTTTATTCTAATAATGTGATCTTGTATATTGTCAAAGTCAAACCCTTGTATATTGTCAACATTTGGGACTAAAGAAACATGTTGCATTTGATCCTCTCCATAATCATCTTCATGTTCAAGTGCATCATGGTTCATAGTGTTTCTCCTTTTTGTTGGTTCATCATGGTTACCATGCATTATTACAACCATGCCAACTCTTCCTCCATTTGTAAAAAGTGTGGCAACAATGCTTACCAAATTTATTTTCCCCTTGATATTAACTTGCCTCCTATAAGGTCTAGGGATAGATCTAATGATCTCCCTATGACCATCCACTTTTGCAATGGCTACAAGACCCCATGGTGCAACTATAAGCCTTGTACATAAATAGGTCTAATAAAGTGGATTTTTGGTTATCTCTATGTTTTCTAGGTAGTCTAGGTGTTTATAACAATAGTAGGGTCTCGAGGAGTTTGTGGAATCCATTTACAAGCAAATTTGCAATAAAAATTGTCTTAGCGCAAAAATTGCAAAAAGTTGCTTAGCAACTTTTGCAATTTTCTTGACAACTTTTCAAAATGTAACTCCTAACATAAAAATCCTCATTATGCCCATTTTGAGGGAGGTTTTTCATATTTTCATTGAATTGGGTGCATGTGGTTCTGGGTCGTACTTGTGGAAGGTAAGTCTAGAAACCTTTTTTAGTGTTTTTTAGGAGGAGTATTCATTCAAGGAAGTAGAGTGAGTCTTTTGTTAAATCCTTGTGAAAACCTTGAAGGTTGTGTAGGAGTTGGCTTGATCCTTTCTTCCATTGTGCTATCTTTGCATCATCCATGGTCAAGGAGTCCCCTCCTTTTATTAAGGTAGGTCAAAGTTCATAACAACTATCAACCTGTTGAATGCTCTTGAGAAATGGATCCATCTTGCATTCATGCTTAGAATCATTAGGAAAAATGCATATACCCTGAATTTTTAGTAGCAAGGTTCTCACAAAAAACTTTTACAATACTATAAAAATAATCTTCTAAGCTTTGGTTAGCTACCATCTCCAAATGAGCTATTCATTAATATGGTGATTTAACATCACCAGAACATGTTGAGCTCTTAGGCCCACCCCTTGAAACAAGAGTAAAATCAACAAGAATCCCTTTACATGCAGTCTCAAGCCTCCCCAAATGAACTAGTCATTACCAAGGTCGTTCAACATCACCCATTAGTGTTGAACCCTTAGGCCCACCCTTCCAACTAAGAGGAAAACTAGTTCTTAGTCCAATAACCGTTGATCTTGGCATTGAATTGTCAACACCATTAGCTCCAGGCGGGTGGGTGAACCCTAGTAACACCCTTGTTCTAGGCACGGAGACCATCCATCGTCCACGGCCACCCCGTACCAAGGAGTCTCCAAGGTGCTCTAAGTGTGTTTCGAGGTTGATCTTCCGAGGGTCATAACTCGAAGCTCATGAGGGCTATCAATGAACTATCAAATGCTACAGGATGATGATGCTAAGGCTTATAATAACCTATCTTATTTTTGAGAGATCACAATCTGTTTGGATTTGGCACAGTGATCTCGCTCGATGCCAAAACTTGCAGTGTGCCTCAATTCATAGGTGCACCACAGCATAACTTTGAAGTCGCTAATCTTGGCATCGAATTGTCAGTGCCTTTAGCTCTAGGTGACCAGGTGAACCCTAGTGACACCCTTGTTCTAGCCACCATCCATCGTCTACAGCCACCCCATACTGAGGAGTCTCCAAGGTCCTCTAAGTGCATTTTGAGGTCAATTTTTTGAGGGTCATAACTGGAGCTCATAAGGGCTATTGATGAACTATTGAATGCTACAAGATGGTGATGCTGAGGCCTAAAATAACCTATCTCATTTTCAAGAGATCACATTCCATTTGGATTTGGCACAGCGATCTTGCTCGATGCCAAAACTTGCAATGTGCCTTAGTTCATAGGTGTAATAGAGCGTAACTTTGAAACCATTGATCTTGGTATCAAATCATCATTGCCATTAGCTCCAGGTGGGCGAGTGAACCCTAGTGACACCCTTTTTTTGGCCACAGAGACCATCCATCGTTCACGGCTACCCCGTACCGAGGAGTCTCCAAGGTGCTCTAAGTGTGTTTCGAGGTCAATCTTCTAAGGGTCATAACTCAGAGCTCATGAGGGATATCGATGAATTGTCAAATGCTACAGGACGGTGATGCTAAGGCCTAAAATAACTATCTCATTTTTGAGAGATCACATTCCATTTGGATTCGGCACAGCGATCTCACTCAATGCCAAAACTCGCAGAGTGCCTCAATTCATAGGTGCACCATAGCATAAATTTGAAACCACTGATCTTGGCATCAAATCATCGGCACCATTAGCTACGGGTGGGCAGGTGAACCCTAGTGACACCATTGTTCTAGCGAGGAGTCTCCAAGGTGCTCTAAGTGCATTTTGAGGTCAATCTTTCGAGGGTCATAACTCGGACCTCATGAGGGCTATCGATGAATTGTCAAATGCTACAGGATTGTGATGCTAAGGCCTAAAATAACCTATCTCATTTTTGAGAGATCACATTCCATTTTGATTCAGCATAGCAATCGCGCTCGATGTCAAAACTTGCAGTGTGCCTCAGTTCATAGGTGCACCATAGCATAACTTTGAAATCGTTGATCTTGGCATTGAATTGTCAATGCCATTAGCTCTAGTGGATGGGTGAACCCTAGCCACATCCTTGTTCTAGCCACAAGGACCATCCATCGCCCACGGCCACCCCATACCGAGGAGTCTCCAAGGTGCTCTAAGTGTGTTTCAGGGTCGATCTTTCGAGGGTCATAACTCAGATCTCATGAGGGCTATCGATGAACTATTGAATGCTACAAGATATTAATGTTGAGGCCTAAAATAACCTATCTCATTTTCTAGAGATCACATTTCGTTCGGATTCGGCACAGCGATCTTGCTTGATGCCAAAACTAGCAGTGTGCCTCAGTTCATAGGTGCACCAAACCATAACTTTGAAACCGCTGATCTTGGCATCGAATCATTAGGGCCATTAGCTTCGGGTGGGCAGGTGAACCCTAGTGACACCCTTGTTCCAGCCATGAAGACCACCCATCGTCTGAGGCCACCCCATATCGAGGAGTCTCCAAGGTCCTCTAAGTGCGTTTCGAGGTCAATCTTTTGAGGGTCATAACTCAGACCTCGTGAGGGCTATCAATGAACTATTGAATGATATAAGATGGTGATGTTGAGGCCTAAAATAAACTATCTCATTTTCAAGAGATCACATTCCATTTGGATTCAACACACCAATCTTGCTCGATGCCAAAACTCGCAATGTGCCTCAGTTCATAGGTGCACCAGAGAGTAACTTTGGAACCATTAATCTTGGTATCGAATCATCATTACCATTAGCTTTGGGTGGTTGGGTGAACCCTAGTGACACCCTTTTTTTTCCACAGAGACCATCCATCGTTCGCGGCCACCCCGTACCGAGGAGTCTTCAAGGTGCTCTAAGTGTGTTTCAAGGTCAATCTTTCGAGGGTCATAACTCGGAGCTCGTGAGGGCTATCGATGAATTGTAAAATACTATAGGAAAATGATGCTAAGGCCTAAAATAACTATCTCATTTTTGAGAGATCACATTCTGTTTGGATTTGACACAGCGATCTCACTCAATGCCAAAACTCACAGTGTGCCTCAATTCATAGGTGCACCACAGCATAAATTTGAAACCACTGATCTTGACATCAAATTGTTAGCACCATTAGCTACGAGTGGGTGGGTGAACCCTATTGACACCCTTTTTCCAAGCATGGAGACCATCCATCCGTGACCACCTCATACCGATGAGTCCCTAAGGTGCTATAAGTGCATTTTGAGGTCAATCTTTCAAGGGTCATAACTCGGAGCTCATGAGGGCTATCGATGAATTGTCAAATGCTATAGGACGGTGATGCCAAGACCTAAAATAACCTATCTCATTTTTGAGAATTCACATTTCATTTGGATTCGGCATAGCAATCTTGCTCAATGCCAAAACTTGCAGTGTGCCTCAGTTCATAGGCGCACCATAGCATAACTTTGAAATCGTTGATCTTGGCATTGAATCGTCAATGCCATTAGCTCCAGGTGGGTGGGTGAACTCTAGTCACATCCTTTTTCTAGAAATGAAGACCATCCATCGCCCATGGCCACCCTATACCGAGGAGTCTCTAAGGTGCTCTAAGTGTGTTTCGAGGTCAATCTTCCGAGGGTCATAACTCGGAGCTCGTGAGGGCTATCAATAAACTATTGAATGCTACAAGATACTGATGTTGAGGCCTAAAATAATATATCTCATTTTCCAGAGATCACATTCCATTTGGATTCAGCACAGCAATCTTGCTTGATGCCAAAACTCGCAATGTGCCTTAGTTCATAGGTGCACCATAGCATAACTTTGAAATCATTGATCTTGGCATCGAATCGTTAGGGCCATTAGCTCCGAGTGGGTGGATGAACCCTAGTGACACCCTTGTTCCATCCATAGAGACCACCCATCGTCCATGGCCACCCCATACCGAGGAGTCTCCAAGGTCCTTTAAGTGTGTGTCAAGGTCGATCTTTTGAAGGTCATAACTCAGAGCTCATGAGGGCTATCGATGAACTGTTGAATGCTACAAGATGGTGATACTGAGGCCTAAAATAACCTATCTCATTTTCAAGAGATCACATTCCATTTGGATTCGGCACAGCGATCTTGCTCGATGCCAAAACTCGCAGTGTGCCTCAATTCATAGGTGCACCAGAGCGTAACTTTGAAACCGTTGATCTTGGTATCAAATTTTCATTGCTATTAGCTCTGGGTGGGCGAGTGAACCCTAATGACACCCTTTTTTAGCCACGATGACCATCCATCGTTCACGGCCACCCCATACTAAGGAGTCTCCAAGGTGCTCTAAGTGTGTTTTGAGGTCAATCTTCTGAGGGTCATAACTCGGAGCTCATAAGGGCTATCAATAAATTTTCAAATGCTATAGGATGGTGATGCTACAGGACAGAGATCACATTCTATTTGGATTTAGCGCAGTGATCTCACTTGATGTCAAAACTCGCAGTGTGCCTCAGTTCATAGGTGCACCACAGTGTAACTTTGAAACTGTTGATGTTGGCATCGAATTGTCAACACCATTAGCTCTGGGTGGGCAGGTGAACCCTAGTCACACTCTTGTTCTGACCACTAAGACCATCCATTGTCTACAGCCACCCCATACTGAGGAATCTCCAAGGTGCTCTAAGTGTGTTTCAATGTCGATCTTCTGAGGGTCATAACTCAGAGCTCGTGAGGGTTATCGATGAATTGTCAAATGGTACAGGATGGTGATGCTGAGACCTAAAATAACCTATCTCATTTTTGAGAGATCACATTTCATTTCGATTCAGCACAGCGATCTCACTCGATGCCAAAACTCGCAATGTACCTCAATTCATAGGTGCACCACAGTGTAACTTTGAAACCACTAATCTTGGCATCGAATCGTCAATGCCATTAGCTCCAGGTGGGCAGTTGAACCTTAGTGACACCCTTTTTCTAGCC
The DNA here is from genome assembly GCA_028749045.1 of Cupressus sempervirens. Classification (NCBI taxonomy): domain Eukaryota; kingdom Viridiplantae; phylum Streptophyta; class Pinopsida; order Cupressales; family Cupressaceae; genus Cupressus; species Cupressus sempervirens. The sequence goes on from CM053783.1 coordinate 696,058,093, forward strand.
ATGGAGACCATCCATCATCTGTGGCCACCCCATACTGAGGAGTTTCCAAGGTGCTCTAAGTGCATTTTGAGGTCTATCTTTCGAGGGTCATAACTCGAAGGTCGTGAGGGCTATCGATGAACTATTGAATACTACAGGATGATGATGTTGAGGCCTAAAATAATTCAAAGCTTGTGAGGGCTATCAATGAACCATCCAATCAAGTCTCTTAAGTTGAAATATTTTGAGGTTATGTTGAAATTGAAAAGTTGTAGTATGAGGATAGTAACAAAGTGAAGTGCTAGTTATCAAAGATTATGAATCTATGAATGACTTGGTGGTTGAGAATAGAATCCATGGTTGAGGAGTGGAGTCCTTAACTGTGTTTAGATTAGATTTGAAGCCAAGAGTTAGTTTCAAGGTTGAAGGTGGAGTTTAAAATCAGATTTGGGGTTATCTAAACCTTGTGTAGGAGGTTAACAAGTGTGTTTATGTCATGATAGCACTTCAAATTATACATTGCATCCAAATTTGATAATAAAAGTTGTTAAAATATTATTCAAAAATTATTGCATTTGAATCAAATATAACAAACATAATCAAAATTAATGATATTCCATAAACATGAACAATACACATGATCCACAATAAATTGAACAATACTAGATACTAAATTAATATGTATATCATTGTGCACATAAATTTTATGTATATATATATATATATATATATATCAAAATACATGTATCCATAGAAAAAAATTTACACAAATATATATCAAAGATCCTGTATCCATAGACATAGTACTCAAATATATATCAAAATACATAGATCCATATACAAAATGTGGTTGATCATGTCATCAGAATGTGTATAATATCAATGTTTTTGTATACAATGTGGCATATGCCATCTCAAAATGTCTCATGATGCATCCTATGACAACTATAATATCCTAGGGTGCTAGTGGATGATCAAAATGCAGCCTCTTCATTGCACTAGGTAGTTCGGATGCCTCCTACATAAACAAAAAAGGAAAACCCAAAGTTAGACTACTAAATTTATATGATTCTTTGTATCTAACATTGAATTACTCAAATTCATAATGATCATTTTTGTAATGAAGATTTATACTATCAAATTTTCATAATAAATGCCTCTCTTGTCGACCTCCTATGCCGGTCAAGAGTCCTCTCGTATGCCCTCGGCAATGCTTGTTCCTCGCTGATTGTGGGTTGTATATGTTCAAATACATTTGTCAGATGAATCTATAATTTAAACTATAACATTATAATTCATAGCATGCTAAATTTATAACATATATAATAATGAATTCAAACTACAACTTACTATTGTAGGCTCCTCCTTAGGAGAGAGTGGCCACAACATCAAATCTACATAACTCTCCCATCGGACCTCATGTGTACTAGGAGTCTCCTATGAGATACAAAATAGTAGTTGTTAATATCACGGAAATCAATTTTAAATTTATTTATGAAGATAAGGAAAATAAAAAATAAATGATACTTATACATACAATGGGGCTCTCAATGCGAATGGAAATCCCTAATGGTCTACAACGTGGAATCCGTATAGACTCATAGTCAGTAGCCACGCCCTATGTACAATAAAAAATGTAATTAAATGGGATAACCACAAACATTTTACAAGAATGCATTGATATTTAATCAAATAGAAAGCACCTAATTACCTTTCCTTTCTTAATGCATGCTAGCTCATCCCCTGCACTTTGTCCCCCCGGGATAGGTGGTACCTACAAGATAAAAGAATGATTAGCAACCATATATGCTACAATATCAAATAGAAAAAAAAAATGCGAACACAACATAATGTATCGTAGATGTCTCAAGGCCAAATGAAATGGCCAACAGCGTGGCATCACCAATCTGTCTGAGCTCCTCCTCGGTCATCAACTAAACATGAATGAAGATCGCATACATGTAAAAGTCAATATGGCTTAAAATTAAAATTACTCTATTATAAAAATTAACTTTAAATCGCATATGTCATAACAAAAAAATGTATGCACGTACAAACATGGAAGAAGTCCATGCCTCTGCATTCCCCTCCTCTCTCGCATCAGGGTTTGTAGCCTCTGCACGTGTGTCTGGTGTATCCTTGTCTAATACAAAATGATACTCAGGAAGATCACCTATTGGACCCAGGAAAATATTCTTTCATGTAATGCAAGTGTGAGGCACACAAATGTGTGATGAGCTAGCCAATGATGAATTGGCACTAGCATCATCAACATGAGGAGGTAGGATTGACCTAGCCTAAGATATCATTAGGCTACTCAACCTATGAATGGATCTGATGGTCTGAGAGCTAGCCTCTGCCACAATATCTAGATGTTGCACTTGAGGAGAGGGGGAGATATCAGTGGGGGGGACAAAAGTGTCAACTTTCTTCCACTAGGAAGAGGGTCTATCCTGAGGAGCTCCTAGTCCTAAGCCTATGTTGGGCTTCTTGCTCCAATAGTTCACTTTAAGTTTCAACACAAATTTTGCATATAATTTTCTAAAGAAATAAAATGGTATGTCTAAATTTCCATGTGGAGGGATATCAAAGACCATCCACCAACGATCCCAAAAGTTTTCACGTGTGGCGTCATTTGTGCACTATTTAATCGATAGTTTGGATTTTTTTGGGTCGACTGGTAAACCCGTTTTCAGGTTCACAAAAAGGCTAGCCAAATCCTCTTTGGTTATACTGAAGGCTGCAACCTCATCATAGTCCAAACCATCATCAAACATCTCGTGCATTTCATCATGCCAACGAAGAGCAGCATTTTGTTGGTTCGTAAGGGTTTCATTGTTATCCACTAGGGTGTTTAACATGGATAACATAGGAGCCAATGCATGTACATTATTATATGTTCTATGCAAACCTCTCAATTTGATGAGATTTTTATTTATCAAACCCTCGATTCGAGGAGGGTTTTGAGGGGGTAGAGGATCATTTGGTAGACGGTTTTGTGGGGGTACTGGATCATTTGGTGGGGGGTTACGAGGAATATTATTCCTGGCCTTAGTGTCATCATTTTGATCAGCCATTCCTATTGAATTGCAAAATGTAATATATATTTAAAAAAATCTTAATTTTAACAATTTTTTTCAAAAAAACCCTAGATTCAACTAAAACAAACAAAATAATGCTAAAATTTATTAAATTTAGGTTTAAAATGAGTTTAAAAATAAAATTAAAAATGCCTTGATATCCGTATCCGATATCCGATCGTATATCTGATATCCGATCGCGGTGCAAATTCTAGCCCCCAAATATGCGAAATAAGGGTCCGCGAGTCTGTGATTTTTTTTTATGTAATGTCACAGGTATCGGATATCAAATATATGATATTATATCGGATATTTGATATTCGCCACATATATTATATAATATACTACTTTTTTATTATATATTATATTATAATATATTACATTTTTATTATTATATTATATTTAATATATATTATATTACATTATATTATATTTTATATTTTATTTTATTTTATTTTATATTTTTATATATTATATTTTATATATATTATATTACATTACTATATATTATAATATAAAATAAATATTATTATTATATTATATAATAATATTATTATTATTATATTATATAATAATATTATTATTATTATATTATATAATAATATTATTATTATATTATATAATAATATTATTATTATATTATATTATTATAATGTATTATATTATATTATTATTATTTATAATATATTATACTTTTTTATTATATATTATATTATACTATATTATATTTTTATTATTATATTATATTTTATATATATTATATTACATTATATTATATTTTATATTATATTATATTATATTTTTTATATATTATATTACATTACTATATATTATAATATAAAATATTATATTATATTATTATAATATAATACATTATTATATTATTATAATATAATATTATTATTATAGTATAATATTATACAATTATAATATAATAATATTATTATTATATTATAGTATTATTATTATTATATTATATTATATTATATTATATAATATATTATATTATTATAATATAATAATATTATTATTATATTATTATAATATAATAATATTATTATTATATTATTATAATATAATAATATTATTATTATATTATTATAATATAATAATATTATTATTATATTATTATAATATTATAATATTATTATTATATTATTATAATATAATATTATTATTATTATATTATAATATAATAATATTATTATTATATTATAGTATAATAATTATAGTTATTATATTATGATAATATTATTATGTTAATTATCAGATATCTGATATGAGATCGGATATCCGATAATATCGGATATTTGATATCAAATCGGATATTTGATAAGGCTCGGCTTTACTTTCCAGGTTTGGTACCTAGACAGGTGAAAAAAAGTCAGAGTGGATTTTGAAGCGCTTTTAGACGTCTTCAAACTCTATTGTTTTCAATCACCACTTTTTCGCACACCATGATCCTGCACATACCCTATAGACCAATACTCAAATGTGATAACAAAATGGTGAATATCATATGTTGATATTATGCAAATCATTACCTTATTGAGTACATGGTGAATATCAAGTGTTAAAATTCTGGAGACCATTACTCAAGGTATTTGATGAATATCATATGCTGATATTTTGAAGGTCGATACTCATGATATCAAATGTGATATCAAAATAGTGTAAATATTCTTATCAAAGATTTCCTTAATGTGTCATTCCTAAATATTGTCAATGATGTAATCTTGTGTTTATCCTCCCTAGCTAAGAGGGAGTGTAGATGTTTGGTAGCTTCAGTCAAATAAACCTAGGGCTATATATAGTTATATATGATATATTAAAACATATGAGATATAAGTTAATTATATAAGAGAAATATATATTTATTTATTTATTTATTTATTTATTTATATTTCTCTTATATAATTAACTTATATCTCATATGTATTTATATATCATATATAACTATATATAGCCCTAGGTTTATCTGACTGAAGCTACCAAACATCTACACTCCCTCTTAGCTAGGGAGGATAAACATATATAAAACAATGAGTTATTTTTTATTATACTAATTAGTGAATAGACATGTCTCATTCATGGAACATGTTTCTTCATGGCTTGTTCTCAATTTAAATAAGAGGTTGCTACCATTTGGAAAACACATACCATATATTATGGCAGTGCTCAGTACATTTGTAGTGATCCTCAAAAACACAACACTGACAATTGAAAACCCAATTTGAACCTCATTCATATAAATATGTACAATACTCTTAAATGTGTGAATCTTCTAAAATTTGTGGTTTTTTGAAATAAACTGACACTATATTCATAAGAAAAGTTTCAACACATAAGAAGATTTATACATAATTTTTTAGGAAATTTTAAAATTCTCAAAAAATATACTATTTTTATTATTTTATTTTAGAGATTTAGGGATCCTACAATTATGTATTTTAATTTTGGTATTTGTATTTAATAAAATAAAAAAATTGTATTGATTGTTTCAATTTAAAAAAATAGATTAAAAGATTGATTATATTGTCAAAATTAAAATTTATATGTGTGTGTGTGTGTGTGTTTGTGTGTTGTCTTAAAATGAAAGCACTTCCATCTTAAGAGTGTTTAGCCCTCCAAGTAAGTGGTCTGGGGTCATGTCAAGTGTCTTGAGTAGGTCTTTACATGGATCTAGTTATTTTCCTCCTATTCTACTTATCTTTCTCTATTTTTTAGCCTATTTCTGATAAACTGCTTTGTGAAACTAAGGACTTTGACCTATGGGTCAAGGACGACCTTCTAGGTCAAAGTCAACCTCAACCCTAACCTAGGTAAGGACAACCTCAACCCTAACCTAGGGCAAGTTGACCTCATCCCTGACCCTAGGTCTCATTTTTCAATTTATGAAAGTTTTGGGATCTTGGGCTTCAGAAAGTTTCATTCTCCCCCTTCTCGGTTAGTTGTTTCGGGTTTCAAAATTAGACTCTTAAATTACATTTAATTTAGGTCCATTCTTGGGGGTTAAGGTTAAATGGGATTTAATGCTCCCATGTTGGCTTTCTCTGGGAGTGTATCCTAGATCATTATATAAGGAAGCCTTCTTCCCTCATTTTGGCATCCACCCACTAACTATGAGTGATATCTATGATATGATTATTATGCGAGCAGGGTAAAAGTACAAAGTTGTGTCACCTTTTAGGTTGACTTATTAGAATGAATGAATTTGAGTATTTCTATTTAAAAATCATTTTTTTAAAACATATGATCTCGATAAATTCATTATAGCTAAGTTATATATGGTACCACACTTTTCCAATTGGAAATGTCTATTAAATGCATATTTTTTACTAGTTTGTATCCAATTACTAAAGAAATAAAACCATTTCAGAAAAGTGGCATTTCAATAACTCTTACTATTTTTTATAATATTTTTTTAATAACATATGAAGACCATTTTATAGAGCTCAGAGTCAAGAATATTCTCATATAGATTTTATAGTGTTTTAATTAGATATAGTATATTGTAATTAAAAGATTCTACAAATACATATTTTAACACTCGAAAAGATGTTGGTTCTGAGAAAGAAAAAAATATTAAATCATATCATAAAAATATAAAAAGTATATTTCGTTCTAGAGGAGAGAGTCATCTTCTAGAATGTATAGTTTTTCTCCTAGTTATAATAGATTTGTTTCGAAAAATGTGGTGGGAGATGAAAACTATTGATTTTAGGTGAGTCAAAATTTTAATCATTATAAAAGAGAAAATATAGGTCTAAATTAAATTTTTATTTTTTATTGTTCTAGATATATATGTTATCTATAACATAATCTGATATCAAAGGAAAATAAGTTTATTTCCATATAGTATTGTGGTGGGAACTAGACCCCTAATTTTTAGCATTTTTCAGCAGCTAAAAAATTATCTATAAAAATTAGAAAAATATATCAATTCTTATTCCAAATAATTATTAAAAATGATAATCCTAAACTTCATCCATTTCTACACATTTCATTAGTTTACTTCATTTTCAAATTCAAAATAATAATACCAATCTTATCTCATTGAAGGTGAATAGTTATACTTTTGTTAGCTTTTTCCTTTACAAAAGGGTGACATAGCTTTGTGCTTTTACCCAACATCTACTATCTATCAGAAAATACCCTACTTTTCAAGGTCAAGCAAGCATTCTATCATTCAAGTTCTCCATTGAAGATCAAGGATTGAAGCATTCAAACTTTTAAAGAGATTTGGTTCAAGCATTCAAGATTCATAATTTAAAACCCTGGATCTAGCCATCATGGTGGTGTGATCTTCCTTCAAGATCGTTTGTTCATCTTCAAGATCTATTTAGACTTCTTTCAAGGTGGATTCTAAGCATACAATCATAGAGGTTTTGATTTACATTTGTTAATGTCATGTTCAAGCTTTCGTATCAATATACTTGTTTACATTTCAAATACAACTACATATCTATTGAATATCATAGCTTCATTGTTAAATTTGCTTCTACTACTTGCTAGCATCCTCTATTTCAATTTCATTATTAAGGTTGATTCCAAACTGGGGTTTGACTAAGGAAAACCCTTCATCCAAACAAACAAAGCATTTTTCTTGCAGATACAGGTGTGGAACAGCAAATTGGAGAGCAAATTTGGATACACTTTTCATCAAACTTGCAAGATCCACAAACAAAAATTTCATCAGAGCAGTGTTGTTCAAGGTTGACTTTTCAGAGTACAATTGTGCCCCAGGGTAAGATTGTGCCCTGCCAATAAGGTCAAAGTCAACCTCCCTTCAAAAAGACAAGATTTCTTGGTTTTCCCTGTCTTGACATTTCCAGTCTAGAGCAAGCTGCAAAATTCCCCAAAATTGAACAGAGACATCAGAAATTACCATTTTACATATTCAAAGTTAGTATTTGTCTTTTATCCATTCCAAATTTAAGCACATACTCCCCCCAAATAGAAAGACCAATTGAACCTATTTTCTTCGTATTCTCCATCACTTGATCCCTTTCTGCATTGATCACTTCCTTGTGCTTAATGAATTTGGATCATGCCTTTTGTAAATTAGGGTTGAGAAGAGGTTTCCATTTTCCTTCTATTCTATTGGTGAAGTTGAAAGGTTCTTAAAGAGCCCACCAGGAATCAAGTCTCTCTAAGTGTGTCGCTTCAATATTGAAAACAGATGAATATATATATATATATATATATATATATATATATATATATATATATATATATATATATATATATATATATATATATATATATATATATATATATATATATATATATATATATATATATATATATATATATATATATATATATATATATATATATATATATATATATATATATATATATATATATATATATAGTCAATGGGCCCTTTGTCTATCGATGAAGTTGAAAGGTTCTTAAAAAGCCCACCATGGATCAAGTCTCTCTAAGTGTGTGGCTTCAACATTGAAAATTGATGAGGCTAGGATCATGCCCCGGGAGAATTTGGTAGAATGGATACACCTTAGTTCTTGGCTCTTAGCTGAAGAGGTCCAACCATAAGAATCATGAGCTCGTATCAGGTGATCTGTATGTCTATGTGTGTGTATATGATGTGTATGTGTATGTGTATGTGTATGTGTATGTGTATGTGTATGTGTATGTGTATGTGTATGTGTATGTGTATGTGTATGTGTATGTGTATGTGTATGTGTATGTGTATGTGTATGTGTATGTGTATGTGTATGTGTATGTGTAGAGATTAAGATATATTATTATTATTTATTTTAATTTTTCATATTTTTATTTAATAAAAAAGATCATTTGTATTAATTATTTTGGTTATTAACAAATAGATAAAATTATTATTATTTTATAGTTAAAATTAAAACATAAATATATTCCATAATCATTTAAGAATCTACTGATTGGTTTTAATATTCCAAGCATATTTTTTTAGTATATAATATGACAATAGATTTAAAAAAATGTAACCAGTGAGTGATTTGGTGTACACTTTTTTATTAAGAAGGTAGAGAAGGGCCCTACACTCATAAAACAACTAAAACCAAAACCTAGCAACACTCTGGGCCATTACAACCAAGTAGCGAGCTAGCACAATACCAACCATTACAGCCTAATGTTGATTCTTCCAACAAATCTATAAAAACAATCATGTTCACAAAGTAACTAAAACTAACAACTTTGAACTAGTAATTCACCAGCCAAATAGAAAACTAGTGAGAAAGTCTATTCTTATAAAGTAGGAAAAAACAATCTTAAATAGGACATTAAAGTAATCACTAAAATTAACCAAGTATCTCCCTAGAGAACCAATACAAAAACCACAAGCCTGTTAGACATGACACAAAATAGGGCCTAAATTGTTAGGCCTTCTTGATAGCCTCCCAGTCATTCACTAGTTTGTTAAGTTCCTTGGTCTAGTCCTTAAGGTGCACTGAACCCTGCTCCTCCCCCTATTTGCCATCCTTGACCATGCCCAATTTTTTGAGCTTTATATTTTTTATGATTATGCCAAATACATCTCTCATCATCATTTCCCTCTAAATTTTGTAAAAGGGTGGACACCATGAGACCAAGTTCTATGTTGGTGATAGCTTAAGTGAACATGTGATTTAGCACATCAACTTTCCTTTGGATATTATCAATGTGGTCCATAAAAAAATCCATATCCTTCTGCATAGTGTGCACTAAGTTAGGAATAGCCTCCATCTCTTTCTAAGATTATTCCCCTATTTCTTCTCTTCCATTCTAAAACCCACCTTAATATATCCCTCTTGAGCATCAATGTTCACATCACCAATGTTCTCAGCCTCCATTTCCTCATCAATGCTCTCAACATATTCCTCTTCATAGTCACCATCCTCTAAGTCAGAATCCTTCAAGTGTTTTGGGGAGAACTCAATTTTTGTCTCATAAACTACCTTAAGTTCCCTGAGTTTCATCCTTAATATCCTCCTTGTAGCTAGGTTCATTCTTGTTCCTCAGTCTAGCAAATCTTCTTTCCCCTGAACTAGAATCATATTTTTTTTCAATAGCTAAAGGATTTAAGTCCCTTTCAATAGGTTTAGAAAGTCTTTCAAACCCCTAGTTCTCATTATCTATTATTTTCTTTTCAGTCTTTCCCCACTTGGGGGTATTGATAGGGTTGTTCTTACAATTAGCCAACTTTCTTTTGGAAAGGGTTTATGTTATCAGATAATCCTCTAAGGAGAGCGTTTTAGTGCTTTTATGTTGGGAGTTCTTGGGGTCCTTCCCTTTTTTAATATAAGAAGGAGGAAGTTTCTTAACCAGCAAAGAAGAGACTATCTCTTCAATTCTCACAAAGGATCTAGCAATAACAGGGGTGTCTTTCAAGTAGGCCAAGCAACTCCCAAAACCAGGGGAGTGGGAAAAGACATGTTGGTAAATGAAAAAAATTAGATCTTGATGAAGAGGAGGGTCATCCCCATTGGCAATGTGGTTACTTGGACAGGTAAACAGATAGATCAAGACATTGATTGTATCACCATGCCTAAGAATATTAAGTAAACGGAGATGATGCCCATGGTAAGTAGTAAAATGCTCGTCCAAAGTGAAAAAATTCATGACCCACAAATAAATTATAATAAAGGGAGAATGTACTGACAAACGTTCATACTCATTTTTCAATTTGACCCACACAAGATTCTATTGGTCATTAAATAACATCTTTTTAAACTTTTTGTAGTCTCCCACACTTTTCCATTCCGCTCATTCTCCTTCACATTTAAATCTTTTTTCCTGACCAATCAACTCAGAGTGACAATGAACTTGATGCTTCCTATAGTGACATTTCCTTTTTGCCAGGAATTAGCAATCTAGAGGATAGGAGACTATTGAAACCCTACATGGCTAGGACATATCTATCAAGCCTCACCTTCTTGAAATAGTTCCATCTTTCTTTATTTTGAATCAACTCAGGACATTCTCTAGGTTCCACTTTCTTCATAGGGCCTCTCATCTCATGCATCTTACCTAGTTCCTAAAATTTTTCTAGGATTTTAACTTTCTCCTTCACAATTTTACCAGCATAGCTATATTTTTCCTACATGATACCTCTTTGTCCACTTCTCAAAGAACCCTTGAGAATAATTAAATCATGGAAGGAACTAAAGTGAGTAATAATGATTGTCGGGTTAGTGATAGATATGAAAATCTATCTTAAGAGATTATCCTTGAGCCTTATGACATGACATTTCACCGTGTTGGCATCTCTCCAAATCTTATCAAAAAATAGGTTGAATGAATAATGCAATAAATAATCATACATCCAATCTATACTGTGACCAAGAAATATCCCTTACTTAAGATATCTTATTGTGTGATAATTAATCAAAGGAGTGGCCTTTTGTTGATTAAAAAATAGTGAACAATAAAAATTTCTATTGTTTATCTCATTTAGAATGATATTTCTAAAAATAGGCTTACTATTGTTTTCCTTTTAAATAAACAAGTGATGAGGGCCACAAACCCAAACTTTTCACCATTATCAAATTTTTAAAAAATTGATTTTATGAGTAGCATTAACTAATATTCTTTTTTTTAATTATTTCATGCCATAGGAAGACACTAATAGAACTAGCCAAATAAGCATATTAGGCATACTCATTCTCCCTCTCGCACTAAAGCTATGCTAATGTTGCAATATCATTTTAAAGGATCTTCTTTAGTTCCAAAAAGAAGTCTCTTATGTTCACCTATTTCCACTCTCTAAAGTTCAACCCCAACCTATCTAGATAATTTGTTTCTCTATTGCATTCCCTCAGAGTGTGATGGATTTTTATATTACTGAACAAAGAGATTCTTCTACTGGAATCTTCCATTAATCTAAGAAGTTTCTAGGGGTATATAGACTTATTTTAGAGGATATCAGTGATGAGCTTTGAGTCTCCCTCCAAAATGATATTATCAACACCACAATCTTGGAGGGTCTTGATGTCTTTCCACATGGCCACCCCTTCATTATAGTTGTTAGATTTTATACCAAGACACTTGGAGAATCCCACAATCATCTTTCCCTTGGTGTTTCTAACCAAATCCCCAGCTCCGTATTTCCCAAGATTTTTTTTTGACTAACCATTAACATTACACTTAAACCAATTGTTATCCTGAGGATGCCATCTTGTTTCTTTTCTATCCCAAATGTTGATCTCGTTCAAATTAATGAGACTCTGATAAAATTCCAATTTTGTTTCATTCTCAAGTCAAGAATGTCAAGAAACATAGTGCTTTTAGGGTAGGATGCAAAGTTAACATTCTCCATAATTGGCCTTTTCACAATATGGAAGAGAGACAAAATCATTATACTTTTTTCTCTAAAAGTTATATCATTCTTCTCTTTCCATATTGTCTAAGACACTATACGAAGAATCATTAGCCAAAGATTTTTAAGGACATGGTGGATCAAGAGGGAATTATTCCAAATAAAGATCATCTGGATAAGGGAACTCGGCAACACCCAAGTAGTATGAAAAGAGTTCAACATAGAAATCCACAATTCTATAGCAAAGGAACAATGCAAACATATGTGTTGTATTGACTTGTCATTGTTCTCACACAGAACACATCTCTTTGGGAGCATGAACCCTCTCTTGGTGAGATTGTCCAAAGTGAGATTTTGTTATGTGTCACTTCCCACCAAAAATAATTAATCTTAGGAGTAAGAATGGGGATCCAAACTAGCTTCCAAAGAGGATCCTTAGCTTCACTAACCCCTTGAGAAAAGAACTTTAATCTTATCAAAAAGGTAGCATTGTTTTTATGTCTCCAGACCCATCAATCCTTTGTGGTTTGGTAAAATAGCTCAAGGTTTGGAAGTAGGTCAACCAAAGCATTAAGATTTCATTTTTTGTGTTAGGGGTTATCCTCATGCCTCTATGTCTCTCCCAAAGAGAAATAATATTTCTCCACTTTTTTTTCCATCATTTCACTCTAAGTAATTCTCACCTTTGTCCCCTAAAACCCTAATAATCCAGTCTTTAAAGAGGGGATTGGAAAAGGCATCCTTAAATTTAACCTCTTCTTTCCATAACTTTAAAAAAAAGAATGTTAGAAATGTTTAGAATAATTGGGGGGAGTGGGGAGCGGGGAGGGTGTGAATCAATTACTTGATGTCCATAAGTACAATTTTAATAATTAAACATCAAACACTCATTGTTCTACTTATCTTGTTGTTGCTCAGTCTCTACTATAATGATAAAATTATTGGCTTAAACATAACATGCCTTTCTTAATGAAAACATTATTTAATATAAAACATATAAAGTAGTCAACACACATTTCACACTAGGATTTTATGTGGAAACTTAATTTGGGAAAAACCACCAGCAACATGTCACCACTTTTCACTCTTTCGAAGTGCGCTCTAGTGTTAGGAGCCAACCCTATTAAAGGTTTACAATACACACTGTTAAAGGTGACCTAGTTAGAGGATTTAATCACTCTATTAGGAGTGGCCTTTTCAAAGGACTTTCGTCATTCCATTTAAAATATCACCTTGTTAAAGGATTTACACAAACTATTAAGTCTTCATAATGATTGTCAGGTCAACCTCTATTAAAAGGATTTCAATACAAATTGTTTACAATGATTAGAAAGAAAATAGTAGGGTTTCAATCTGTATGATTACATGATGCAGGAGCATCCTGGGTGTAAGAGCAATCTTGCATCACCCAAAAATATTTTCTTTTCAATCTTTTCTATTTTAATAAGGACTACAAGACATGGTGGATACTATTTATGGGAACTTGCTATTTTTAGTAAGTTTTTCATACGAGCTCAAAATATTCTCATTTTCTATAGAAATGTTTATTTTAGAGTTATAAGCCTACCATAAAAATCTCATTGCTCAAGCTTAAGTATTAGAGAAGTTTTTGCAAATTTTTGATGAAAACATTTGTAGAAAAATCTTTAAGCTCACTATTGGAGGCCCTACAGTGCTTAGATGAGGTCTGAAAACTCGATGGAAGGGTGCTAGTGTCATTTTGAGCTGTAGATCAACAGCTGGCATTTCTAAAATGTGGTTATAATAGCCAATCAGAGCAACGGTTCAAGAGTTATGGCCTTCTGAAGTTGGGATACCTGAAATATCTAAAATATTTGTCAAAGATGTATTTGGCCCACTCTTTATGTATTTGTAGGGTCTGTCAGCCCTAGGTATTAATTTTCAATATCTAGAACCTTCTTGGGCAGCATAACATTGCCTATTTAAGAAAGGCCCAAACATTGTCTAGGATAGCTTTGGATCGTAGTTCACAGCTTAGTTTTGCAAATTATTGTAATGAAGGTGCCCATGTGGGTTAGCATTTTGTACTTGTGAATTCTGTAATTCTACATTTGCAGTGCAAATAAGAAGTCCATATTTTGTTCTCACATTTGTTGTTGTTTCTTTGTTTCTATTATGAGTTTATGGTTTTAAGGGGAGCAACATTCATCAAATGGTATCAGAGCTAGAGTTCTTGAGTGTGTGGATAGATCGCCGACTATGAGGCAGTTTGCACCAGGACTTTGGTTTGGGCTAAGCATGTAGACAGATCATCGATTGTGAGGCAATTTGCACTAGAGTTTCAGTGGACACGCAAAAATGCCTCCATGAAGAGAGCATTGCGGGAGAGTTGTAGGTGTTACACCTAAAGTTTTTTGAGCCCTCCAAAGACTAATGCAAGCACTGGAAGAACAAATGCACAAAGGAATAAATCTTTCTATAAGAGATGAAAGCAAGGATGAGGACAAAGTAGACGAAAATGCCAAAGCAAAGGCAGTTCTAAACCTAGAGGAAGAAAGGCTTTTTAGGGCCATCTCCAAGACTGGAAAAAGACCTAAGTTTGAAGTTCCCACATTTTTGGGAAATCTTAACCCATATGAGTTGATCAATTGGATCAATCAACTAGAGGAGTACTTTGAGTATGAACATATTGAAGATCCTGATAGGTTCAATTTTGTGAAGGAAAAACTGAAGGGACATGCAAAGATCTGGTGGTAGGAGGTTCATTTGGAGTGAAATAGAAAGGGAAAGGAAAAAATCACCAGATGGGATCAGATGATAGCTAAATTGAAGCGACAATTCATTCTCATTGATTATGAGCTTGATCTATTGAAGAAAATACAAGGGTCAAAGCAAGTAGGAAAATATGTTCAAGAGTATACTGAGGAGTTTATCGAGTTTTCATTAGAATCGGCCACGTGAGAGTTGATAAGGAGAAAGTGGCCCATTATCTTTATGGGTTAAGGACAAGCATTCAGGACAAGTTGAGTCTGGCTCAAATGAATAGTATTGAGGAGGCATACCAATTTACCCTAAAAGTTGAGGAGAAATTGAGCAAGAAGTTTGAAAACAAGAATAGTAGAAGAGGTCATGGTGGAAGATCTAGCAGACAATCTTATGGAGATCGTAATGATGATTAGAAGAACAAGGACTAGGCTAGAAGTAGCAATCAAAACCAAAGGGGAAACAATTTCAATCATTTCCATGATCAGAACAATAGATATCAGAGAGGAAGAGGAAGAGGACAAGGATATAGAAGAGGAGGGTTCCATGGGAAATGTTTTCACTACGAAGAAGAAGGGCATAGAGCATTTGAATGTTCCCAGCACCAAGGAAGGACATATCAAAGAATAGAAGGCCGGGCCAAAGTTGCACATGTGGATGAAAATGTTAGATCCTCACATTCTAAAGATGCTAAAAGAGGAGAAGTCCTAGTTAATAGAAGAGTCTTGTTGAGTGGTGAGAATGAACCTGATCAAAGAAGGAGCTTGTTTTGCACAAGGTACATATGTGAAGATAAGTGTTGTAATGTGATCATTAATAGTGGAACTACTGACAATTTAGTGTCAAAAATGATGGTCACTAAGTTGAAGTTGAAGAGACAGAAACACCAGCATCCATACCATATTTCTTAGGTACAAGATAAACACAAGGTCATGGTCAATGGGTAGTACTCTGTAAAGTTCAAGATTAGAAGCTACCAAGATGAGGTACTATGTGATATCATACCTATGGACATATGTCATATGTTGTTGGGTAGGTTGTGATATTTTGATAGGCATGCTCTACACGATGGGCAAGCAAATACCTACACTCTAACAAAGGATGGAGTGAAACATAAGTTGAAGCCATTAAAGGATAAAGAAGAAAAGGTGTGCAGTGCTACCAAAATATGTTTCGTTGATGGAAAAGAGTTTCTCAAAGGTATGAAGCATGAGTATATGTGTTTTGTTATAATTCCAAAAGATAGTAAAGAAGAAGTAGATGAGGTACCTACAGAAGTTGCAAATATGTTGGGAGAGTTTTTTGATATTGTATCAGATTACCTGATGGATTTCCCCCAATGAGGAAGATCGATCACCAAATGGATTTGGTTCTAGGAGCCAGTTTGCCAAACAAGGCAATGCACAGAATGACACCAGCAAAAAGTGAAGAGTTGAATAGACAAGTTCATGAGTTGTTGTAGAAGGGGTTGATTTGAGAGAGTTTGAGTCCATGTGCAGTACCAATTGTATTAGCACCAAAATAAAATGGAGAATGGGGGATATGCACAGATTCTCGCACTATCAACAAGATCACAATCAAGTATAGATTTTCATTGCCAAGGATAGATGATATTATGGACTGTTTGAGTGGAGTTGAGTATTTTACAAAGATAAATTTGAAAAGTGGATAACATCAGATTCATGTCAGAGAAGGTGATGAGTGGAAGACTGCTTTTAGGAAAAAAGAAGGATCGTATGAGTGGTTAGTCATACCTTTTGGGCTAACCAATGCACCGAGCACTTTCATGAGGCTCATGAATTAGGTATTGAAGGAGTTTCTAGGTAAGTTTGTTATTGTTTACCTAGATGATATTTTGATCTTTAGTAAGATATTAGAGGAGCATTTGATCTATATTTGCAAGGTGTTTGATAAGTTGAGGGAAGAAAAGTTGTTGATAAATCTGAAGAAGTGCAGTTTTGTAAAGAAGGATTTGGTGTACCTAGGATTTGTAGTCTCAACAGAAGGTCTTAAAATGGACCTAGAGAAAGTGAAAGCTATCCTTGAATGGCCTACCCCAAGGAGTGTGACAGAGGTAAGATCTTTTCATGGACTGGCTATTTTTTATAGAAATCTCATAAGAGCTTTTAGCAGTATTTGTGGACCCTTGACTAAAACAATGAGAGGGGATAGGAAAGAATATAAGTGGACTGTAGGAGCATATAAGAGTTTTAATCTATTGAAATAGAAAGTTACTAAGCAACCTATTTTAGCACTTCCTGATTTTAACAAGGTGTTTCAAGTAGACTGTGATGCTAGTGGTACTACAATAGGACCTGTTATGAGTGAAGAAGGTAGACCTGTTGATTTTAATAAGAAGGTGAATGATACAAAAAGAAAATATTATTTTTATGATTAGAAATTTTATGCTATAGTTCAAGCATTGAAAAAGTGGAGACACTATCTTCTTCCTAAGGAGTTTGTTTTGTATGCTGATCATCAAGCTTTGCAATATTTAGATAGTCAAGGAAAATTGAACCAAAGGCATTTGAAGTGGGTTGAGTTTTTGTAGAGTTATACATTTGTTTTGAAACACAGGAGTGGAAATTCTAACAAAGTTGCAGATGGTCTAAGTAGAAGACAGCTTTTGCTAACAAAAATGTAAATAGAGGTGGTTGGGTTCAAGGAACCTAGTACTTTGTATCCAGATGATCCTAATTTTGGTGAAGCATGAAAGGCTTATACAAAACCTGTTACACTTGATAAGACAAAGTGGTTGGATTTCATGGGCCAGGATAGTATGTTGTTGAAAAGAAGCCAGTTGTGCATTCCTAGAAGTTCATTGAGAGAGAATCTCATCAAGGAAAAGCATAGTGGAGGACTGGCTGGACATTTTGGTAGAGATAAGACCATTGATTTGGTTGCTAAGAATTATTACTAGCCACAATTGCAGCAAGATGTGAAGAAGTTTGTACAGAGTTGCATAATATGTCAGATGGCGAAAAGAGTGAAGTAGAATAAAGGGTTGTATCAACCATTACCTGTACCAGAGAAGCCATGGGAGGATGTCAGTATGGATTTTTTTCTTGGATTTTTGAGGACACAATGTGGGCATGATTCTATTTTTGTGGTGGTTGACAGGTTTTCAAAGATGGCACATTTTATTCCTTGCAAGAAGACTAGTGATGTTGTTCATGTAGAAAAATTGTTTTACAAAGAAGTGGTGAGACTACATGGTCTGCCAAAGAGTATAGTTTCATATTGAGATACCAAATTTGTTGGGTATTTTTGGCGTACATTGTGGAAAAAATTGAAGATGGGTTTGCAGTTCAATTCATCACATCATCCACAAATTGATGGATAGAAAGAAGTTGTGAATCATAGTTTGGGAAACTTGTTGAGATGTTTGGTTGGAGACAAGCCAAAAGGATGGGATCTGGTTTTACCATAGGAAAATTTTGCATATAATAATTCTGTCAACAAGAGTACTGGTAGATCACAATTCCAAATTGTATATGGGAGTAGTCCTAGAAATGCTTATGAATTGAGGATATTGGATAAACGAGAGATAAGTAGTGCTGAAGCAGAAGATTTTGTTGAACATTTGAAGAACATCCATGAGGAGGTGAGGAAGCGCATCATAAAGCTGAATATACAATATAAGGCTAAGGAAGACGTGAAAATGAGGTATAAAGAATTTTAGATTGGAGGTGAAGTCATTGTTCATTTTAGAAAGGAGTGTTTTCTACTGGGTACATATAATAAGTTGAAGATCAATAAGTTTGGACCATGCAAGATAGTGAGAAGGCATGACTCTAGAAATGCTTATGAAGTGGAGTTGCCTATTGAATTGAATATTTCACTAGTATTTAATATTTCAAATTTGATAGAGTATTATGAAGGAGGTGATGAAGATGAAGTTGCAGAAGCACAATGGAGTATTCAAGAGCTAGTTTGACTACAAAGGAGATTGAGGAGATATTGGACAGTCGTATTGGCAAAAGAACCATGAACAGAAGTTATGAGGAATATTTGGTCAAATGGAAAGGGAGGCTAGTAGAGGATTCATCATGGCTAGTAAGGGAGGAGGTTAACCATCTTGATTTTTCTCTTAACACTGAGACGTGATGGAGTCACTTCTCAAATTACCCTGGGTGTCTGATGCAAGAGCATCCTAGGTGTAAGAGAAATCTTGCATCACCCAAAAATATTTTCTTTTCAATATTTTTCTATTTTAATAAGGATTAGTAGACAGGGTGGATACTATTTATGGAAACTTGCTATTTTTAGTAAGTTTGTCATACAAGCTCATAATGTTCTCATTTTCTACATGCAGGTTCATTTTAGAGTTATAAGCCTAACATAAAAATCCCATTGCTCAAACTTAAGAATCGGAGAATTTATTGCAAATTTCCAGTGGAAACATTTACAGAAAAATCTTTAGGCTCACTGTTGGAGGCCTTAAAGTGCCCAAATGAGGTACAAAAACTCGATGGAAGGCACTAGCACCATTTGGAGTCTATAGATCAGGAGCTAGCATTTCTAAAAAGTGGTTATAATAGCCAATTGGAGCAACAATTTGAGAGTTATGGCCTTCCAAATTTGGGTTACCTTAAATGTCTAAAATGATTGTCAAAGATGTATTTGGTCAACTCTTTATGTATTTTTAGGGTCTATCGGTCCTAGGTGTTAAGTTTCAATGTCTAGAACCTTCTCGGGCGGCATAAAATTGCCTATTTAAGAAAGGCCTGAACATTATCTAGGATAGCTCTGGGCAGTAGTTCATAGTTTATTCCTGCATATTATTGTAATGAAGATGCCCATGTGGGTTAGCATTTTGTACTTGTGAATTCTATAATTCCACATTTACGGTGCAAATAAGAAGTCCATATTTTGTTCTCACATTTGTTGTTATTTCTTTGTTTCTATTATGATTTTATGGTTTTAAGGGGAGCACCCTTCATCATTACAATTCAATTTGTAAGTTCAGATCACTATTAGGTTCATGTGTTGAGTAACTAATAAGTTCTTCACTATCATCTATGTTCTTGATTTTCTCAATAGCCCTTCAATAAATCAGTCTTTCCCCTTTCAACAACACTTAAGCCTTCTTCTTAGATCCACTTATCAATATCAGCAGCATCTACATAAGCAATCTTCTTTAGTTTTGCATTCACTCTTGCACTTGTGTGTTTCTGATCAACCTTCTTTTGTACTTGCTTCACACACACTTGTATATACACTTCCACTCTCTCTCGCACGCACGCTTTCCATTAGGCTCAATATCTCCTTTTTATAGGCAATTATTTATTTATCATTTTCCACGATCACTGTAGAAGGGTTATGATCAAGTACACGATTCATTGTATCTATCTGTCTTCTTGATCTTCCTCTAGAAACTTATCTAGAATCTATTTGTTAAATTTTTACCTGATCCTCGCCTTGAATTTAATGATCCAACTCATCAATCTTATCTTCAACATGGTTTACATCTCCTATGAAGTCAACTAAGTCCACTAGAAATCATGATTTCCTCAAATTCATTCTCAACACTGTTACTCAGCAATCACTAAGTTTTGACACTTGGTCATCATTAAAATACTTGATCATTGTAAAACTTCTAGCTCGGCATCAACTAGCTTTCTTGGTCAATATTGATACTTCGTTGACACTATATTTTTTTGGCATTCCTTGACCATTTACTCTATTCCTTGGCTTAGCTTAGCTTTCTTGATTTAAAATTTGTTTTTCTTTATCAAAGTCTAATTAATCAAATGTCCATTATGGCTTCCTTTTCATAACTCAACATTTCCTCTAGATGCTATTATTATGAGAAAATTCTCAAATCATCTTCATCAATCAAATAGATATGACTTTTAGATTAGGTAGCAATATGTCTTATCAATATATTTGACATTAATGAAAAAATAACAATTGTTCCAATTTTAAGTTTTAAACAATCTCCCTCATTGGCATTGATGGAAACATCTCTACATCTTACTATTAGCATTATCTCATTACCATACAATCCAAAATATTTTTTCCTTCTAAGATAATAATCTCTTTCAGTGTCCAAATTCTCTTACTTTTGTATATCTCCCTCTTTCTCTTTGTTCTATCTATTTTAGTATCGAGCCCTCTTTGCCAACAATGCCAAAGACACTTAGCTTTCTTGGCTTCAATCTCTTCATACATTTGGGTTATGTAAACTTTTAATGTTTGGTGGATTTCTATCATCTGTCTATGATTGGTCTATTATTTTGTATTTGACTATCTACCTTAGGTATTTCCCAAAGTAGAGTTGTTTTACATCAATGTGTAAGATATCCTGATTAGCACATTTGATGCAATGCACCTTGCCTCCTTAAGAAGCTTTGTTTAGGGGAATCGCCCCTAATTTACCTCTAAGATATTCATGAGCATCTTTAGGTAAGCCTTCTATGAATATGTCAACAATTTATTCTTTGATGTTCACATATTCTAGCTTCACTTCTTTGTCTTGAACTAAGTCTCTCAAGTAATGATACTTGATAGCAATGTGTTTTATCTTAGTGTGCATCACAGGATTCTTTGAAATGTTAATAACACTTGTATTATCAAAATAGATAACTACTACATCTATAATTTCTTCTTTCATACCTTTCAATATTGTTTTATCAACTTAATGTTTGAATAGTTCACTGCAACTACCACATACTCAGCTTCAGTTGTTGATTGGAAAAACCAATTTTGTTTCTTGCTTGTCCATGACACCAATCTCTTTCCTAGAAATAATGCACCTCCACTAATTTTTTTTCTATCATCAATATTTTCTACCCAATCTGAGTCAATGAATACCTTTAGTTCAAATATATCACTCTTCTTGTAATATAATCCATAATCTCATGTTCCTTTCAGATATCTCATTATCCTTTTCATTCCCATCATGTGAATCTCCTTAGGATTTTTTGAAAATATAGAAACTATCCCAACTGCTAATGCAATGTGAGATTTTTTGTGAACAACATATTGCAATTTTCTAATCATGGATCTATATAGGGTCTAGTTCACATCAATAAAATCATTATTCTTAGATAGTTTATGTCATGTAGACATAGGTGTTCTCACTAGCCTTGAATCTTCATTTTCAAAAGTATTTAGTATCTCCTTGATGTGTTTGGATTGTGTAATGAAAATACCAAACTTCATTTGACATACTTGTAACCCAACAAAGAATTTGATTTCACCAAACATAGACATTTCAAATTCTTTCTTCATTTCATTAGTAAATGATTTGCATAATGCTTCTTTTCGTCCAACTATGATATCATTAACAAATATTTCAGATAGAAGTACTTCATTTTTCTTTCCATTCTTCAAATATAGATTACTATTATCATTTGTCTTTTCAAAACCAATCTTCACCAAATACTTATGTACTCTTTCATACTAGGCTCTTGGAACCTATTTCAATCTATAAAGAGATTTGTTCAATTTACATACCATGTTCTTCTTGTTTGTATCCACAAATCCCTCAAATTTTTCAATGTACACTTCTTTATCAAGTATATCAATTAAAAATACAAATTTGACAGCCATCTGATATACCTTGAAATTCTTGTATGCTGAATATGCAAGTAGAGTTCTGACTCCTTCAAGTCTTGCCATAGGAGAAAAAGTTTCTCCATAATCAACTCCTTCTTTAGCATATCTTTTGCATACTAGTCTTGCCTTGTTTCTAGTTAATTCTCTATTTTCATTGAGCTTGTTCCTAAAAACCCATTTTGTTCCAATGGCATTTTTGTGTTTAGGTCTTGGCACTAAATTCCAAGTATTCTTCTTGGGTAAGTGGTACAAAAAAAGTGGACACCCTTGCCCCCGCTCCCCAAAAAAAAAAAGTGAAATTCTCAATAACTTGATCGAGTTTTTCAAAACTCTATCGGGTTATATGAAATTTCAAAAAGTGGCTAGGCTTGGTTACCAAGCCTAGCAAAAATATATAAAAAACAAAACCCAATCAGGTTTTGAAGAAATAAAAAATAGGCTGCACTCCAAAAGCCATAACTTTCACATCCAGACTCTGATTGACTCTATTTGAAATGTGTTGGAAAGATATTGAAGAGATCT
Organism: Cupressus sempervirens; assembly: GCA_028749045.1. Taxonomy (NCBI): domain Eukaryota; kingdom Viridiplantae; phylum Streptophyta; class Pinopsida; order Cupressales; family Cupressaceae; genus Cupressus; species Cupressus sempervirens. The sequence goes on from CM053783.1 coordinate 696,081,265, forward strand.
ACAACATTATGAAACTTAAAAAATAGTAGGACTTCAATACTTTATTTCTCATCCATTATAATAAATCATGGTCTAAAATAAGTAGTCATTATTTTCCAAACATGGGGCAAATAGATAGGTAAGATTATTATGATAGTTTTTATCTTTCTATCATATCTCTCACTCCTCCTATCCCTTTATCACTCACTCATTCACTCACTAACTCCTAATCTCTCTCTTACTAACTCTTAGCTTCTCTCATTCTCACACCAACCCCTAACCCCTCTCTCTCTCTCTCTCTCACACATTCCCTTGTCACGCTTACTCTCTCTATCCTATTCTCCCAAATCTCTCTCCATTTTATTTCCCCCTCCCTCTCTCCATCCTAGCTCCTTGTTCTCTCTCTCACTCTCTCTTATCCTATCCCCTCTCTTTCTTCCTATCCCCTACTCTCCCTCTCCCTCTCCCTCTCCTCTCTCTCTCTCTCTCTCTCTCTCTCTCTCTCTCTCTCTCTCTAGCCCCTAATCCCTAACCCCCTCTCTCTCTCCCTAAGCTATGATCCTTGAAATGGGAACTTCATGTAGAGAGAGAGAGAGAGAGAGTAGGGGATAGGAAGATGGAGAAGGGATAGGATGAGAGAGAGAGAGAGATGAATTGATGGAGAGAGAGAGAGAGGGACATAACATAGAGAGATTAAGGGATATGATGGAGAGAGAGAGAGAGATTTTAGGGTTTAGTGAGAGAGAGGGAGCTTAGGAATTACTTGGTGAGAGACAATGCATAAGTGTAACAAGTTACAGAGAGAAAGAGATAGGTTATTAGTTAGTTAAAGAATGTGAGAGGTTAGGAAAAGTAAGAGATATATCTTAGGATTAATTTCGCTAGTCAGTGATTGTGTGTATGTGTTTTAGAGAGAGAGAGAGAGAGAATTAACACTATATTAGCATTTGTGTTTACCTATTGATTATGCATTTGGAAAACAATGACTACCTAGTTTAGATTATGCTTAATTTAAATTGATGGAAAATAAAATTTTGATGACATTGGATTGATTTATCTACATCATGTTGTAGATCTCTTTAATTATCTTTCCAATGCGTTTTGAAAAGAGTCAATCAGATTCCATATGTGAAATTTATGGCCTTCCAAGTAAAGCCTACTTCTAGTTCTTGAAAACCTGATTCAATTTTGAAGAAGTAAATTTTACTTCTTCAAAACCCTATTGGGTTTTGAATAACCCAATCGGGTTTTCAATGCAATTTTTCATTTCATAACCTGATTGGGTTATTTGAATCCTAGAAACCTGATCGAGTTATGGCTTGGCGATAGGATAGGGAAATGACCCAAAGGCTTGGGAGACTATTTTCCCTCCAATTTTTTTCCTTTAGATGTATTTTCATCTTCTAAGATGATTTTTTGTCTTTTCCTTCATCAGGTTTTCTAATGGTGAAGTGGGTGTCTCTAAAATCACCACCATAATCTTACACGTCTTCTTAGCTTTCTAACCATATAAATTTTTCTTCTTTTGGACAATATTAACATTTTAAACTTTAAATATTTTTACCAATGCCTTGACATTCCTCACAAACATATGTCTACCATTTTTTTAATAACTTTTTATATACTTAGCCAAATTCAAAATAAATTATATATTATTGTTCTACACTTGATTCTATACACTGTAAAATTAAAGTTTTTATTTTTTATTATTTTGATGCAAGTTATGCTTAGCACATGAACAGGTACTAAAATTTCAAAATTTAGTCAGTAAATTACAAAAAAATACAAAATTCTAGATATGACTCTTAACTATCATCCTACTAAAGGGATATGCAAGATACTAAATATAACTCGATCTTTTGTGCTGGACATTAAAATAGCTATGTTATGTTTTCTAAAAAAATTGAAGACTTATTTTTGTGTGTGCAAGGTTTGACCCACCTAATCGTATCCATTTTGTAAAAACTTTAGTAGTTTAGAAAGTAGATTTAAGAGTACTACAATTTATATGTTTTATACATCTTTTCATTTTTAGTGGATGGCCCTCAAATGTCTCGAACAAGTTCAGGTTTACCTAATTTCAAAAAAAATGTGTCCTCTAATACCCCCCCTTTTGTACACCATCTTGGTGCACTCACCCTCTTCTCAATCTGATCAATTTCTTCATTCATTGTCTGAATCCAATCTTCATTGTCTAAAGCATCTTTTACTATTTTGGGCTCAATTTCACAAAGTAAGAACATGTCATCTTTGAGTCTTTTTCTTGTCATGACACTTGATTTAGCATCACCAATAATTTTCTCAAGTTTGTGATGTCTTCTCACATACTTTTCTAGCATAGGTAGTTTCCTTCTTTATTCTTCTATCCATACCAAAATTTATTTATCTTTTAAATAAATTATTGGTGTCAAAATTTTGACTCTCTTTGGAAACTTTCGATGTTGTTGTCATTGAAAATGAGTCTTCTTGACTCCAACAATAAAGAAACTTTTCATGAGAACCTTGGACCATAGACATAGCATCCTCGTCGAACTATGATGTGAGCTAGAATAAAATCAAATCTTTTGATTGCATATTTTAAAGAATCTAGCCTCTTTTTCATGCCAAAATGGTCAAAGTTTTGACATTCATTTGACAAATTTGACATTGTTGTCATCAAAAAATAATTTTTTCAACTCTAACATCAACAAAAAAATTCACGAGGACCTCGTTGATGTTATGCCATCCTCGTCAAACTGTGATGTGAGTCGCCATTGAAAATCAGATCTTTTGATGCCACATTTTATAAGCATTTTCCCTCTTTTTCAATGCCAAGATGCATTTAAATTCAAATGCACAAGTTTATCATCAATCAATCAACCATAATTTTTTGACAAGGCGTTTCGTAGAAACATCGACCAACGTGTGTAGAAAATTTGACCAAAGAGCATTGAAAAATGAATACAATTTTAGTAGAGGTATATGTATATCTTATCACTGAGTTTTAGATTTATGTTTTCACATGTAGGTACTATAAAAGGAGAAGGAGAACTAGTTGGGGTAAAGCTTCAAAATTGGTGACATCAATTGAGGTGAGATATCTAAGATTGGTCTACCATTCTTTTGTTGATGTCTTATGCCTACTTCTAAGGTGAAATTTTTTTCTTCTTGATTTATGAAGTAAGGTAATCCTTTCTATCCAAATTATACCATTACTTTTAATTAGGTTTCTCTCTCTCTCTCTCTCTCTCTCTCTCTCTCTCTCTCTCTCTCTCTCTCTCTCTCTCTCTCTCTCTCTCTCTCTCTCTCTCTCTCTCTCTCTCTCTCTCTCAAACCCCTCTTTTCTCTTTCTCTCCTTCCTTACCTCTATTGCTCCCCTCTCTCTCTAGATATAAATTTATTACAAATTCAATGGGTGTAAATCCTCCATTGACAAATATAAGTGCTTCTAGAGACTTGAATTTAAATGGAGACTATACATTCATGTATATGCCACAATTGAGCAAATGAACCAAATGTCCCTTGAAGAAATAAGATATTGGTTAATTAAAGCATCTTTATGATCACACTTGTATTCAGTTATATAATCCCATGCAAGTACATGCCAATTTTTTTTATTGACCCTTACGACCCCATATGACCCCTTGGGACTGTTGCAGAAGCATCTTGGGTCAATGATAAATCTTGTATTACCCAAAAACATTTCTTGTTTTATATACTAGTATGTTGTTCGTAAAGTATTTGTTGGTTCATTGAGTTATGTGTTGTGCATGGTTAGCATTTTTTCGAGGACCTATTTTCATTCCTTACCCTAAGAACACAAAGGTTGATGTTTCATATTCTTTGAGTTTTGTGTCTTTCTTTTCAGACTCTATTTCCTACAATTTTCATTCACTAAGATGTATTTTTTCTTTCGGCATAGTTTCCTATGAAGATGTGGCATCTTGTGCACTTGAGAGCCAACTCCTTGATATTTTGGACCTATCCTCAAGAGCGCATAAACAATTGATGCCCATTACTTGGGTTATGGATTACACCTCCAAGAAAGGACTATATAGTAATTAAATGCCTGACTAGCCAACCTATGGTCTAGCTAGCTATATTAGGACTTAGATTTTTTATAGGAAAGTAAGAAGAAAGAAATAGATTATAAGCTTGGCCTCTAATGTGGTAATTTCTTTGTATATGACTGCAACCCAAAAGGCCTCATAGTGAGGCATGTCAGATGTTATTACATATATTTAATTATGTGAGTTGTGCAATCAATTAGTAAATCTATGAATTATGTTCTCTCTTGGTTGAAATCCTATGTTTTCTTCTATGTGTACTCTTCGTAGGGTTGTTAGATGATTGGACTTCCATCCTCTCACCTACCACCCTTGTGTTAGGTGGTATCGAAGCTTGAGTATCTTCCTTGTGAGTTGGATCATCAAGAACCTTAATTGGATTGGTTGTAGGGTGGAAGATCAAAAATATGGCCTATAACTCATAGAAGGTTACAATCTTGCAAGAACAATTGTCAAGATGGTTCAAGGTGGAGGAAATGTAGAAAATGATATAATGGCCATATTGAAAAAAATTGTAGCAAGACTTGAACCTATTGAAACAATCCAGTAAAGAGATGTACATCTTGAGGATGCTATTGATGATGAAGAAGCATCACCCAATCCTAACAATGAACTTGAAATGGAACAAGATAAGGAAAGGCTTCTTAGAGTTTTGTCTAGGGAAAACTCTAGACCTGTTGTTGAAGTTTCTTGCTATGATGGAAGACTTAAGATCGATATTGTATTGGATTGGATCTCTAAGATGGATAAATACTTTGAGAATGAAGTACTTCTGATAACAAGAAGGTGAGGATTTTAGTAACAAAGTTAAAAGGTCATGCTTCACTTTTGTAGGATCATTTGTGGAAAGAAAAGAGGAAAATAAAAGATCAAGACTTGGACAAAGATTATTGAAAAAATGAAGTTTCTTCCTATAGATTACCAAGTTTACATGTTGATAAAAATGCAGAATTTAAGATAAAAGGACATGAGTGTGAAGGAATACATATAGGAATTATAAAAATTATATTTCAAATCTGGACATGTAGATGATGAAGTGGAAAAGATATCTAGATACCTAAATGGTTTGAGGACCACGATTCAAGATCAAATTAGCTATGCTATGATGGATAGTGTGGAAGAAGAATATCTATACACCTTGAAAGCTGAAGAAAGGTTGGAAAAGAAATATGATCAAAGCCAAAGAGGAAGAGGTGGAATATTTCAAAGAAGCAGAGGCAGAACTTATAGAAAAATCAGAAGATCTGACAACACAATTCAAGATAAAAGAAATACATAATGGAAAGAAGAATTTGTTGGAAAGACAGGTAATTACACTAGAGGTAGTTGTAGTAGTTACTCTAGGAATAATAATGATAATAAAAGATAAGATAGATCTTGGTTTAAGAATACTTTGGCTTGTGAAGAAGTTGCTAAAACACATAATGAACAAGAGTGTGGTAAGAGCTTGATGTTGAGAAGATTCTTATGGAATGAGGAAACTAATGAAGAGCCTATTTTGAGGAGATGTTTGTTCAAAACTAAGTGTAAGATCGTTGGAAAATGTTGCAAAGTAATCATAGACAGTGGAAGTTCAGATAATTTGGCATCTAAGGAGCTGGTTAAAAAGTTGTAATTATAGAGATTGGTACATCCTAAACCTTATGATGTTGCTTGGATCTAGAAGAGGCATATATTACTTGTAAGTGAACACTGACTTGTTAAGTTCAAATTTGGGAATTATCATGATGAAGTCTTGTGTGATATTATCCCTATGGATAGTTGTCATATTCTATTGGATAAACCTTGGCAGTATGACAAACAAGCTTTGCAGGATAGTAGATTGAATCAGTATGCTACTTGGGTTGATTGGAAGAAGAAAATATTGTTACCTTTGGTAGAAAAGACTGATGAGAATCATTGTACCACACTAAGAGTATGCTTGTTTGAAGGAAATAAATGTGTTAAAGATGTAAAGGAGAAGAATGTTTGTTTTTCTTTGATTCCTAGAAAGAATGAGAAACAAGATGACCTTGAGCATGAACCTGAGGTTGAATCTTTGTTGGTGAAGTTTCAAGACATTATTTCTAATAATGTACCTGATGGTTTTCCTCCTATGAGAAGGTTTGTATGAATGGTTGGTTATGCATTTTGGTTTGACTAATGCACCAAGTAATTTTATGAGGTTGATGAATGAGGTTTTTTAAAAATTCTTGGGTAAGTTTGTGATTGTATATCTTGATGAAATTTTGATATTCAGTGAGACTAAAGAAGTACACCTTGAGCATACTAGACAAGTACTACAGAGATTGAAAGAATAAAAGTTGTTGATTAACTTGAAGGAATGTTCTCTCATGAAGGGGAGATTGTGTATCTTGGTTTAATTTCATCTGATGGTTTGAAGATGGATCCTAAAAAGGTAAAAGTTATTCTTGACTGGCCTACACCTAAGAATGTTGAAGAACTTAGATCATTTCATGGATTGGCAATTTTCTAGAGGAAGCTCATCAAAAAATTTACTTCAAGATGTAATGCTATGACAAAAACCAAGAGAGATGACAAAAAGGATTTCAAGTGGAGACATGGAGCACATAGGATTTTTGGAACATTTAAACAATGGGTAACAGAATTGCCTACAATTGTTTTGCTGGATTTTATTAAAGTTTTCCAAGTTGATTGTGATGCTAGTGGAAGTGCCATTGGAGCTATTTTGAGTGAAGCAAGAAGACTTCTAGCTTTTTATAGTGAATTGTATGATGCTGAGAAAAGATATTCTGTTTATGTTCATGAATTAAAAGCTATTGTTAAGGATTTAAATAAGTGAAGACATTATTTCATGCCTAAAGATTTTGTGTTGTTCACTAACCATAAAGCTTTAAAAAATTTGGGAAGTTAGAATAAATTGAATCAGAGACAGATGAAGTGGGTTAAGTATTTGCAGAACTTTTCCTTCGTATCAAAACATAAAAGTGGATAGTCGAATAAGGTTGTTGATTCCTTGAGTAGAAGAAAGAATTTATTGATAGAAATGAGAGTTAAGGTAATTGGTTTTGATTATTTTAATAATTTATATGAAACTATCCCTAATTTTTCAGAACCTTGGAAAGCTTGTAAGAATCAATTGATGAGTGAGAAGAATAAGTGGACTAATTATTTCATTCAATAATATATGTTTTTGAAACAAACTCAAGTCTGCATACCTAAAGGATCTATAAGGAATAACATCATGAAGGAGAAGCATAGTGGAGGACTTGCTAGACCTTTTGGAATCAATAAAATGATAAAGTGTATTTCTAATAGGTATTTTTGTCCTCAAATTTATAAAGGTTTATAGAAGATGGTAAAGAGTTATAGAATTTGTCAAACAACTAAAGGAACTAGTCAGAATTTGGGATTGTATTCACTATTTCCTGTACCTAATTAACCTTGGGAAGATACCAGTATGGACTTTGTTCTTGATTTACCTAGAACTCAGATAGGCAATGATTATATTTTTCTAGTAGTTGACAAAAAAATTTAAATGGCTCATTTCATACCTTATAAGAAGACATCTCAAGAATATATGTGGCTGAATTATTCTTCAAGGAGATAGTAAGAATACATGAGTTGCTTAGGACTATTGTTTTAGACCAGGATACCAAGTTTACTATCATTTTTTTAGGACACTTTGGAGGAAAATGGATACATGATTGAAGCTTAGTTCTATATTTCATCTGTAGACTGATGGACAAATTGAGGTAGTGAACAAAATTTTGGGTAACTGACTAAGATGTTTAGTTGGGGATAAGCTTGCAAATTAGGATTTGATCTTAGCTCAAGCAGAGTTCACATATAACAATTATGTGAATAGAATTAGCAAGAAGAAACCCTTTGATATTTCTAATGGATTGAAACCTAAAGGAACTATTGAGTTAAGAGATCTAATATTGAGATGAAGATACATGTTGAAGCAGAGGAATTTGCAAGTTTCATGAAGACTTTCCATGAGGAAATAAAGAAGAATTTGGATAATAGTATTCTTGAGTATAAACAAAGAGCAGATAAAGGGAGGAAACATAAATATTTTGAGGTTGATGATAAAGTGATAGTTCATTTGAAGAAGAAAACATTTCTAGTTGGTACATATAGTTAGCTAAAGAGGAAAAAATTTGGTCCTTGTAAAATCCTAAGGAAGTTTGATAGTGGATATGCTTTTGGAGTTGAATTACCTGGAGACATGGACATTACACCAATATTCAATATTGTAGACATCTTTCTATACTTTGAAGCAGATAAGGAATTAAAAGATAACCTAGATTATCCTAAAAAGATGGTTGACATCATTTAGAAGGTTTTTGATAGTAGAATAAGCAAGAGTGCCAAAGAAAAGACTACATGGAATACCTAGCTCAGTGGAAAGATAAACCAATTGAAAATAATTCATAGATGGCACAACCTAAGTTGGATCTTTCTAATTTAGGTTAGAGTATCAAGGTTTCCAATGTGGACATATGTTCTTTACTTACCCCAAGTGTCTACTATAGGAGCAACTTGGGTTAATTAGCAATCTTGCAGTGCCCAAAAATATTTCTTATTTTTTGTACCATTTTTTTTTTTGTAAAGTATTTGTTGCTTCCTTGAGTTTTGTTTTATGTGTGGTTAGCATGTTGTTGAGGACCTATTTTCATTGTTTACCCTAAGAGTGCAAAGACTGGTGTTTCATATTCTTCGAGTTATGTGTTGTTCTTTCCAATTTCTTCTTTCTATAGTTTTCATCCAACAAGGCATGTTATTTCTTTTAGCATGGTTTATTATGATGATGTGACATCTTGCACAGTTGGGATTCGACCCCTTAATTATGTTTGGACCTATTTTCAAGAGTGTGTGAATCATTTATGCTCATTACTTGATTTATAGCTTACACCTCCAAGGTAGGACATATATTGTAATTAAATGCTTGAATGACCAAGTTAGCTATATTAGGACTTGGATTAATTGTAGGAAAGTAAGTTCTAAGTAGGTAAAAAAGTAAGAAGAAAGAAATAGATTGAGAGCTTGGACTCTAATGTGTAATTTCTTCATATATGGTTGCAACCTAGAAGGCCTCATGGCAGGGCATATTAGATGTTATTACATATATTGTATCATGTGAATTGTCTAATCAATTAGTAAACCTATGAATTATATTATCGCTTGGTTTTGATCCTTTGTTTTCTTCTGTGTGTTCTCTTGGCAGGGTTGTTATGTGATTGGACTGTCATCCTCTCATCTACATCTCATGTGTCATGGACAAATTAGAAGCATCCCTTTGGCCATACTCGATGGCTTAAATGTGTCTAAATGGGTCATAAGGGGTCCTAGTGTGTTAGACCACTAAATTATAAGATCTACAAATTATAGACCTAGGTGGGTCCAACTCAATGCTGATATCTCTAATACAATTTCTCCAACCCTATCATTCCCTTTCTCTCACTATGTCAATTCCTCTCTCCTCCTTATCCCCCTTTATCTCTCACTCCTCCCTATGTCAATTTCTCTCTCTCTCTCTCTCTCTCTCTCTCTCTCTCTCTCTATATATATATATATATATATATATATATATATATATATATATATATATATATATATATATATATATATATATAAAATCTCTCTCATTTCTTTTGATTATGCATAACTTGATGAGGTTATGGAGAACTAGATGCAATATTATTTAGTTCTCCATAACATGATCATGTTATGGCTAACAAAATTTATTTTTCACCAATCATAAAATGATTGCATTATGAGTAAGTTAAAAGTGAACACGTTCTGTCTAAGATGAAGTTTTTTAATGTTATTTTCTTAGCTTGTTAACGAGCCAAGCCCCATTTTTAAATTTGATGATAAGTACACATAATGTGATCGCATTATGTGTAATTTTGACTTTTTCTCAGGGTGTCCACTTTTTGTATTCCATCTTGGCACACACAACCAACTTGCATTTAATATTGTCATCTTGGATTCATTACTATTGTTTAATAGATTAAATTTGATATATTCTTTTGATCACCAAAGTTTGCATCCAATATTTTATTTGTCTCATTGGGCTTCTTTGGTTAAAGTTAAATACATTTAGACTAGGGGAGTAAGTGCAAGAAGTTGGGTCGCAATTCCGCAGAAGTTTATTCTGCGGAATGAGACCTCTTTACAAATGGGCACCTGATTTTTTAAACCGAGTACCCGTTATAGGTCGAGTGCCCGATCCGTATTCAAAAATTGAAAACCCATTTGTTGAATATGGATCAAGCACTTGAACTGTATTTTAAAAATTGGGTACCCAATTTTAAACAAATCAATTGCCCGATTTTTAAAAAAAAATTAGATGCCTGATTTGTAAAAACATAAAACCCATTTTTGGGTGGGCTTTTTGTCATTTTTACTGGTGATCATTATTTGGAGATGGGAGCCCAGTTTTTTCTTGGAAATGGGAGCCCAATTTGAGCTTTCTACTAACCCCCCAGTTGTTTTTCACTCTTTCAGGTATTTTAATTTGTTTTATATTATTTTATTTCATTTTTTTTAGTTTTTTTCTTTACAATTTTGTCAATTTATTGCTTTTTTCACAATTAATAGTTTTATAAACATAAAATTCTAGATTTCCATTGTAAATTATTGTTTTGTATGCATTATTATTGAAATTATATTTAGATTATATTTTCTCTCCTCCCTTTTTTGATAGTTAGATGTTCATTTAAAAATAGTATTGTAGATGTTTGGATGCATTTAATTTATATAACACATAATTAAAGTTAAAGTGATGGATGATAAAAATAGATGCATTAGATGTTTAGATTATTTAAACATGTATTTACAGTGATGTTTTAGATTTATTTCAACTAAATAGTAATTGTGAATTAGTTTGTTTTACATATTAAATATTGGCCAAACTTTATGGTTAGGATTTGTATAAACCCTTATACTTGAACCTACACTTTATACTTAAATAAATGTTTATAAAATATTTTTCTAACTCTAATATATTAACTTATTACCCTATTTGTATCCCTAATTCAACTATAATCCAAATCTTACATAACTATAATCCCTAATTAAACTCTAACCATAATCTTGAACCATAACTATAATTCACTTTTTGACCTTAACTATAATTGGTTCACATTTCACTCTACTTAATCCATAACCCTATTCTATCCTTAATTCTAGTAAAAATTATGCTTCAACCATAAGAGCAATTGAACTATGTAACTCAATCCTAATGTGAATGCTAACCATAATTCAATCTTAACTAGAGCCATAGTAACACTGACCTTAATATGTACATCCTAACTGAACCCTACATAATGCATAATCTAAAACCCTTACTTCAATCATGAATCTAACTCTAAACCTTAAATGCCTAGCTCTAGGCAATAAGTTAAGTTTCAAAACTTATATTCCTAACCCTTCCATATAGGCACTAAATTCTAAAAATAATTGTAAACCTTGACGGTAGCCCATATCCATACCCTAACACTAAACCTCACCAAGTTTTATGAACTCATACCCTAAAATGTTATTTCTAAAACTTAACCATATAACCCTAATCTTGTAGCTTAAGGTGATGTATGTATGTTTGAATTGAATGTAAGTTTAATATTTTATGTTTGTATTAAATTCATAAATTGGCAAGTGTTGCACTCTCTCAATTATTCACATATGTTCACATATGTGAATTGATAACATTATATGAAAAAATCAAGCTAGCATTTATTTTAATTTTTAAATAATAAATAATCAATATTTATGTATCAAAATAAATTCCAAATGATATATCAAATAATATATTAAGTAATACATTTATATCAAATGATCTAGAGCTATGTACATGTATATGTATATCACAACAACAACTTGGTTCATAGTCAACATATTAAACTTGAAAATTCCTTCTATCATCTCGAATAGGGCTAATGTCACAAGTTGATTTTATTGTCTATATTTTATGTGTAACATAATAATGAAAATTTTCTTTTTAGCTTAAATATATACTAAATATATAACATGAAAGTTTTACTCAAAGGTAGAATTGGGGATAAGATAATGTCAAACATAAATTTAATTGAATAAATTAAAATGTTCTCATAATTATTATGACTAAATTATTAAATCTTTGATTTATACTTATCAAGTACAAGGTCATATTCCTCTTGATTCCATGGAAAATATCATCAATCTTACCATAAGATCTTTTCCATGTGAATACAACCCTAGCTTGACCCTTGAACAAATATGTGTTCTAAAAGTAATATTTCCAATGGTAGTGGAAAAATATACTATGACGTACTATTAAAGGTTGTGTTCAAAAACTTTGTGAAAAAACAAATATCAAATTTATGAAGTTTGATAGTATAGAATCAAAATAATAGTTTTAGAAGGGATGAAAAATGAAAGAGTAAGGAATATTAGAGAGACGGGAAATATGAGTACTTATCTTTTAATATACAAAATTTATGGCATGAATCTGTATTAGTCATAGGTATAAATTAACCCTAGGTATATAAATTAACCCTTCAATTTAAATACCAAACTAGATATAAATAATAGGTAACCCTTAAATCATAGGTATAAACTAACCCTTAAATCATAGGTATAAATTAACCCTTCAATTTAATAACCAAACTAGATAACCATAATCTTGAATCATAACTATAATTCACTTCTTGACCCTAACTCTAACTACAATATTTCCCTTTACTTGTGTGTTTCCCTATTCCATCTTTAGGTATACCACAAATTGTGCTTCAACCATAAGAACATTGAACTATATAAGTCTATCCTAGTTTGAACCCTAGCCATAATCCAATCCTAGAACTAGAGCTACAATAACCCTAATTGTAATATGTACACTCTAACTAAATGGACTAACTAATGCATAATCCCAAACCCTTAACCTAATCATAAAAAAAACTATAAACATTATATAGATGTAACTAGATAGTATAAGCTTGTCTCAAACCTAATTCCTAACAAAATTATAATTAATGTAAAAATTGAAGATTTAAGCCTAACCCTTAAATCCTAAATGCACTAAATTGTAACCTTAATTATAAATGAAAAAATTTTAATCAAAATTGTTAAATCAAAAATCTTAACCAACATATATTAATGCTCAATCTAGTAAAACCTAATTTTGTAAGTGTTAACACTTTAGAACACTTTTGTAAAGTCTACGCACAATCGTTAACACTAACCTTTTTTTAAAACACTTCTAATCCATAGCCTAATCTTGACCATAATCTAAATATAATTTAAATCTTAATCAATACCCTAACCCTAACCTATACTTTAGATTTATGTATGTTTATGATGGACAATGTTTCTTTAATCCAAATATATTAAATCATTACCATGAATATTCTCTCCTCCTCTTTTTGTTATATTGAAGTAGTTGTTATTAGATGTAAATATATATGGTTTTAAAGATGTATTTATATTGATATTTTATATTTATTTTAATTAAATAGTAATTTTGTCAATTTTTACGTTGTATACATATGTGCATATTATATTTGATGGACCCACCCCCACCCCCACCCTCACCCCCTCCATCTCCACCTCCACCTCCACCCCCACCTCCATAACCACCTATTCCTCCTCCACCACCTACCCCAGAGGATCTATGCAAGAGCATGAGGCACAACCTTCACGACCTCATCAAGATATACAGAGTACTAGGCACGAGGCCCATCCCCCTTCGCCGCTCAACTACTTTGCCTTGCAGATAGCATGCAAGGCATTGTACAATCTATTGAGCATTTATATAGTGACATAGATAGCTTTAGAGTATGGAGGCAAAACATGTGTGCCTTCTATTTTGATGGCCTATCTTATAGAGAGGTTCATCAACTAAAATTAATTAAAGGATATTTTTAAAGATATTTTGTAAACCTAAAGATAATTCTTGAGATAAGCGAGAAGAAGTCTTGTATATATATTAGATGGTGGTGGATGGTATTTGACCATCCACCACATGCTAATCATGAGGTGCCCATGTACTTTCTAAGAAAATTATGGGCAGTATTTGAATTGGGTTTGAAACCCAATTATTTTGATATTAGACCATTTCAGGGAGTCAGTGGAGGGATTCCTTAGGATAGGCCTGGGGCAAAGCTTAGTGATAATATGAGAAATCACTGACATCCTCAACCTTTTGTTCCTCTTCTTGCACCAGTTGTTCCAGCACCTCTCCATCTTTGAGAAGCGTCATTTTCTCTTACTTCATTGAGTACCCTTTCAAAAATTTAGTAGACCAGTAGATGCAAGCAATAGATATTCATCCACTTGGACATGTTTGTACCAGTTGTGGAGGTATATGCAGAAGCCCCCAGAGCGATGCCAATGCAGCACAGGATGGCCATGATGCTGAGGGTAGTCATTTTGATGATGAATCATATACTGTTAATGGTGGTGGTAGTGATGATATTGATGTTTCATCATTTATTGACCTTCTTTGTGGAGAGGGAGAGAGTTAGAAGTAGCAGGTAAAAATTTAATTAAAATTTATAAAGTATATTATTATTCACTTTCTACATATATGCATTATTGTATCAACCATATTAATGTAAGATGATTTTTAATTAATCAAGGATGGATGATATTGTTCCTCCTAGGAGACAGTATAGTCTTTTTTTTAGACCTTCAGACATTGGCATCCCTCATATGGTATGCACTTTGAATTACATTGTAAATAATGTACGTTGGAACTCAAATTTAATAACATGTGCTCCTATGTTATTTTTATCTGATTTTGTAGGGATTGTCATCTATTACATAGTTAGATGCTTCTACAAATCTTGATTAATTGACCACTGAGGCACAACCTTAAATACCTATGGTATGAACTTTTGAAGACAAAAAATTTGTACTAGTTTTATGTACACATTGTTATTAATTTATGTTCAACTTTGATTCATGTATAATCATGTATTTTGGTTTTATGAATAGGAGATGGATCGTGCTTTTCCATGTAGGCCTCAGTATAGTCTATTTTCAACTCCTCCATCTTTTGACCATTTTAGACATGTCAATGATCATCATGGTAGCATATCTCTAGACACATTTGTGACACTAGCTAGTACTCATGTATGATATATATGTTTTTATTTCAAATAAATGTAGGGTAAATTATGTACTTTTTAGTTTACATACTTTGTAATTCATGTATATATAATTTTGACTGAAGGTTTATGTATCAATGATTTTAGGACTATGTCACCATGAGTGTTGGTGGGACTATAGGACTATGTTAGATGGAGGTACAGACATCATCCTTTCAGGTCAGTATTGTTATTTATACATAGTTCATTATTATCTTTAACAAATTTTTAAAATTTATGTATTCTACTACAGGACCTCACCATTTCCATGTTTGGTAGCTTTGATAGTGCACCTCCTCCTATTATAGAGGGACACCTATCTCATGTGGTATTATTTTAAATAAGTACTAAACATTTTAATTTATTTGCAAGCTAGATTTTGAAACCCATTTCAATTAAGCATGTACATATTGTCTTCTTAGGATGTGACACATGATGCCCCACAGGATGTCCCACATGATGAGACACATCTTGTTACGCAAGATGATCCATCTGAGTCCTCTTCACGTGGAGTAAAAAGCACTGTAGATTAGATAGATTATGTCTTTTGGCACCTTTAGATTGTATTTTTATGACACATATTGTTTATTATGATACACTTTGTATTAGGACAGTTAACTTGATTATATTTATTTTTTTGACTTCATAGTTCATGTTATGACATGTTAGACCATGTTATATATTTTTACGACTTCTTATCATGCTAGTGTATCCATTTTAGATTATTATGTTTTCATGTTGTAAGTATGAACTATTTTGTTTATTGTGACATATTTTATTCATGTTATGCACATTTTGTTATTATATATTACATGAACAATAATTTTAATAATTTTAATTAAATATAGGAACATTAATTTAAATATGTTTGAATGTAAAAGTAATGGAAAAATATAGGTGGTCATTACTTGAATTGACAAAGAATTTAATATCAAGTGCACACCTTTAACTTTCAAATAGAAGTGAACTCTTATGTTTTACACAACTGAACTCATATATTATTAAAAAAAGTGAAGTCATATATATCTAACACAATGTGAAGCACATAAATAGAAGTGAACTCTTCTAAATTTGCATAAGTTGTACTTGAGACCTAAATAAGAGGTATATATAAGTTCTCTTTTTTTTATTGACAATGCATACATACATTTAAATTATATAAGTGCATATATAAAAAGAGCATAATAAAGAAAAAAACTTTTAATGTGTGTATTTTGTAGTCATCCCACTGTACCATCTGCATCCTCTCTCTTTTGCAATGCATCTATGATTACCTTGTGCTCATCCATTGAAATTGTCCATAATACCTTATTGGCAGTTCTCCCTTTGTATCTTTCTAATTTGATATTTGTTGGCACAACCAAATGAGAATCATATAAAATATTCATCTCTGATTGGTAGTCTTCAAATGTTGGTAAACCATTTCTTCTTGTTAGGTATGTACATAGCTAGTGCCAACTACAACGACAGACCCAATTGGATACTCAAAACAATCATCATCTACTTAATAACATGTCAATTTTTTTAACGTTCAACACATCTAGATAGACAATACTCAGTTTGTTTATCATTATCATTAGGTGCAATAACAACATAAACATGTCCTACAAGATAAGATAAAGTGCATAAGAAATTTAATCACACATGTCCATAAATAAATAATATATTAATGGCATGTACTTGAATTATATTAATGACATGTGCATAAATAAATAATATAAATTGAAGCATGATCACAATAAAATTTAATTAAATTGGGCATACTAGGTTGTATGAGGTTTGAAATATGACCATAGCCTTCTAATGCAAATGTAACATTTGGGCCTTGATTTACTATATCATCTTGAAAATGTATGTTAGTAGGTGCTAATGATTTATGTTGTCAATCTTCAACCCATTATGTATTCTCGCATTTTTCTCATTCACCTACAAGATAAAAGTGACAAAAACAAGCAAGTTACCTAGTCCATATAGTCCAAGTGTTTGAATCTGAACTCCTAAATGAATGTCATTTAGCTAACCTACTAATTGTCTCACATTCATATCTTGAATGGATATTCTTCTCTTCAACTAGGTAGAAGAAACGTCTGATTGTAGAGTTTTGACTTGATCTTGTGTATAAATATGTGTTACACCATTCCACAATCTCATGTGCACTTTTGAATTTGGCTTTTTTTTCAAATTTTAATTGCTCTTTACAAAGGGCTCTCTTCACGCATGCACCAACACCATCATGTTCTCCTTTACCATGTCTAGCCTCAAAAAACTCCACAAATGTTGGATATTAATTTGCCTATTTTTTCTACTCAACCAATAGAACATTCTAGCATTCTTGAATTGTCATGTACAATTATCTGACCATATCCAATGTTGTGTCATTTGAACTTGGATCTCTATTAAATTATCAGAAAAGACTTTGAAACAATATTGGACAAACTTGGATGAATGAAGTTTATTATCACTCATATAGAAATGGTACTCTCTCAATAATTTTTTATCATCCTCTGTACTATAAGGTGCATTCCTATAAACCATATGAACAAAAAAATTTACTTGCACTGAATTGTAATATTGTGCTTGTACCTCATCTTGGGGTACAGTAGTTCTCTATAAAGTCAACAACTGAAAGTATAGTACCAATTGGAAACATATTCTTACATATGTGAAATTGTCCATTAAGTCATCTAACATATTGAGAGTGTTTAACATATTTTGGTATGATCACATTCTTAAACTCATCCATAAATGCATGACAACTAACTTTATCTGTAACTAGATCATGCCTTCCAATCTTCCCATCCTTCAATGGATACTCAATAGTTTCATGCAAACATTCATCTAACAAAGAAAGATTGTCACACATATCACATGTTCCAGAAAGACATGCATTGAAAAGAAAAATATTGGTCATTAGATGGCTTACAAAACAAACCTTATATGAAATCTTTTATAGTATGAGGTGGTATTTTTATACCACATTCTTGCAACATTTCTTTACTATGCATGGTGCCACGTATAGATCAAAATACATCATAATGGTAATGAAATTGAACTTGAGTTTTACAGCAACATGTGATTCTTTCCTTGTTAATCCTTACATACCATGGTTTATACTTTTCAGAATATCTTTGATAAATGGTAATAGTTAACACCTTATCATCTTAAAAAAAATTGAGCAATTCAGTTTGAGTCATTTCCAAGAGATTTTTAGGATGTGGATTACGTATTTTGAGTCAACTCTCAATTTAAGAACATCCCTTAAATTAGCTGATACTCTTGTATTATCATGTCAAAAAATTTCAACCAAACTTTTGACTTCACTAGTAAGTTTCATATCAGATCTCAAGAGTCTACCACTAGAAGTCCACAAACTATTTGTTGGATCACATTCATATTTAACCCTTCTCTTTACAGCTCTTTCTAAAGTTTTATGACTCACATTAAGATATCCACTTATGTTACTAATCAATATTGTGGCAGTAGTTGATTTGTTAACTAAAGTTGTTGTTATTGCTCGTCATGTTGCATTCTTATCTTTAGAGCGACTTCTCTTTCTGATAACATTAAAGGCACTAGTAACAGTGGATACAACTTTTTTTAAAGACTCATTTTTATTCTTGGGTTTTGCATATATTCCTAACATTTTCATTACTTTTCGCATTTTAAACATTTTAATTAGTTGCAACATCAACTAACATTAAAACCCAAATTTCTTATTATAAAAAAAAGTCTATGTAATCTATTAGCAAGTGTCCTAACATGTCTCCATGGAACCAATTCATGAAGATTGTCTAACACATCATTAGAAAAATAAAAATTATGTTCATGCACTTCAGTATCATTCAAACATGTTTGTTTGGTACTTGATGTTTCCATATCTACATTCATATAATTTTTATTTTCAATTGGCATTTTAGTTTCAATGTTATTTGGAATTTGAATCTCATTTTCATTATTTCTTGGTATTTATTTTGGGGCTTGCATTTCCATTCGAGTTTTTTGTGCATGATCATTTAACAATCTATTCTCATGAATAAAACCTAAATCAGTTAAATTGTAACCTGCCTCTACAAAATCACCAATTTCATCATGTAAAAAAACTCGAGGGTTTGGAGACACACCTGTATTGAATGTTTGATTAGAATGTGCACCTAAATCTCCTTGTATTGGGTTCTCTTTTTGAGCATCTTCGTCCATCATTGTATCCTCAATGTCTTTCTCTTCTAAAACAATATTTGAAATTGAAGACCCGACATTGCTCAACTCTCTAATTCTTTTTCTTCTCTCTCATTGACGTTGTGCTTCATTTTCTTTATTTGTTACAGTCTCCTCGTTTGTCAAAACTTTTATTTTCTTTCTTCACTATTTTGATCCTATGTTTGCACCAATTTTGAATTCAAATCAATAGCTTGGAAATCGTAGAAGATGATAAGAAAACAAAATAATTGTGATTGAAATTCATTGTTACAACTCAAAATTTTCGATCAATCATTGCAATGATTGATAAGTGCTTTGTGGGTCATCTTTTGGGACCCAACGGGTATTTAACAATCAAGAACCCAATTTTTAAATAATTGAGCACCCGATATTTAAATAATCGTGCACCCTAAATATTTAAATAATCAAGCACCCAATCTATAAATAATCAGGTACCCAATTATTTAAATATCAGGTGCCTGATTTGTACAATAGCTAAATTAGAATCGAGCACCTAATTTTTGAATTGAAAATTAGGTACCCAATTCTAAAGCCATGGGTGGGAATTACCCTTTGGCATCTGGTTTTGCTTTGGGGAAAGGCATGGTACAGGCTTGGCAGGACTAAGCCTATGCATTTATGTATCAAATTTTTAATCAAGCAATTATTCCACAATTTTAGGGATTGACATATTTTTTATACGGTCTTCCCTATTAAATTTTTTGACAAAATGAAAACCCATTATAAGTCTTAATATTCTAATTTCAAAATTGTAAATTTTATAGTGTTATGAGTTTAATTTCTATTTTTGCATTATTTATTAATCAAAAGTGTAATTCTTTGCCCGAAAATCCTTGGAATAAGGATAAATATAAGGCAAGATTTTTTTAAAAAATTACAAGTATGAATGCACATGACAACATTATACAGGGATCACAAAGATTGCAATGAAAGACTTTACCAAAAACTTCAGCAACCAACGAATCTCCAAACGCCACCACCAAACAAAATGACAAACTATAAAAGAATGCAAATGATTCTAAATTCAAAATATTTTGAATTCAAAATCCAATTTCAAGTTATTCAAGAACTCTATAGAGGGTAGCCAAAACACCCCCCAAAAACTTTTGGCTATGCCGAAAAGTGTCCGCTGTCCGCCCGGACAGGTTTTTTCGAAACCCAGGGGATACTTTAAATCAGCACGGTACAATATTTTTCAGTATCATATGACCCTTTCTAAAGGAGTATGATACAATCAAGGTTTGGGCGACACTTCTCAAGAAGACGTGTGATACTTTACAAGTATCATATGATCATTCTCCAAAAGGTGTGCGATAAAATAGAGTGTTGTATGATAGAGTTTACATAGGCGTACCATACTTTCTAGTATCGTATGATTCTTCTCCTTTGAGCATGTGATACTTTAATGTATCGCCCAATGTTGATGCATGGTCGCCCAAAGAAAGCAAGAATAACTTTAAGGACCAAAACAAGGGATAAAATAGGAAATCAAACCTCCACACCTGGGAGTATTGGATCCACAATCGAGGTAAAGACACTCAAAATAATACCTACAAGACAAAAATTGTACCTAACCATCTAACATAGTAGTGAAAGGAAAGAACTTAAAGCAATATTGCAATGTGCAGAAATAACATCGCAATAATCTAAATAACCAAACTAAGTATGCAACTTCTCTCAGCCGTAACAGCATCATAAGTCCATCATGGGTTAAAGCCATCCCACGCATGTAACATCCCTAACTACCGACCAGATCGTTAGAACTATCTTATGAGGATGTCACTACTAAAATGTTTTACAACATAAGAATAAGGAAATATAACATGCTAAAAGTAAAGCATTAGATATTACAATAAATCAACCACATCATCAATCATATGCTAAACATCAAAATATAGGAATGCATCAAATAAACCAACATCATCAAAACATGATATCCAAACATTCTAATGAAAGCATAAATCATAAGAAAGCATACTCTGAAAATTGAATTACCAAGTGAAAACATCTAGCAATGGTCATACTAGGACAATAGATCATCTCTGTACACCAGTCCCCAACAGTGGTATAGGTAGCTACTCCTCCCAACCACATGGAAGCCATAGGTCCACTCCCATTGTGTTGATGGAGATAATGATCCAACCACAAACACACATAAAGAAAACATCCATGGCTAACACTCATGCCAGACAATTATGATGACTGTAATCAAGAACATAGAAAATGCATAAACTACAGGTCCTGGTCAGACACTCAATGGGATACTAAGTAGGGGCTGACATCATGGAGAGTCACTTCACATCAATAAGCCCAAGCTTGAATCATGTGTTTCAACTCCTTTATGGAGGGCCCCCCACACACATTTTATTATCTTAAGTTTTATTACCACTCACACATTTTATTTACTTATCACTTACTTAAAACTTCATCTACCAACACTATGGGACAAGGTCACTAGGTTTCAAGAGAGAAGCCCCCTCCCTATGCTACCCTACCCTACCCATACTCATCCAATGATGAGTTCCCATAGGCATGCATATTCTCAACCCAACCCCAATGATCATAACTCCCAGAAGTACCCTAAAAGATCGGGCCTTGCAAGCCACCCGAAAAATGTATGTGCACGTACTCGTGTGTGGTACACCACCATCATGAAGATCAGAACACAAGGACTGGATGAGAACACAATGTAAAAAATCATTCAACTAAAGACAGACTTGGGAGGACGGATTCTACACAAATCCCAAGAATAATAAAACCATACATTATGAACTCACTCAATCGACCTCAATCTGGGAGTATGAATTCTACACGAATCTCAATGATGCAACAAGACCAAACATCATGAACTCACTCAATCAGCCTCAATCTGAGAGTATGGATTATAGACGAATCTTAGCATCCATGAAATAACAAGGGTCCAAAAAATAATATCAAGTATAAAATCACTCAATCGGACACAAAGTAGGGAGTACATATGTGGCACACATCCCAATGCAAATATTAAAGTGCAACAATGGTCTGATTGACATCCTATGAATAATCCAAATCCATGACCAACATCATGCCAAGAAAAGTCAAGAAAACTGGGTAGTACACAAACCAAGGCAAAAAAAATCTCAAAACTCCAAAACTTTAAAATTAAAACCCATTTGGTCTTAGCGTACAAAAGCTCCAATATCAAATAAAATCTATATTTGGAGTTCGTATGCAAAAATAATCAGCATAACGGTGCAAAACTCCAAACCCTTATCCCAGAAAATAGAAAAATTCTCATACCCACCCAACCGTGTAGAGATAGCATACAAAAATAGACGGGAACACTAGTTCTCAGCCTCCAAACAAACTGCTACCAAAGATAGAAGTAGAAACGAAGCCAAAACAATGAAATGAGAGAACCCTACCTCATAGCCAAAAGGGCAAAATAGATATCTAAACCATAAAATAAAAATCCTGCAGATGTAGCCAAAAATTGGTACAATTCAAGGTCTCCCCAAGCTGGATCCATCGAGATCAATCTCGCGATGATCCCACGCCCATAGCTCCCTCAACAAACAAAACAGTAAATTCTCATGAAGAGGATTTTGGGTTTTACTCTCCAACTTTCTAGTTCAAAAGTGAGAAGTGAGGAATTAAATTCCTCTTTCAATACTTATTCACTTTTTGAGTGACTAATCGATTAGGGTAAATAACCAGCCAACCTAGTTAAACCTCCAATTGACCCAAATGAAAACAAGTTATTCCTAGAAATAGGAATTCATCTATGGAAAAGCTACCAAAAATTAAATTCAACAAAATTAAAAGCCCGAAAACCCAAAAACATAAAAATTTCCTTAACAACTTTCGCGACAATGTGAAACTCTAAATGCGCAGACATGCTCATTGGTCTAATCACATAATGTAAATGAGTTCAGATTTAATAATCACTAAAAGGTTGAATTAAACAATTAAAATAAGGATACATCGACCATACAAGGACAACATTGGTAAAATATGAATAGTTGAATCTCTAACTCCATATGCCACTGCCAGGGATATAAATCATGCACACTAAACAACACGATCAAGTGTAATTGCATATAACAACATAATTTAAGCAATAAATAACCTAATTTAACCATTTATTCAATTATACTAAAATAATCCATTTACATCACTCACATTTGTATAAAGAATAACAATGTAGAAATGAAGTAAATACCCATAGCATTAAACCCACCACATAACATAATCAGAGATATGTCCAAATACTGGATAACAAGATATCATCATAAAATATATTGTCATCTTAAAATGGCATCATCATGCAATATGCTCAACTGAACAATATAATAGTCTAACATCTATGATACTGAAATCAAAGTATAACATCTGACTCTCAGGTCATCTCAAATATGAAACATGAAATGAGTAACAAGTATCTATCGGATCAAAATTCAACAAGGTAAATAATCGTAACACAAAACCAATGAATCCAACATGGACAATCCATTTCTAATTATTTAAGCATTTAATAATTGTTGTAAAAATAACATAAAAAGGCACTTAAAACACATAAGTGAACACAGTCATAAACATGACTAGCCACTACTACAGAAACCTAGTCCATTGTAGCATGGTTATAGTACACAGTAAAATCTTTGTACACATCTCATGGTAATTAGGAACAACATCATAATACCACATTGATCCTGGTAACCACTAGCACAAACCTCAGTGAAACCATCTAACACATCATAATCCTATAAACCAACCATAAACATAATCAAAGAAATAGATACAATAACCTAAATCCAATCACCTCAAGGGTGTAGACCACTCATGGTCCCAATCGGGATCCCTCACCAAGAAAAATCATCAAGGTTGCATCCATCAATATGACTTACAGAAATCAAATGGGAGAGGCACTACAAAAAGTGTCTCTTAAACATAAAATGGTGAGATTCACTAAAACTTTAATAACTTTTTTAATTTTTCATATTTCTTAAATTAATTTACATGTCATCAATCTACACACAATTCTTTTGAATTTAAAAAAAAAATTAAAAATTAAATTTTGATTAAATTATGGTGTCCGTACACAGGAGGTTTTAGAAATTAGCTTAATTGTCAATTAAAAATTAATAATAAATAAATATTCATTAAGTAATTAAAAAAATTATTCTCATCAATCTTTGGTGTGTCAGGTAACTTCTTTTAAAAGGATTCACAAAAATTTATTTAGTTATGTCCAATTATGGTCTTCGTACACGAGTGTGTTATGGTCCTGAAATAGGCATTTTGAAAAAGTAGTTTTTAAAGATTCATACCAAAAAAATAATATATCATACGGAAATACAAATAAATTACATATTCAAACAGGAGATATCTGACACTACAATTTTTATTTCTGAATTTTTTTTATATTTAATCTCTAAATGCCTCAAATTTTGGCATCAATTGACAATATATTTCAAAAACAAGAAAAGCACTTTCACTTTTTAGCCAAAAGTGAGACCCACCTTCTTGCACTGACCCAGGGTTTTATATTTAAAGTTTTTCATCCAATAGTTGATGGTTGTGCATGTTGTATCCAAAAAGTTTGATGATATCAAGTCCATGTAAGCTTGACTCTATTTGTTGACTTTAGGATAGTTTCTACAAATGTAGAATCATAGCCATTGTTATTGATGATCTTCCAAATGCATATTTGAGGACTCGTAAATATGAGAGGAGATGACATGTCTCTATGGTTAAACATCACTAGTTAACATATTAATATAATAATAATATAAATAACCATAAATATTACTCATTTTAAGAATATATGTAATATTAATATGTTAACCATGTATGTAATATATTACTCTATAATAATATATAATATGTATTATTATATTATTATATGATAACACATAATGTATAATATATACTATATATATTATATTACATATATAATATATATTATGTATATAAGATATTTACCATCAACAAGGTATCTCAAGTTAAAATAAATCCGACAGAAGCTATAACCTTAACACTCCCTCTTAGCTAGAGAGGATTTATAGAACACATTATGCTCTCAAGAATATGAAAAAATATCATCTTAGTATGATATTCAATTCACTATGAGGCTAAATTTCTTACCTTTCATAACACACAATTGAAGCAATTTCCATAACTTTAAAACACCACCTTAAGTGTGGTCTATAGTAGTAACTATGTCATGGTGTTCGTCAAGATTTGTCCCAAAGAACCATAACAAATTTGTTATCATGGTGTGCAGAAAAATTGGACCCAAAGAACCATAACAAGTTAGTTATCATGGTGTATGGATAAATTTGGCCCAAAGAACAATGATAACAAGTCTACCATTTATAAGATCACCATCTTACAATGGCTACTTTCTTCTTGTTCACTATCATGACTTCCAATACTCTAGGACAACTTAATGAAGCTTTTCATAATATTAGGTATATCATTTATAATATTCTCACCTTATAATGGCTACCTTCTATTTATATATGTCAATGAATGATCGTCACTTTTCATTACATATCATATGTGAAATAGTAACCACCATGAACCAAGTCAAAGGGTGGTGGAAAGGCTTTCACCTCAATTCTCTCTCATAGAGAAGAATTTAATACAAGGAATTTCACTTAGAACTTCTCCTCATAGAGAAGATATCATTCACAAGGATTGCACCTCAAAAAATTTCATTTTGAACAATGATCGTGGGAAGTCAGGTCAAGTAGTCACTCCCTTAGAGGTTCTCTTCCCTAAGGATTCTTGTCAGATTCACTTTGAATTTGATATCAATTTATTTATGTTTATTTTTAGGTGATAAGTCATCACTTCCTTATGAGATGCATAGGATTAGGCCCATCAACATCATGCAGCCACACACATGTATTTCTAGACTCCCTCTGAGTATCAATCTTCTAAGCTCTTGTGTTGATTTAAAAGAAGTGTCATACCCCCTCTTAATGTAGAAGGATCTCATAATCTCAATCATCAAAGATGTTTGCTTCAAGAACCTCACTTAATCCATCTTGATCATCAAGTCCTTTGGAGCTACTATCATTAGATTGAGTCTGCACAATATTTGGTAGCATCTGTAAAGTACGAACTATATTTTCCTATAAGAACATCTTCAAAACATAAAGGAAAAGATCAAGGCAAATAACCCTTATAGTATGTATAGAATTACAAATAAGAGAAACACATCAAAGAGTAGATAAATTTAAAAGGTAACAATGCTTATATGCACATAAAGAATCAGAAATTTTCTTTTTAGATTATTTGAGAATGGAACATCTCCCCTCTAAATAAGGTACAAGTGGGAATGGAACTTGACTATTATTCCCCCCACAATGTAAAATTTCCACTCATTTTTATATTGTTGAACAATTTTGTATCAAATATGACAACTCCTTTCTAAATTCCAACTTATTTTTTTCATCCATTGGAGGTCCAATCATTCATTTAGTTTAGCAGTAGAAGTGAACATGTTCGTCCAATTTATCAAAATCATCCACAATACACAAATATCTTGATTCATCAAGGATATACTCGTAAATGGTTCAAATGAATTCTTAAAAACTTCATTAACGTCTCACAAGAACTCAAATTTCCTTACAGTAACTTCTGCAAATACAAGTGACATCATTTAGAAGTCACCACTTCCTCATGATGTACACAGGGAGTAGGCCCATTAAATCACATTGTCAAAAGGTATATTCATGGATTATAGTCCTCTTGACTGCTCCAATTTACTAGAGTATCCATCTCTAAATGGTTACTCCATCTGAATCAATAAGACTGAGATCACAGAAAGTTAACTAAATAACATCCTTAGTCTTCTGCCTTTCTTTCAAGGTTGCCTCTAATAACATTTCAAGCTCCCTCTGAATCTCAATCTTCATTTTTCTGCAATAACATTCTCAGAGAAAAAAATTAAGGCATATAGCTCTTATAACATATATACATATATTCCATTCAAATAGATTATAAAAATCATCTTTTCAATAATAATATAGGAGAGAGAGACTAATATAGTTCTCAAGAATATTTTCATCAATCCAATATAAGATAGATGAATATCTAATTTAAATATATATTCTCCTTAAGAATTTAAATTACTAATATGTATTATTCTTTTACAAAAATCTCACACGCATATATATATATATATATATATATATATATATATATATATATATATATATATATTGATGGGGACACAACCCAAGCACAGAATGGACACAACAGGAAAGGGAAAATTGTATTAACTGTGTAAATATGCTATTACATTCAGTACAGAGAAAATAGACTTCAAAACATGCCCTAAGGGCTTACAATAGTATAAGTCGAGATAATTTCTCCTTTTAGTACCTCCTCTCAAACTCCACTCTGAACTACCTTTTACAATGCCAGAAATGTTCTTAAATAGACCCCAGAGGGTTAAGGATTAGGAATACATTCTAGAAAGTGCTAGTTGGCATCCACCGACCAAATAGAAGGTTCTAGAAGTTGCATTAGAAGTCGGCACAAAATTAGACGAATCCAAAAATGGTAACCGAACTTTCGGGAGGCATAACTTTTGAACCGTAGCTCTAATTGACAAACCGTTTACATTTTTGAAAAGCTCTCGAAGCGCTCTATAGCCCTATGGACGAGCCTTGCTCGTCCCCCATTTTTTGTCCATTTTCAAGGTCATTTAATGCCTCTAACCTGACTTTGAAGCATTCTTAGGAGGTCTCCAAAAATCACAAAATTGCAATAACTTTCAAACCGTGGGGCCTTTCGACCTGATTTTTTTTTAGAATGCTCTAAATTACAATTACAATTTTCTGACCAATTTACACCTTCTATTTCACCAAAATGATGGCTCAATTACATACTCCTATTTTTTCGACATTTAAACATATCCCAAGGTATTCAAATACTCTATCCTAGAACACTGATAGTGGAACTATGAGAGTTGAAACCTTTATTTGACCCAAATGGGTATCCAGAAATGAAAACACATGAAATAGAAACTAAGTCTAAGTAAATTTCTTGATTGACACAAGATTGTCCTTATACCTTTGGATACTCCTGAATCATTTATATATATATATATATATATATATATATATATATATATATATATATATATATATATCTTAACATAATATATCTTATTAGTTTTACCTTAATGGAATCAAGGGGATTGGTATCTTAACCATCTTAAAATACTTATACCAATATAATAACAATAATATATGTAAATTACTCTATAATATTTGGAATGAACCTTACCTCCCCTTACCTTTGTTAGGAATAAGGTGTCCCAACCTTGTATAATTCCTATTCTTATTATTATTTGTTTTGTAAAATGTATTTTTGCAAATAATATGTAAATGTGAGTGTACATGTCTAGTTGTCATGTTGATCACTTACATGTGTCAGCATCTTGAACTGTGTTAAGGAGATCATGGCTGAAATAGTTATGACAAATTCCTATGATGCATAAGAGCTATTTAAGGAATGAGCTATGACAGGTGTAAGAGCATCTTATGACATGAGGCCTATTTGGGCACCCAAGAATGAGTGGTTGGTGTGTGTAAGAGAATATGCCAAAAATAGGTTGGTATGACGGATTCCCTTACACTTCTCTTGTGATCGCTATTTTTGGCAGATTCTATGACAAGCTGTCATTACCTATTCAAGGGATGGATGCCCTTTTCTTTGTATTGCATGTACATGTGGCATTGTGCATGGTTCTTGGTGGTTGAGCCATGAAAAATGCCCAACTCTTTTGTGGGCATTTTGTTGGGTCTTAATATGTTCATAAAATGGGTATTGCATGTTGAAATGCAATACTGTGATAGATGAAAGTTTGCAGGTACCAAGGTGTTGCTGGAGTCTTCTATTGTTGATGTTGAACTTTCATTGCAAGTGTATTGTAATCTTGTGTTGAAGATAATACATTGTGCAGGTTCTAGAGGGGTGGGGTTGTTTTACGAAAAGGTTTTTCCCCACCGGAAAATCTTTGTGTTATGTGTTCTTTCTCTATCTATTTTCTATATGCATGGTTGGCTACAATATTGTTGTTTACATGATATTGAATCTGTAAGTGTAGAAAATTTTTAAAAGGATTTGCACCACACTTTCCTTATGAGATTAGTGTAGGAAGCTGTTTCCACACCTAAGTTTCCTTACAAGTGGTATCAGAGCTTGATCAACTTTTGATCGTAGTTGTTGGGTAGGGTTTTTTGAGCTAATCTCAAGTTGAGTGGGAGTCTTGTGCAGAGCATCCTGAATCTTATTTGCAGATTGAGATGGAAAGTTCATCATATGGAAGAATGGAGGTGGAGAAATTTAACGGCACTAATTTCGAGTTTTGGAAACTCAAGATGGAAGACATGTTGGAAGATCGTGACCTATGGGAAGTGACTACAAGCGCTACAAGACCAGCAACTATAACTCAAGCAGATTGGGATATCAAATATCGTAAAGCTAAGGGTCTCATAAGACTCTGTTTAACGGATGCAGTCCTTCTGAATGTTCTAGATGAGAAAATCGCATATAGTTTGTGGGAGAGACTTGGGGTCGTGTATCAAGCCAAATCTTTGGTGAACAAGTTGTTCCTAAGGAAGAAGTTGTATTCTCTATGAATGGAGGAAGGTGGATCCTTAACGGATCATTTAAATGCATTTAATCTGTTGGCTACACAGTTGACATCTGTTGGTGTCAAGTTAGAGGAGGAGGATCATTGCTACACACTTTTGTGTTCTTTACCGGATTCATGGGACCATCGTGTGATGGCTCTCGGAAGCACATTAGTCACTTTCAAAATGGATGATGTGGTGTCTTCGCTACTATCAGAGGAGATGCGGAGAAAGGCTTCCATTTCAAAAAAAGAAGCCGTTGTTGTTCGTGGGAGATCCACGGAAAGAGGAAAGAAAAATGACAATAAGTCTGACAATAAGGGTAGATCCAAATCCCGCGGGAAGTCAAAGACTTCCAATAAATCCAAGGCAAAATGTTGGAACTGTGAAAAGACTGGGCACTTCCGTAAAGACTGTAAAGAGCCCAAGAAGAAGAAGAAAGCCTCAGATTCTGGTTTTGAAAAATCTCAAGAAGATGGCGATGCATTCATCGTAGCTTTGGCAACCCATGCATCTGATGATGTGTGGTTGGTTAACTCGGGTGCATCTTTCCACATGACCTCTCATCGAAACTGGTTCTCAAGATATGAATAGTTTGATGGTGGAAAGGTGTACTTGGGTGATGATTCTCACCTGAAGATAGTTGGACGCGAAAGGGTCACTATCAAATTTCCTGATGGACGAGTAAAGGGAATCAATGGAGTTATGCACATTCCAGGCTTGGCACGAAACCTATTATCTGTAAATATGTTGAACGATGTAGGTGTGCAAGTTGTCTTTTCGAAAGAAGGATGTAAGATGATTAGAGGATCGATGGTGCTTGCTAAGGGTACTAGGAGAGGTACTTTGTTTCAACTAGATGCATGTATTCCTCGATGTAATAGTTCTTCATCCTCACCATCTGAACGAGCAGTGAAGAATTATGTGGTTATTGGTTCCGATGGCAATGCAAACACTTTGGAAGGTAAGATTCCTATAGAAAAGACAATGTTGTGGCATATGAGACTTGGCCACATTGGTGAGAAGGGTCTTTGAACCCTCAAAAAGAAAAATCTCGTTGAGGGGTTAAATGATTGCAATATTGAGTTCGACTTTTGTGAACACTGTGTATATGGTAAACAAAATTGTATTCAGTTTTACTCTAGTTCTCACAAATCTTCTAATGTTTTGGATCTTATTCATTCTGATGTATTTGGTCCTGTAAAAGTTCCTTCGATCTCCAAGTCTGTATTTTTTGTATCTTTCATAGATGATTACAGTAGAAGGACATGGATTTATTTTCTTAAAAGTAAGACACAAGTCTTTAGTTGATTCAAGGAATTTAAAGCCCTTGTAGAGAATCAGACTAGTAAGAAGATTAAGTGTGTGAGAACTAACAATGGTGGTGAGTTTTGCTCAGCAGAGTTTGAACAATTTTGTAAAGAACAAGGTATCGAGAGGCATAAGACAACTCCTTATACCCCGGAGCAAAATGGAGTTGCAGAGAGAATGAACAGGACACTGATGGAGAAGGCTAACAGTATGCTTAGTGGAGCTGGTTTAGAACAAAGGTTTTGGGCCGAAGTTGTGGCCACTGCTTGCTATATGGTTAACAGATCTCCTATATCAGCTCTTGTTGGTAAGACACCCATGGAGGTGTGGTCTGGTAAGAAGCCTTCAATTAGACATCTTCGTGTTTTTGGTTGTGAAGCTTATGCATATGTTCCAAAGGAGAAAAGATCTAAGTTGGAAAACAAAGTTGTTAAAAAATTTTCCATCAGGTACAGTGCTGATGTGAAAGGATACAAGCTTTGGGATCCTGTGACTAGTAAGGTGTTGTATAGCAAAAATGTTATTTTTAGAGAGCTAACATCTTCTCCTATTGTGCTACAGCCAAATGAAAAAGAAAAGAAAAAATATGTTGTTCAGTTGCCTCCTACCCCTGAGAAGACTAAACAGAGAGACCATGTTCGGTCTAATGATGAGGAGAGCTCTAGCAGCTCTGAAAGTTCAGAAGAAGAGGAAGAACAACCTCAACCTCAGCCCTTGAGGAGATCCATGAGAGAAAGAAAGCAACTAGAAAGGTTTGGTTATTCTATGTTAGATTCCAGTTGTGCTTTTGCTTTGATTACTAACACTGATGAGCCTAGATCTGTGAAAGAGGCTTTGGGCATGGAAGATGCAGGTTCCTGGATTGAGGCTATGGATGATGAGATGGCTTCATTAGAGAAAAAAAAAACATGGGACCTTGTACCTTTTCCTAAAGGGAGAAAATCGGTTGGCTGTAAATGGGCGTTCAAGAAGAAACTCTGTGCAGATGGCAGTGTTGAAAGGTACAAAGCTAGATTGGTTGCAAAGGGGTATTCACAGGTAGAAGGAATAGATTATGGTGAAATATTCTCTCATGTTGCAAAGTTGACATCCATTAGATTTATGTTATCTCTTGCTGCATCATATGATTTAGCGATAGAACAGATGGATGTGAAGAGAGCTTTCCTTCATGGTGATTTGGAGGAAGAGATTTATATGTCACAGCCTGAGCACTACATTGTTAAAGGTAAAGAATCCTTTGTTTGTAGATTGAAGAAATCTCTATATGGTTTGAAGCAATCTCCTAGGATGTGGTACCTTAAGTTTGATGCCTTTGTGTTGTCAATTGGATTTGTAAGATCGAAATCAGATCATTGTGTTTATGTCAGAGTTGAAAATGATCGCCTTCTTATTGTTGCATTATATGTTGATGATATGTTGTTGTTTGGGAAGGGTAAGGGTATGATTTCTAATTTTAAATCTCAGCTGTCAGCACAGTTTGAGATGAAAGATCTTGGGGCAGCGAGGTACATCTTGGGTATGGAAATCAGTAGAGACAGGTCTAACAGAAAAATTTGGTTAAGTCAAAGTAAGTATGTGAAGTCTGTGTTGGACAAGTTTAGCATGGCAGATTGTAGACCACTATGTGTTCCTATTCCTGTGGGAACAAAGTTATCTGTAGATGATTGTCCAAAATCTTCTAGTGAGGTGGAGGACATGAGTAGAGTGCCTTATGCTAGTGCAATTGGCAGTCTTATGTATGCTATGGTCTGTACTAGACCAGACATTGCCCAAGCAATGGGAGTCCTGAGTCAATTTATGGCTAACCCTGGACGGGTACATTGGGATGCAGTTAAGCAAGTATTTAGATATTTGAGGGGTACATCAAATTACTCCATATGTTATCATGGTAACTCTTCTGGATTTCCGCATTCAGTTTGTATTCATGGGTTTGTGGATTCAGATTGGGCAGGTTATATTGATCGCAGGAGATCCACCAGTGCTTATGTGTTCACTATGTTTGGTGGTGCCATCAGTTGGATGAGTAAGCGACAACCTATGGTTGCTTTGTCCACTACAGAAGCTGAGTACATGGCTGCTACTCATGCTTGTAAGGAAGCCATTTGGCTTAAGAGATTGTGTTCTGATGTTGGTGTTGATGCAGAACAGATTACTATTTGGTGTGACAGTCAGAGTGTTATTTTCCTTGCGAAGAATCCAACTCTCCATGCCAGAACGAAGCACATTGATGTGCAATTTCACTTTGTGAGAGATATGGTGGAAGATGGAAAGGTAAATTTGGAGAAGGTAGATACTGTGAAGAATGTTGCAGATGCATTAATGAAACCAGTGGGCACTGAGAAGTTTAGATGGTGTTCAGAGTCTATGGGTGTTTCGGCCTATAGCGGTTAGTTCCTGTTATGTTCATGTTTCTCTTACAAGGTATTCGACAAGTGGGAGAATGTTAGGAATAAGGTGTCTCAACCTTGTATAATTCCTATTCTTATTATTATTTGTTTTGTAAAATGTATTTTTGCAAATAATATGTAAATGTGAGTGTACATGTCTAGTTGGCATGTTGATCACTTACATGTGTCGGCATCTTGAAGTGTGTGAAGGAGATCATGGCTGAAATGGTTATGACGGATTCCTATGACGCGTAAGAGCTATTTAAGGAATGAGCTATGACAGGTGTAAGAGCATCTTATGACATGAGGCCTATTTTGGCACCCAAGAATGAGTGGTTGGTGTGTGTAAGAGAATCTGCCAAAAATAGGTTGGTATGACGGATTCCCTTACACTTCTCTTGTGATCGCTATTTTTGGCAGATTCTATGACAAGCTATCATTACCTATTCAAGGGATGGATGCCCTTTTCTTGGTATTGCATGTACATGTGGCATTGTGCATGGTTCTTGGTGGTTGAGCCATGAAAAATTCCCAACTCTTTTGTGGGCATTTGGTTAGGTCTTAAGATGTTCATAAAATGGGTATTGCATGTTGAAATGCAATAGTGTGATAGATGAAAGTTTGCAGGTACCGAGGTGTTGTTGGAGTCTTCTATTGTTGATGTTGAACTTGCATTGCAAGTGTATTGTAATCTTGTGTTGAAGATAATACATTGTGCAGGTTCTGGAGGGGTGGGGTTGTTTTACTGAAAGGTTTTTTCCCACTGGCAAATCTTTGTGTTATGTGTTCTTTCTCTATCTATTTTCTATATGCATGGTTGGCTACAATATTGTTGTTTACATGATATTGAATCTGTAAGTGTAGAAGATTTTTAAAAGGATTTGCACCATACTTTCCCTATGAGATTAGTGTAGGAAGCTATTTCCGCACCTGAGTTTCCTTACAACCTTGAAGATAGGTCCCCCTTGTATTTCTTATATGTCTTCGGTCTATTTGTATTTCCAAATAAGAAGACTAAATCATGGGTGGTAGAATTTGGATTACATGTCTTAGTTATTTTCATGCCCTTTCACCGCTTGGAAAATCCCTTTCACCGCTTGGAAATAGGATTGGCATTGAGTGTCTAATCCATGAGAAGATTAAATTCATATAAATCTGTCAGGTAGCGAGAATCCTAACCCCCTCATTCACATGCTTCAAGACGACATTGCTTCTCCAAAATTTATCATAGATGTTATTGCTTGGAGACTTGGGCGAGTTGATTGTCAAGTCATTCATAGCATAGAAGATTTGCACCAATTTGTCATTTCCTTTCCATGGTCTCGATATAATACGTGTTGTTTCCCTACTTTGTTGTTGATTATGTTGCATTTGTGAGAACAACTTCAAGGACTTGAGTTTGGCTATTTAGTCTTATATTGTACATGAGGGTCATGTCGCTATTCCACCTGATGCCTTGTTTGACGTGCCCTTTACTTTGGTGTTCGAAAATTCACAATAAATCTTTCCAAATACGCATGCCTCTTGAATAGGTTACAAAATAAATGTCTTCTTTCCTCAAAACTTTAGTATGCACTACCATGTGTAGTTTTGAAAGAGTTCTTGCACCGGAGCCCCTACTAGAATTGAATTTGTTGGTCTCACATACCACACAACAAATGAATGTCTCATGCCAACACAATATATTCACCTTAGTTTATAATGGAAAATTATTTTAAAGATGTCTAACTATCTAAATCCTTCGTAGTAATGAAAACTTGCTGATAGTTATAAAGATATAACCTTTATTCCAATGTAGCAAATATTTTGAGGGGTCCAACATAAGTTGGTGATTCATTTGTACTTTATTTCAGATTGAATGCTCATAAAATATGAATATATATAGTAATTTATGTTGATCTCTTAGTTCTCAAATTGTACCATCAGAGTGGGGATAACCATTATCCCTACATACGCAATTCTCAAACTCCCATTACCATCTTCTGACTGATGGGTGGGGGGATTCCGAAATCAATCCATTCTTCAAGGATGGTCTCTAATCTTTTTGTTTCAAAAGATAAGAACAAGGCTCACACTTATCAATGTTGTAGCATCCTTGGTACCTTGGTAACTAGATGTAGAAGACGTTGTTCAATCCTTCAATGCCCTCTAGACCAATCACTATTATTTTCTTTGCAGTTTTCATAGGCACGTGCATTCTATTTTGAATCATCTTCTATTCCATTACATTTGTCGTTAGGCTCTGATACCATGTTAATTTTACGATCGTTTCTGCAAATGTAGAATCATAGCCATTGTTATTGATGATCTTCCAAATGCATATTTGAGGACTCATAAATATGAGAGGAGGAGACATGTCTCACGAAGAGACATGTCTCTACAGTTAAACATCGCTAGTTAACATATTAATATAATAGTACTATAAATAACCATAAATATTACTCATCTTAAGCATATATGTGATATTAATATGTTAACCATGTATGTAATATATTATTCTATAATAATATATAATATATATTATTATATTATTATATGATAATATATAATGTATAATATATATTATATTACATATATAATACATATTATGTATATAAGATATTTACCATCAACAAGGTATCTAAAGTCAAAATCCATCCAACATAAGCTATGACCTTAACACTATTTCCCCACAATTGAATAGAGAATTGATCTTTCTTGTTTCATTTAAGTTGATATGCCTTTGTAGTTGGTGAAGTTCCTTACCTTATTCAGATATATATCATTGAATCATTATCATTAATATTTACAATTACCTTTAAAGAATTTCAAGATATATTTAGTTTCAATTTTGATTTGTCTTGTGAACCGCTCGCAATTCCAAGATAAATCGCCCAATTTTTCCATTAGAAAATATGCAACGAAAAGCCTTGAATTAATCCTGAAGGTTAAGCTATAGGTTCACCCACCTAAGTTTTGTAGAGCCTAAAGAGCATGAGAATTTTATCCTTGAATATCATTCTCATTCATTGGCCAAATTATGTTGGAGATCTCAGCATTGATTAGGCATGCTCATTGAATTTCCAACCAACAATTTGAGGAACCACCCAAGAGGATAGTCAAAAGATTTACAAGTTTTCATTTAACTTTTCGACATATGGATAGTGCGCATGCAATTGGAAATGGAATAATAGATTTTAGAAAATATAAGATTGTGATATATTCTCTAAAAGATGAAAATGAGGGTAAAATATGTAATTTCGTGATTAAAAAGACTAGTATATGAGTTCATGAGCATTTTCCATGAAAAAAATATTTACAAGTATGCAAGGAATACAAGTAGGTATCAATGGCTCGATTTGCAATTCAAGTTGTGCAAGGAAAAATTTATACTAGATACTATTGTTTTAGTTGTAGACTTTACAAAGAACTACATACAACAACCACAAAATGAGGTGCAAGAAAAGTATTATACTTCACAATAGTTTTTTGTATTTGTTCATATAACATTCATGTATTCACTCGCTAGTACAAAGGAGGCTAGGAAGATTTTGAGGGAGTATCATTTTTACATTAGTGATGATTGCTCACATTCTACTTCTTTTTAAATGGTTAATTTCAACTAGTTTATGATGATTTGGATAACAAGGGCATATCATATCATAAACACATCATCTGGCCAAATATTTGTGCATTGTAATTCAAGAATGTTTGGATGTTTTATTGGTTGAAAAGGATGCATAAGATCATTGATATTCAATATATGTAAAAAATTATAGAGGTTGGTCATGGAAAGGAAGAGTGTGATTACGCAGGTGTGTATATCAAAAAAGACTTCGCTCATAAAGAATTAAAGTACAAAGATGGAGCAACATTGTTAGAAGTTAGAAGTATCATCCAATAGTGTAACACTACATTCGGTCCAAGTAAAGAAGGTGAGTCTATGATTTGTAGATTTTTTGGTTGATAGATGAAACTAGCATTGCAACATATGAAAAATTGTGTATACTAACAGGACCGAGTGAGCTGCTTGTTTATAAGCTCTAATGCAGGTTCATGCAATATCCACACATGATAAATGGCATATTTTTGCCCATCATGTGTAAAGGAATATTAGGATAGGTTTGATTTGACTAAATGGACTGATAAATGGCATATACGACTTTTGATCCTAATTGACACCTATCATCCCTCACAAAGACTAGAAATGATAGATATGGAAACATCCACTGACTTTGACCTCTTGTTTGATATGGTGCAACTAGGTAATATATCAATGTCAAATTAATATGTAAAACTTTACTTTGAGCTAACTATTTGGTAAATTAATGGGCACATTATGTTTCTATCAGTGTAAGTCATATTTTTGTAGTTATTGCACCTAAAGATAATGAAGAGGGGACAAAATATTATTTGTGTTGTTGGGGAAAAAAGAAATTATATCACTTGGTTATAGATGGTGAAGATTTAGAATACCCTATAAGAGTAGAGGTCGTAACTGTTACATGGCTTAGATGTTATGGTATGAAGAACCCTAACTTGTGGTTGTTCAAGGATTAACAAACATATAGGAAGATTCTTCATTATTCCAACATTTTCATTGTATCAATATCTACTTGATCAAATGTGGACGAAAACTACACAATAGGACTCTTTGGAGGATCATGAGTGGAAACACAAGGCAATACTTGAGACAATAAAGGGCAGAGAAGATTCAGGTGGTTCATTGAATTGAATGTAATTACATAAAGGATTCGATGTGACATTTATATTTTATTATATTTTTTGGGCGCGACCAAAGGTTTTCTCTCCTTAGCTCTTCCATACCAGTGTCCCTAGGAGCTAAGTTGTAAATAAACAAATTAATATCACCAATATAAAGAGAAAAATATTACTGTCTAATCTAATTATTTGTTGATTTATCTTAAATTAAATTCAAGATTTAATGTATACTTATATTATCCAATCTAATGATTTGTTGACTTTCTCAAAATGGACTTTACATACACTTCTAGATTCAAAAGAAAGTTGATTCGCCATTCATTCACCATAGCACTATCCATGCACCTTTTCAAACCGTTCATTGTGGGACCAATCCATCTACTCCATTAGCTTTGTTTGGTCAAGTAAATGCTAGCGGGGACCTTTGACTCATTTAGTATGAAGAAGACTCTGATGTATGTCGGACCTAAGTGTTCTCAAGGTGCAGTAAGTCAAATTAGGATGCAATTTTTGGAGGGTAATGTCTCAAACCACATGATGGGTATCAAAGAATTTAGAAGTATAAAAAGACTGTACTTGAAATGTTTGTGAGCATGTAGCTCTAATTTGGGACTACACTTGCTTTCTTTTTTGTGACCCCATATCGATTGGTGCAAAAAGTTACAATTATTGGTTAGTTAAAAGTTTCTTAATGGTGCACATTTCAAATCATTCATCATAGGACCAATATGTCATCTTTATTAGCTCTATTTGGCTAGATAATGCTAGTAGGGACCACATTTTATTTATTTTACATGAAGAATGCTA
This sequence comes from Cupressus sempervirens, assembly GCA_028749045.1. Lineage (NCBI taxonomy): Eukaryota > Viridiplantae > Streptophyta > Pinopsida > Cupressales > Cupressaceae > Cupressus > Cupressus sempervirens. Next base: position 696,120,447 of record CM053783.1, read on the forward strand.
TGGCACATGCCAGATCTAAGTGTGTGCAAGGTGCATTAAATAAAATATGTTAATGATTGGTAGCTTCAATTGGATAATTATGTAACTAAAGTGCAAACATATAATAGTGATACCAAAATGTTGATATTCTAGAAGACCAATACTCATGGTTTCAAATGTGATACCAAAATGTTACTCAGAGAATTTGGTGAATATCATTTGTTGATATTCTAGAAGGCCAATACTCATGTGATTTCAAAATGGTGAAAATCATGTGTTGATATTCTACAAACCATTATTTAGAGTATTTGGTGAATATTATATGTTAATATTTAGGAGGCCAATACTCATGATATCAAAACAAAAGGCGCATGTGCCAAAGTTCATGCCTTCATGTTTTTTATGGTTGACTGACTTGTGTTCTCATATGACTTTGTTTTAGATTGTTTCTTATTTCTCGCAAAGTTGTTACACCTTAGTAGCTTTTGATAAAATTGATATTTTTTTAAGTATTCTTACCCCTCATTAGCTTTTGATAAAATTGGTAGTTTATGAAGTAATATAGTTTTTCTCTTGTATTTCTAAAAAAAATCGAAGAGGTGTTGAAGGCCAATTAATTTGCATGCATTAATTACATTGAGAGATGTTCCTTACAACAACTCAGTGGAAATGAACTATTTGTGTACATGAAAAAGAATCAAATACAAGCATTGATTTACGTATCTCCATTTCATGAAAAGAAGCTAATTTAGTTATTTTATAACAATTAATCAATGGTGTCAGCATTATAAGGATTTAAAATTTCATGGTAATGTTTTCAAAAGGAATTTTGTACAATTCGTAATCCAAAGTTTGTAGATAGAAAATAGATGATCCTCTCATCACATTACTTTTATCCATAGAAAAGTAGATTGTTAATAGGCATCCAAATATATATCTTCTCAATCATTCTATCCATTTTCGTCTCCTCGCTCTAGAGGTAGGGCTTTTGTGTGCTCATTTTGTTTAATTTGAAAGTTTTTTCTTTAGAATAGAGCCTCTTCTTTCTATTTTATTTATTTAATTTGTTGACTTTCAATTTATGAAATATGAGTTGTCTTCCTAAAATTCATCCAACCATACATACATTGGTTTAAATATGTGTGTATGTGTGTATGTAACAAGATATATATATATATATATATATATAAGAAATAAAAAACATTTAACTCCATATTTGAACTTGGTAAGATAGGTAGTAAAATATAGTGTAAACTTAAAGAAATAACATTTCACAAATTATAAAAATAAACATCAATGTAAAACTAATAATAAATATATTTAAAATAAGAAATATTAAACATTTAACTCTATATTTGATTAAAATATCTAAATTATACAACTTAAAAAACATTTAACTCTATAAATTCATATGACTTCTTTTTCATAAACTAATGTATTTAAAATAAGAAATATAAAGCATTTAACTCTATATTTGATTAAAATATCTATATTTTAATAACATTTTACAAATTACAAAAGTAAACATCAATGTAAAACTAATAATAAATATATTTAAAATAAGAAACATAAAATATTTAACTCTATATTTGAACTTGTAAATAAAACAGATAGGGATAATTAATATTGATTAGACATTCATTTGTGAGGTGAAAGATTAAAATGAATTTTATTTTTTAAAGTTAATCCACTTGTCACAAATGTGGAAAAGATAAAGTTGTTATTAATGCATTCATTAATAGAGTTGCTAGAAAATATTTGTATTTTTGTTGGAGAAAATTGAATTTTTTCATTGCCTTTTTAATCATGGGCTAATACAATTTTCAAAAAATTGTATTTTTCTATTTCAAAAAAACATGCAAATTAATATAGCTTTTGCAAACATTAATATATTTTCAAATTTTTAAATTAATGTAACTAATATGGAACCTCATGATTCCATTAGTTTCCTACCAAAGGCAAGAACTAATAAAGGATATCTTTTGATCAAAGATATCCTTAAAATTTATCATTCCTAATATTACCAATGTTGTAATATTATCATGTAGTTATCATTCCTAGCTAAGAAGGAGTGTTGATGTTTGGTAGCTTTAGTTGGATAAACTATAAGACTAAAGTGTGTGTAAGTGTGTGTAAAAGAGTGAGTGAGTGTGTGTTTGTGTGTGTGTGTGTGAGAGAGAGAGAGAGAGAGAGAGATAATATATTTATACATTCATGTATCACTATATTAGAGAAATTAATACGATGGTTTATACGTATATGTATATTTCTATGCATATGTATGTATGTATGTATGTATGTAACTATTATAATTATCATTATGTTAATGAATAGACATGTCTCATGAAGGGACATGTCTATTCTTGATTCTTTCTCTATATAAATATAAGATCATTGTTTTTGGAAAGTATATACCAAGAAGGTAATATAGGTACATTTCTAGCAATCCATGAAAACTGAACAAAATTGAGTAGTAATTTTTGGAGGGTGATATCTCAAACCCTGTGATGGGTGTTGGAGAAATATGAAGTGCACAAGGATAGCCTTGGAAATTCCTCTGGTTATGTAGCTAGTTTTTGGGATACTCCACTTGGTTTCCTTTTGGTGATCCTATCGTAATTAGTGCAAAAAGTTGAATTGTTGGTCAATTGAAAGATGCTCAACAATGCATCTTTCAAACTATTCATCTTGGGACCAATCCAGCTACTATGTTAGCTTCGTTTAGATGAGTAAATGCTAGTGGGGAACTCATTTTGTTAATTTAGCATGAATAGTTCTCAGATGCATGTCAAATATAAGTATTTGCAACATGCACTAAGTCAAATGAGGTGGCAATTTTTGGAGGGCTCGATGTCTCAAACCTAGTGATGGGTATCAGAGAGCCATAAATTGCACAAGGACCGTGTTGGAAATTTCTATGGGCATGTAGATCAAAGTTGGAATACTCCACTAAGCTTCTTATTGGTGACCCCATCTTTATTGGTCAAAAAGGTTGCATTATTGTTCAGTTTAAAGTTTCTCAATAGTGCAACTTTCAAACCATTCATCCTGGGACCAATCTGTCTACTTCGTTAGCTTTGTTTGACTAGGTAAATGCTAATGGGGACCTTGTTTCATTCATTTCACACAATGAACACTTCGGCTTATGACAAACTTAAATGTTCCCAAGGTCCACTAAGTCAAATCAAGCAGTTTTGTTTGGAGGACAATATCTTGGACCTCATGATGAGTATCAAAGAACCATAAAGAGCATAAGGACCATGTTATGAATGTCTACAAAGATGTAGCTCAATTTTGGGAGACTTCACTTGGTTTTTTTGTAACCCCATCTTGATTGGTGTAAAAAGTTGCAATTGTTTGTAAGTTGAAAGTTTCTCAATGGTGCATCTTTCAAAATAATCATCGTGAGACCAATCTATCTACTCTATTATCTCCATTTGGTCATGCAAATACTAGTGGGGCTCTTGTTTCATTCATTTACCATAAAAGACGTTATGGTGCATGTCGAATTTAAGTGTTCCCCAGGTACACTAAATCGGGAAGCAATTTTTGGAGGGTGACATCTTGGACCTTGTGATGGGTATTGGAGACTTATGAAGAATAAAGGGACCATGTTGGAAATTCCTATTGATGAACAGTGATCCCCTTCATACCATAAACACATAACAGAAACAAAGAAATAATAGCAATTTACAAAAACAAAATATGGGCTTCTTATTATCATCATAAATGGGGAATTACAAAATTCAAAATTACAATATACTAACCCACATGGGCACCTTAATTAGAGTAATCTGCAAGACAAAGCTGTGAAATATCACCTAGAGTTGTCCTAGACAATGTATAGGTATTTATTGAATAGGCAATTTTATGTTGCCCATGAAGGTTCTAAACACTCAAACTTAATACCTAGGGCCGACAGACCCTAACAATACATATAGAGTCGACCAAATACATTTTTGACATTTATTTTGCAATTTTTGGTCGGCCCAGCTTCGGAAGGCCATAACTGTCGAACCAATGCTCTAATTGGCTATTATAACCACTTTTCAAAACCCTAACCTTCTGATTAACAAGCTTGAATCATCACAAGCATCCATCTATTGAGTTTTTGGGCCTCATCTGAGCACGTTTAGGCCTTCAACAGTGACCTTGAAGTTTTTATACCAAAATTGCACACCAAAAATCAGCAATAAATCAAAAATACTCATGATATTGCATTGAGCATCAACTAGTAGGTTGATATATCCAAGATGAACATCCACCTCTAAAATTAGGACATTCTGAGCTCATATGGCTAACTTATTAAGTAGCAAGCCTCTAGAAACAATAACTCTGCACTAAGACAACCCTTATTAAAGAAATAAAAAGGAAATTTTTTTGGGCGATGCAAGATTGCTCTCACCTAGGATGCTCCTGCATAATTATGCCTCTATTAAAAAATAACTCATTTTCTACATTGACATGTATCCCAAGGTGCTCAAAAACTCTAACCTAAAAAACCAATAGTGGAACTATGAGAGTTGGAATCTTTATTTGACCCAAATGGGTATCCAGAAATGAAAACACTTTAAATAGAAACTAACACTAAGCATATTTTTTTTCTGTGATACAAGATTGCCCTTACACCACTGGATGCTCCTGCATTAGACACCCAAGGTAGATGCTAGTAGAGGAAAACCCAAATGGGCAACCTCTGTTGCAGATATCCAAGTTGAGTCTTCTATTGGTCGTCATTTCCACTTCACCAGGTATTCTTCATACTGTCTGTTTTTGGTACTCCGGCCCACACGTCTATCCAAAATGTCTTCAATCTCTTCCTTCACCGAAGTAGGAATTGGACATGGCTCCAGCATCAACCCCTCATCTACACCATCATCATGATATTCTATTAAGTCTCCAATATTGAAGATAGGAGAAATGTGAATCCCATCTAGCAACTCCACCTCATATGCATTTCATGAGTCATGTTTCTTCAAAATTTTGCCGGGACCAAATTGCTTCATCTTCAGCTTGTTGTAGGTACCCATTGGAAAACGTTCCTTCCTCAAGTATACCATAACCAGATCCCCTACTTGGAACTCTTTATATCTCCTCTTCTGATCTCCCCTAGCCTTATACTGTTGGTTCATCTTGGGAATATGTGCATGTACCTCCTCATATAGATTCTTGACATGTTTAGCAAATTATTCTGCCTTAGCACTTGTCCTCTCCCCTTGCTCCATCTTTCTCAGCTCTAGTGTAGTCCTTGGACTATTACCATACATAATTTGGAATGGTGATCTACCAGTATTCCTATTTACAGAATTATTGTAAGAAAGTTCTGCTTGTGGTAGAATTAAATCTCATCCCTTGGGCTTATCTCCACTAAACACCTCAGCAAATTGCCCAGACTTCTATTCACCACTTATGTTTGTCCGTCAATCTACGGATGATGCGTAGAACTGAGCTTCAATAATGTCCTCAACTCCTTCCACAAAGTCCTCTAGAAATACTCCACAAATTTAGTATCTCTGTCAAAAACAATACTCTTTGGGAGACCATGTAGTCTCACCACTTCTCTGAAAAACAAATCTACAATATGTATTGCATCATGAGTCTTGTGGCATGGAATGAAATGTGTCATCTTGGAGAACCTATCAACCACCACAAATACTGAGTCATTACCCCTTTGTGTCCTCGGCAATCCAAGAACAAAATCCATACTTATGTCCTCCCAAGACTTTGATGGAACAAGCAATGGCTGATAAAGTCCAGTATTGTGACTAAATCCTTTGGCTGCTTGACATACTTGACAACTCTGCACAAACTTCTTCACATCTTGTGACAATTTAGGCAAAAAATAATGTTCTATAATAATGGCAATAGTCTTATCCCAACCAAAGTGTCATGCCATTCCTCCAGTGAATTTCTCCTTGATCAAATTCTCCCTTATAGAACTCCTTGGAATACATAATTGACTGCCCTTGAATGACTTACCATCCTGAATCAAATAATTTAGCCACTTGGTCCTATCTAGAGTAATAAGTTCTTTACAAGCCTTCATGCTTCAGCAAAATTAGGATCCTCAAGATACAAATTCTTGAGTTCATCAAACCCAACCACTTCAACCTACATTACTGTCAACAACAAATGTCTCCTACTCAATGCATCTGCTACCCTATTAGACCTTCCACTTGTATGTTTCAACACAAATGTATAGCTTTGCATGAAATCTACCCATTTCAAATGTCTCTGCTACAATATACCTTGGCTATTTAGGTATTGCAATGCCTAATCATCAATATACAAGAAAAATTCTTTTGGCAATAAATAATGCATCCATTTCTTTAAGGCTTGAAATATTGCATAGAACTCTTGATCATAAACAAAATACTTCTTCTTTGCATCATTCAATTTTTCACTAAAATAGGCAATAGGCTTACCTTCTTGGCTCAATACAGCCCCAATAGCACTACCACTAGCATCGCAATCTACTTGGAACACTTTATTGAAATCAGGAAGTGCCAACATAGGTTGCTCTATCACCTTCTTCTTCAATAATTCAAAACTCCTTGCAGCTCCTACAGTCCACTTGAACTCTCTTCTATCCCCCCTCATTGTTCCAATCAGGGGTACACATATGCCGCTGAAATTTCTAATGAACCTCCTGTAAAAACTAACCAGACCATGGAATGACCCCACCTCAATAGCAAACCTTGGAGTAGGCCATTCCAGGAAGGCCTTTACCTTCTCTGGATCCATTTCGAGACCCTCAGCTGATACAAAAAAACCCAAATAGACTAACTTCTTTTTGACAAAGCCACACTTCTTCAAATTAATCAACAATTCCTCTTCCCTCAACCTTTCAAGGACACTACAAATGTGCAATAAATGTTCATCCAAAGACTTGCTAAAAATTGAAATATCATCCAGATAGACAATAACAAATGTACCTCATTCATAAGCCGCATGAAGGTACTTGGTGCGTTGGTCAATCCAAAAGGAATAACTAACCAGTCATATAGGCCCTCCTTGGTCTTGAATGTAGTCTTCCACTCATCTCCCTCTCGTATCGGCATCTGGTGATAGCCACTCTTGAGATCTAACTTTGTGAAGTACTGAGCTCCACTCAAACAGTCCATAAGATCATCCATTCTTGGCAAAGGGCACTGATACTTGATGGTTATTCTATTTATAGCCTAAGAGTTTGTACACAGTCTCCACTCTCCATCCTTCTTTGGTGCCAGCACTGCAGGTATTGCACATGGACTCAGGCTCCCCTGAATCAAACATTTCCTCAACAACTCTTGAACTTGTTTTCTTAGCTCCTCAGTTTCAGTAGGATTCATCCTATGAGCAACCTTGTTAGGTAAACTAGCTCCAAGGATTAAATCTATTTGATGATTGATTTTCCTTACTAGTGGCAACCCTTCTGGAACATTATCAGAGATGACATCTCCATACTCACTTAATAGGCCTGAAACTTCAAATGGAATTTCATTACTTCCTTCCTTATCTTTTCTAGGAATCAAAGCATAACACATACGTTGATGTTTCATGCCATCCAAAAAAATTCTTCAATCAACAAGACATACCCTAGCACTATTCCATACCTTTTCACCTTCCTTTGTCAAGGGCTTCAGTTTGTGGTGAACTCCATCCTTTGTCAAACAGTATGTATTCGCATGACAATCATGTATAGCATGTCTATCAAATTGCCATGGCCTTCCCAGCAATAAATGGCATACATCCATTGGAATGATGTCACAGAGAACCTCATCATGGTAACTCCCAATCTTGAACTTCACCGTAACTTGTTCACTTACCAGAACCTTATGATCATCCTTCACCCAAGCAATCTGATAAGATTGGGGGTGTTTATCCCTCTTGAGCCTTAGCTTTGAAACCATCTCTTCTGACACCAAGTTGTCAGTGCTTCCTCCTTTGTCCAGGTTCAGTTAGTAAGACCCTTTCATTTACTAGAACCTCTCCTCTTTCTGCATCCTCTAAATGTGATGATTGGGCATCGTCATCCACATGAGCAACCCTTGCTTGTCCATCACCTCCCTTATCTGTCCTTCCTTGGCGTTGAGGGCATTCAAAGGCACGATGACCTTCTTCATTGAAATGAAAGTAGGTACCACGGAAGCCTCCTCTTCCAGGGCCTTGTCCATGTCCTCTACCTCTTCCTCGCTGACCTCCAAAGTTTTGATCATAGGAGCGGTCGAAACCCTCATTCCTCTAGTTTCGGCTAGTACTCACATCTTCATTTTTCCTCAAGTTCTCATTTCAGCCTCCAAATGACCTGCCACCACCCCTTCCTCCTTGACCGCACCCTCTTTACCTTACATCAAACCTTTTGTTTAGTTTCTCCTCAACTCACAGGGCAAACAAGTATGCCTCTTCAATGGTAGTCATTCTAACCAGACTTAACTCCTCCCAAATGCTAGGTCTTAATCCACTAAGGTAACAGGAAACCTTCTCCTTGTTTGCTCATGCATGCCCTGCCCTAATAAGAACTCAGTAAAATTCCTCTGTATATTCTTAGACAAATTTTCCTTCTTTCTTTAACCCTTGCATTTTCTTGAAAAACCAAGCTCGTAATCAACAGGAATGAACTGCTTCTTTAGTTTGTCCCCCATGTGATCCCATCTTGTGATTTTTTCCTTTCCTCTTCTATTTCTTTCCAGCTGAACCTCTTGCCACCAGATTTTGGCATGGCCTTTCATTTTAGCCTTCGCAAACTTAACCCTATCTACATCCCCGATATCCTCATACTCAAAATATTCCTCTAGTTCATTGATCCAGTTGATCAACTCATCCGGGTTTAGACTTCCTGAAAACATACCCACATCAATTTTAGGTCTTTTTCCAAGCTTAGCAATGGCTTTAAAAAGCCTCTCCTCTGCTTGGTTTAGGACTTCTCCATCTCCTTCCCCTTCTGGTCAAATATTTCCTTCTTCTTCGGTTTCTTCCTCCCTTTCATCACCTGCGGCAACATTCATCCCTCTACGGATCTCCTCTTGCAATGCTTGGACTTGTCTCTGGAGGGCTCTAACCTCGGGTGTAATAACTCTGGCCCTTCCACTGCGCTCCCTTCATGGAGGCATCTTCTTCTCTCAAACCCACAACCACATAGTCCTGGTGCAAACTACCCCACAGTTGACACTCTATCTACACACTCAGGAAAACCTGCTCTTATACCACTTGATGAAGACACAAACCACAACCAGAACGAATGCAACAGGGGAAAAGGGGAATATTATTATCAATAAAATATGTTACTACATTCAATACATGTGAACAGACCCAAATACATGCCCTATGGGCTTACAATGGTCAAATCCTGGAGAGAAAATCCTCCTCACGGTACCTTCTCTCAAACTCCACCAAGAACTACCTTTACAATGCCAGAAATGTTCTTAAATAAACCCCAATTAGATTTAGGGTTAGGAATACATTCTAGAATATGTCATTTGGAATCCACCGCCAAAATAGAAGGTTCTAAAAATCATGTTAGAAGCAGATGTAAAATTAGAAGAATCCAAAAATGGTAGTCCAACTTCTGGGAGGCATAACTTTTGATCTGGGACTCTGATTGATGAATTGTTTACATTTTCAGAAAGCTCTTGAAGTGTGCTATAGCCCTATGGACTAGCTTTTCTTTTCCCTCATTTTTCGAGCCTATACGAGTTTTTTTAATGCTTCAAATCTGACTCAGAAGCACTCTTAGGAGGTCTCCAGGCAACTTAAAATTACAATAACTTTCAAACCATAAAGCCTTTTGACCTTGTTCTTTTTCTTAAGTGTTTTAAATTACAAATATAATAATCTGTCCAACTTACACCCTCTAACTCATCATAATTATGGCTCTATTACAAAAAACCCATTTTCTACATTGACATGTATCCCAAGATGCTCAAAAACTCTAACCCAAAAAACTAATAGTGGAACTATGAGAGTTGGAATCTTTATTTGACCCAAATGGGTATCCAGAAATGAAAACACTTTAAATAGAAACTAACACTAAGCATATTTTTTTTGGGTGATATAGGTTTGCCTTTACACCACTGGATGCTCCTGCACCAATACATGATAAGTGTTCTTTCTCATTTTTTCTTTATTTCTCTTCTGCAATCTAACTCCAATATGGTTAGACTTTGCACTTCAAAGTTACATTTTGTTCGAATAATTTATAATAACTGAGAGGGGGGGTGAATCAGTTATCCAAGGTCCAAATGTACAAATAGAACTTTTCAGTACTCAGCAAATATATGTGCATGCATTGATTAGATCATCCAATATCTCAAACCTTTGTATATTGTTATCCTAGGTCAAATGAACTTTGCAAAAATGTAAACATGAAATATCACAAATTTTGACTCAAGGATTTAATGTGGAAACCCAATTTGGTAAAAACCACCAGTAACATGCTACCAATTTTCACTCTTCTAAAGTGAGCTCTATGAGAAACCAACCATGTTAAAAGTTACAATACACACTGATAAATGTGACCTTAATTATAGGATTTCAATCACCCTATTAGGAGTGAGCCTTGTTAGAGGACTTTAGAAAATTCCATCAGATTGTCACTCAGTTAAAGGATTTACTCATGACTATTACGTCAACCTTAATCCAAAAGATTTATCCAAACTAATACAATTGTTAGAAAGTAACAATAGGACTTGATCTGATAATAACAACTCACTTGTAGATTCTAGATCTCACATTTAGCTCTCCATTTTGCTTGCATTCATTTCCTTTTGTCTCTAATTGCTTGTTCACCCTTGAAGCCTTCACCATCTTAAGCCTTCTTGCTTAGTATGTCAATTGCAAATTCATTCCTTCGGCCACCACATGAAGCAACACCTCTAGACTTGGACTTGGACTTCTCTCTATTGCTCTCACTTTTCTTCTGGTCGTGTGTCTCCTTCTATAGAGAAATTTAATCTTTTGCCACTTAATCACAATCATCCATCTTCGGGTTGGGTTAGATTCATTGAATCTTCCCATCTTCCTATGTTGTTCCATCTAGAAACTTCTCTCACAATCCTCATTAAATTCATCTCCAAATAGTTTATCTTGAATTATGTGTCACTATCTCATCAAGCTTATCTTCAACATGCTTCACGTAATTCAAGAAATTAACTTTGTGAGCTCAAGTTCGTCAAATCTTTGTTCAAACTCTTTTTGTTGTTACTCAGAAATAATTGTCTTCTAATGCTCGATCAACACTAAGTTGCTCAACATATACTAAATCTTTGCTAGGTCAATACTGCCATTTTTTGACGCTCAGCACATACTGAATTTTTTTGGTGCTCGACACATACTATTTTGCTTGATCATAACCATCTTTTTGCTCGGCATGAACTAAATGTTCGGCTTGCACTTTTTGTTGAGTCAGGCTTGGCACACATCTTCTGATTGTGTAGTCTTCTTCTTGTATTTGCTTAAGTATCCTTTCATTATAGCCTTGAGTAGATAAACAATACACTATATCATCAAAGTCTTATTTGGTCTTAGTGCTCCTTTTATACGCCATATAACTCAACCTTTCTCTAGGTACTCTTGTTATCCTTTCTTTTCAAATCCTCTTAATCAATCAATCAAATGATAGCATTCTGACCAAAGTTAGCTATCGTCTTACTAGCAAGTAGCAGGTTTGACATCAGTGAACAAATAATGATTGTTTCCATGATAAGTTTCAACAATTTTCTTTTTCAACAATCTCCCTCTTTGGCATTAATGGAAAACAAATACCAACAACAGTATCAAAAAGAAACTTAATACCTTTTCATAAAATCTCTCCCTCTATGAGTATTTGTTCGTCCTCTGTATAGGTTAGTGTTTGTTTTGCAATCTCTCTTCTTCTTCAAATAAACTCGCTCTTCAAGATATTCAATGTAAACTTTTCCTCTTTAACTCTCCCTCTTTATCTAATAAAACTCTTCCTCTTTGACAAAAAAGCCAAAGACTTATCATCTATTCATGTAGATATCAACAATTCAGGTTTTCCTTGATAAGGTTCTCCCTCTATTACCTTGCTTGTAACTATAAATCTTTTGTTTCAATTCCTTCTCTACTTTAGGCAGTTCCTAAAGTAAGATCCACTGTATCAAATTGTAAAGTATGTCATTCAACTCGTTTGATGCAAGGCACAACTATTACTTCTTAAGTAGCTTGAGATAGGGGTATCACCCCTAGCTTACCTCTAAGATATTCATGTGCATCCTTAGGTAAAGCCTTTGTAATTATATCAACTATTTGTTCCTTTTTATTCGCATATTTCATTCTCACTTTTTTATCTTGAACCAATTCTCTCAAATAATGATATTTGATAGCAATGTGTCTTTTCTTTGTGTGCATCACAGGGTTCTTAGATATGTTTATAGCACTTATATTGTCATAGTAGATTACCACGGGTTTAGTGATTTCTTCTTTCATTCCTTTGAGTAACTGTTTGATGCATACCACATTTGTACAATTCACTGCAGTAGCCACATATTTAGCTTTAGCAGTAGATTGTGAAATACAATTCTATTTCTTACTAGTCTAGGAAACTAATCTTTATCCTAGGAAAAATGCTCCACCACTTGTGTTTTTCTTGTCATCAATGTTTCCAACCCAATCAGCATCTGTATAGGCTCTCAAATAAAACTTGTCATTCTTCTTGTTGTATAGACCATAGTCCTTTGTCCCTTTCAAGTATCTCATAATCCTTTTAATAGCCATTAAGTGATTCTCTTTAGGATTTGCAAAAAATCTTGCAACAATCCCAACAACTAGTCCAATATTAGGTCTACTATGAACTACATATTGTAACTTTCCAATCATAGACCTGCAAAATATTTGTTTTACCTCTGGAGAATCATCAGTATTGAATAGTTTATGTCATGTCACCATGGGAATACTAACTGGTCTTGAATCTTCCATACTAAAAGTCTTCAAGATTTCCTTTGCATACTTGGACTAAGTAATATAAATACCATATTTCATCTAATATACTTGTAATCCAACAAAGAACTTTATTTCTCCAAACATGGACATCTCAAATTATTTCATCATTTCATTTGCAAGTGTCTTACATAATGCATTCTATCCTCCAAATATGATATCATCAACAAATTTTTAAGCTATTAAAATTCCTTTGCCTCTTTTAGTTTTCAAATACAGTTTGTTGTTGTCATCAATCTTCTCAAAACCAATCTTTACAAGATAATTGTGTCTTTCATACCATGCTCTGGGAGCTTGCTTTAAACCATATAAAGCTTTATGTAATCTACACCATTTTTTTATTGTTTGGATCAACAAATCCTTTAGGTTGTTCAATGTAAACCTCCTCTTTCAGTATACCATTTAGAAATGTTGACTTAACATCCATTTGATAAACTTTAAATCCTTTATAAGCAGAATAAGTAAGCAGAGTTCTTACTCAGTCCAATCTTGCAACTAGGAAAAATGTCTCTCCATAATCAATTCCCTCTTCTTGTGCATAACCTTTGCAAACTAATCTTTCCTTATTCCTTATTACTTCGCCATTTTCATTCAATTTGTTTCTATATACCCACTTTGTTCCCATAAGATTCTTGTTCTCTGGTTTGGGTACTAGTGTCCAGGTTTTGTTCTTCTCAATATGGTCAATTTCTTCATTCATGGATTGAATCCAATCTTCATTCTCTAGTGCAACATTCACTATTTTAGGTTCATGTATCCTTAACAAACATGTTTCATTTCTTAATCTATTCATTTTCATTGGTCCATCCTCTTTTTCTCTAATGATTTGTCCACTAGGATGATGTCTTCTGATATATTTTGATAATCTTGGCTCTATTCTTCTTTCTTCAACAATAGGTTGTTCATGAAGTTCAATCTCAGGTTCACTGAGTAAGTCTCTGTCAAGTAACTCGGCATTCCTTTCCTGTAAACTGATCTCAGCATCAGAATGTGTATCTAGTGCATCCTTCACTAATTTAGGTTTACGTATGCTTAACAAACATGTTTCATTTCTTAATCTGTTCCTTTTCATCGGTCCATCCTATTTTTCTCCAATGATTTATTCAGCGTGATGATGTCTTCTAACATATTTTGCTAATCTTGGCTTTGTTCTTCTTTCTTCAACAATAGGACATTCATGAAGTTTTATCTCTAGTTCATTTTGTACTTCTCTATCAAGTAAATCGGCATTCCTTTCCTATAAACTGATCTCGGCATCAGAATGTGCCTTGGCTCCTGAATGTAACTCAATTCTTGAATGAAACTCGGTTCCTCAATGCAACTCGGCATCCATTGTATGTGACTTGACAATCACTAATTCTTGTTGATTAGCAGCTTGATTCTCAGTATCATTAGACATGTCTTCATAGTAGTAGACAAAGGTTTTGTAATCTTCAAGTTCCTTTTTGTTCATCTTCATGTATTTCTGTATATTCATAAACTTTTACATTTGCACTTTTCACAACTTTGTTAGTGTTAGTATTTAAACACTTATAAGCTTTACTTCTTGTGGAATATACTTTCCTCACTTTTTGCCTCAAATTTTCCATCTCTGTTGTCCTTTAGAAGGTAACACTTGCTTCCAAATACCTTAAAATATTTGACATTGAGTGAGTATCCATATCATAATTCAAAAGTTGTGAAATTCGTACCTTTCTTGACTTGTACTCGGTTCAAGGTATAGATAGCTTACTGACAGCTTCTCTCCAGTATTTTAAAGAAACATTCTTCTCTGTCATCAGTGTTCTTGCACAATCCATCACAAATTTGTTTCTCCTTTCATTTATCCCATTTTGTCAAGCGGTCCTCGGCGCAGATGTTTGTCTTTTGATTCCTCTATCATTCCAAAAATTGTTGAATTCATTTGATGTAAACTCTCCACCTCTGTCAGATCTTAGACATTTTAAACTTCTACCAGTATCCTTTTTAACTCTTGCCATATACCACTTAAACATTTGAAAAGCATCAGATTTTTCTCTCAAAAATATCACTGTCATCATTCTAAAGTAATCATCAACAAATAGAATAAAATACTTGTCACCTTAGTAGCTTTGTGTATTAATTGGTTCACATAGACCAATATGAACTAATTCCAGAATTTCTTTTGAAGTATGAGTCTTACTCTTAAAAGTAAATTTAGTCATCTTGCCTAAAATACATTGTTTGCAAATCACATTATCAAGTTTCTTTGATTTTGACAAGCCTCTGACTCTTTTCATTTTACTGATCCTAACCAACTTGTCAAGATTTACATGACATAACCATTTGTGCCATAGCCACACAGCATCAAATTGTACAACAAGACAAGTAGTTTCATTCATGTCAAGATAAAACAGATTACCTCTTGTTTGATCACCACTTCCAATAAGTTTTCCATCTGTGTCATAGATCTTGGCCTTCCTATTTCCAAATTCAAATTTTCATCCTGAACTATTCAATTGTGACACACTCAATAGATTATGGTTAGTCCTTCCACATTGTAAGCATTGTCACACATGATCTTCTATGTCAATCTTATTGTTCTTTTACCTTTTATTAGACAAGGTGCATCATTACCAAATCTAACATTATTTCCATTATAATGCTCAAGAGTTATGAACTTACTTTTGTCACCAGTCATTTGATGAGAACATCCAGCGTCAATGATCCATCTCTCACTTCTAGCTACATAAGATACTAGTGCAGTTGTCTCATCTTCATCAGAATCATCTTTCATAGCAACATAGACAACTTCATCATCATGATCATCTAATTCATCATTAGATTCGTTTTCAGCAATGTAACAAGCTTTCTTTCCCTTGTCCTTATAACCTTTGTTACTTTCATCTTTTCTACTTGTCTACTTGTCTTCATTTAAATTGTTTTTCTTCTCAAGACATCTTGTTGCAATATGACCAACTTCATTACAATTAAAGCATATGATAGGTAACTTACCTTTGTGTTTTCCTTTGCCTTTGTAAAATTTCCTACCCAGAAGTGCTTCAAGTTCTTCTAGATCTTCATCACCTATTTTACTGTCACTAGCAACATGTTTGACCCTTTTCTTTCTCTTATCTTTAGG
Source organism: Cupressus sempervirens (assembly GCA_028749045.1). NCBI lineage: Eukaryota > Viridiplantae > Streptophyta > Pinopsida > Cupressales > Cupressaceae > Cupressus > Cupressus sempervirens. The sequence goes on from CM053783.1 coordinate 696,136,462, forward strand.
TTCTTTGAGTGTCAATTTAGCTTTGGAAGAAGAGTCAACATTCTCAAAATTGAAATTATTAAAAAATTTAAGTTCAAAAGCTGTAAGTCTACCAACCAGTTCTTCAAGGGTCAGATCACTACCAAGAGTACACCTCAATTCTTGTATAGCCAAGACTCTAATAGCATAGATAGGCAATAGGGTTCTTAATACTTTATTGATCACAGTCTCATCCTCAATAATTCCATGTGATCCTATAATTGCATTTACAACATCTTTGATTCTTCCACAATACTGAGCTATAGTTTCACCTTCTTGAATTTTCATATCATCAAATTTTCCTCTTAGACATTTTTCCTTGGCACTCAGCACATTCTTTTCTCCTCCATAGATTTTTTGTAGAGCATCCCAAATTTCTTTAGCATTAGTACATTCTTTGATGTCATCAAACTCTGAATAGCTTAGGGGAGATGCAATCTCCAACATTGCCTGATTGTCTTTTTTTCTTTTCTTTCAATTATTGCGTAGTAGGGGCTCCAACTACTTCTACATATGCAGTACTTATAGTTGACTGTGAAAAATCTCCAAGTCCACCTAGATGCACCCTCATCAAACTTTGTCATGCAAGAAAATTGTCCTTGTTTAGCTTGGGCACCTCATTTCCGTACATCTTGATCTTTAGCTTTAAGTACCTTCAAACTATTTCCTCACAAGCACCAAGAGCTCTAATACTAATTGTTGGAATAATTTAGAATAACTAAGAGGAGGGGTGAATCAGTTATTCAAAGTCCAAATGTACAAATAAAACTTTTTTAGTACTCAACAAATATATGTGCATGCATTGATTAGATCATCCAATATCTCAAACCTTTGTATATTGTTTTCCTAGGTCAAATGAACTTCGTAGAAATGTAAACATGAAATATCACTAATTCAATCACACAAATTTAGACACAAGAATTTAATGTGGAAACCCAATTTGGGAAAAACCACCAATAACATGTTACCAATTTTTACTCTTATGAAGTGAGCTCTGTAACGAGCCAACCATGTTAAAGGTTGCAATACACACAATTAAATGTGACCTTGATTAAAGGATTTCAATCACCCTATTAGGAGTGAGCCTTATTAGAGGACTTTAGAACATTCCATTAGAATGTCACCCAATTAAAGGATTTACTCATGACTGTTAGGTCAACCTTAATCCAAAGGATTGATCCAAATTGATACAATTGTTAGAAAGTAATAGTAGGACTTAATCTAATAATAAAACAACTCACTTGCAAATTCTAGATCGCACATTATGCTCTCCATTCTACTTCGCATTCATTTCCCTTTGTCTTTGATTGCGTGTTCACCCTTCAATCCTTCACCATATTACGCCTTCTTGATTAGTATGCCAACTGCAAATTAATTCCTTCGGCCACCACATGAAGCAACACCTCCCAACTTGGACTTGGAATTCTCTCTATCGCTCTTACTTTGCTTCTGGCCTTGTGTCTCCTTATATAGAGAATTTTGATCATTTTCTGCTTAATCACAATCGTCGGTCTTAGGGTTAGGTTAGATTCATTGAATCTTCCCATCTTTCCATTTTGTTCCCTCTAGAAACTTCCCTCACAATCCTCATTAAATTCGTCTCAAAATAGTTTATCTTGAATTTTGTACCACTAGCTCATCAAGCTTATCTTCAACATGCTTCACATAATTCAAGAAATCAACTTTGTCAGCTCAGATTCGTCAAATCTTTGTTCAAACTCTTTTTGTTGTCACTCAATAATAATTGTCTTCTGATGCTCGATCAACACTAGGTTGCTCAACACATACTAAATCTTTGCTTGGTCAATACTTCCATTTTCTGACGCTCGGCACATACTGAATTTTGTTGTTGCTCGACACATATTGTTTTGCTTGGTCATGACCATCTTTCTACCCAGCCTGAACTAAATGTTCAGGTTGCATTATTTGTTTGGTCAGGCTCTGCAGACATCTTCTTATTGTATAGTCTTCTTCTTGTCTTTGTTGAAGTATCATTTCATTGTAGCCGAGATAAACAATACACTATATCATCAAAGTCTTACTTGGTCTTAGTGTGCCTTTTATACACCATATAACTCAACCTTTCTCTGGGTACTCTTGTTATCCTTTCTTTTCAAATCCTCTTCATCAATCAATCAAATGATAGCATTCTGACCAAAGTTAAGAAATGTCTTACCAACAAATAGTAGGTTTGACATCAATGACAAAATAATGATTATTCCCATGATAGGTTTCAACAATCTTCTTTTTCAACACATTTGAGCTATGCTTGAACTCTTTAAAAACCAATCTTGTACATAACTTATGGGTTCTTCTTCGTTTGCATTTGTGGCTACATTATGCTCTGCAACTAAATTCCTTTGCCTTCCATTAATGAAATATTTTTTTCTTTCCTCTTCTTGTCATTCATTAATTTGTGCAGATTTATTGCCTTGGTTATAATGTTTATTTTCCATTTTCTCACATTTGTATGTTGTGTTTAACCTGTTGATAATATTTGCATAGTGAAAATATCTTTCCTTTCAGCATTTGATCAATTTCAAGCCTACATGTGATTCCTTGGAAGATAAATTGGAGTTAAGACTGGTGTATTTTAGGTGTTTCAATGATGTTTACTACAGTCATAGGCAGAGTTAGTAAATGTGTTTCAATCCGATGCATCGCCCCCCTTTCCCTTTCAACATTCACTTCCATTCTTTTCTTCTCCCTTTTCCCTCAAAGTTTACTTTAGGTGCATCGTGATTGTTAGGCTGGCCTTATCCATACATTCAACCTCAGAGTGTCAATCCCTCACTCTAATGTTGTTTCCATGTTACAGAATTTTGACCTAGAGATAACATGTCAAACATGGGTGCAAACTTTTGTGTGAATAGTTTTTGGCATGTCCGATTGGACAAGATTTCAATATCATAAGTTTGTTGGTTAGCAAGTTCAATCTTTATTCATTGAGAATTTGGGTGTTATTCTTAGTTTCATCAGCCTTTGGATGCATTCATCAAACACCATGGTGACTAAATTAAAAATCTAATGGCTTCAAGAAGTTACACGGTTGGTATGCATTAATATAGTTTTGATCTTTTATGTTTCTTTAGTCTTTCTATGAAGTCTCTTACTTAAATGCTTTAACATGGATCATCTTCAAAGAGATACCTATTACTGGCCCCATATTATGAGAATGAATATGATTTTAGCACTCTCATCCACTCTCCTAAGTGGGAGGTTCTTCAAGCCCGATTTGAGGACCTTGTACAAGGATGGCTATTGCAAATGAAGAGATGATGCTTAAGCTTGTTCAAGTGCAAGCAACTGAAGCACAAGAGCCTCCAAAGAGAATGTTTTCTAGCTTTAGGAAGAGCACTCCCGCCCTTTTTCAAAACGAAATACATGAGGAGTTGCCAATGGAGGAGGAATTTGTGTTGTGGGAGCAACAAAAGGAGAGCACATTACCAACCACATCATCAAAGCCAATACATGTCGTTCATAAGGATTTGGAGGCTGCAGAGCACAACAACATGGTCAAGGGTGAATCCTCACACCCAACACCATCAAGACGATGCTCAATAAGACATCTAGCTCTGCAAAAAATCAAGTTGCCCCAAGTCATGCTCAATTTAGAGCATGAGGGTGAAGATCACAAGGAGCAAGTATTGTTAAAGAAGACAAAGTACTAGTGTTAGAGACCATCATTTTGCTCGGCATTGGGAAGGTGTTCCAAAGAGCAGCAGTATGTTTGTCATACTTTTTTCTATATCTAGTTATTCACATGCATGAAAGTAACAATCAACTTATAAGGAAGGGCAACTATTTCAACAAGTCAGACAATGGCTTTGTTTGATTTATTTTGTTTGTAAATACTTGTACATAGTAGCGAAGTTTTTTCCAACTTTCCAAGAAATGCATGTGCATAGTTGTTCTCTTATCTTGGAGCTATCTAAAGCTTTTTTCCTTTTTGTAGGTTGCATATTTTTGTGATGTTAAAGGTGGCCTAACATGTCATTCTTTGTCGGTGACTCTATGCCCAATGGCTTGCATAAGGTCATTAATCTTATGCTTAGCAAGCAAGCATCCCCTTTGAGTCACCAAAAATATTGGTTTTTTTGCCCCCATTCGTCTCATCACAGACAACTAATATGAGAGATCTTCAATGGTTTGGATTCTTGCAATGAGTTAACACATTTGGAATTGTGGTAAACATTTCATCGAGTTGCTTAATTTTTTGTCTTGGTGTTCTTTCACCAAGTGGCTCAATTTTATGCTATGGGGTTCTCAATGAAATGCTCTTTCTATGGTTTACCAAGTGGACTCGATCATGGTGAAAGGTTAACTTTTGTGTTAACCCATTTCGCTATTTCGCATGAGTCATTTTTTGTAGCTTGCAAAATAGTGAAATGTTTTGCTGTTTCTTCCACCATTCATTAGGAAATGTGTCAACTATTAGATTTTAAAGTTTCATCATCAACAGTTGTGTTATAATCATTCATTTGGAGATTTTTGTAGCAAATGAGCCTTCCATTTCAAATGGAAGGGTCTTCATCAATGGTTCGCCTCTTTTTTGGGCAAATGAAATCTTTTCCAATTAAATCAACTCTACAAGTGTATGAAAGTGGGTTAACTCTTTGTGTTATCCTTCCTCGCATTCTTTGACAATGACACAATCAAATTGCTTGCATCTACAATACACTTCCACTGGTGATCTTTAATGTTAAGCAACTTTTGGGACCTTGTTACACGATGCCAATGATTCTCCATGCCTCTTTATTTCTTGTAAGGATCAAATCTGTAAGATTTATCTTTTCATTTGTTGGATGCATTTATTTGGGCTTTTCTTGTCACTTCAAACGGGTAAGTTGCATACACGATCAAATTTCTTTCTAATTTTTTCTTTATTGCTCTTATGTAGTCTATCTCCGCCATAGTTGGAGTTTGAAATTCAAAGTTACATTTGAGTTATGCTTGAACTCTTTAAAAAGAAATCTTCTAAATAATTTTTTGGTTCTTCTTTGTTTGCACTTTGCAGCAGCATCATGCTCTGCAACTGTATTCCTTTGCCTTCCATTAATGAAATCTATGTTTCTTACCTTTTCTTACCATTCATTCATTTGTGCATGCTTATTGCCTTGCTTGAATGTTTCTTTTCCATTTTCTCGAATTTGCGTTCTATGTTTAAACTATTGATAATTTTTGCATAGTGAAAATATTTTTCCTTTTAGCATTTGATCAATTCCAAACCTACATGTGATTCCATGAAAGATAGATTAGAGTTAAGACTAGTGTAGATTGTGTATTTCATTGATGTTTAGTGCAGTCATAGGTAGAGGTAGTAACTATATTTCAATATGGTGCATCACCCCCATTTCCCTTTCAACATTTAGTTTTATTCTTTCCTTCTCCCTTTTCCCTCAAAGTTTAGTTTAAGTGCATCCTTATAGTAAGGAAGTCAACCTTCTCTAGAGATAAAACGTCAAATTGCAAGTCCCACACTTGGAGGTTGTTTCCATGTTACACGTGGTCACCCAAAGATAACACATCAAGCATGGGTGTAGACTTTTGTATCAATAGTTATCTCCATTTGTCCAATTAAATGCTAGTAGAGACCTCATTTTTTTCATTTATCATGCAAAACTCTATGGCACATGTCAAACCTAAGTGTTCCCAAGGTACACTAAGTCAAAACGGGCAGCAATTTTTGTAGGGTGATATCTTAGACCTCATGATGGGTATTATATAACGATGAAGTGCACAAGGACTATTGGGAATTCCTACGGGCATGCAACTCATTTTGGGATATTTGATTTAGTTTCTTTTTGGTGAACACATCTTGATTGGTCCAAAAAGTTACATTATTGGTCAATTAAAAGTTACTTAATGGTGCATATTTTAAACCGTTAATCATAAGACCAATCCATCTGCTATGTTAGCTCCATTTGGTTGGGTAAATGATAGTGGATTGTCATCATGTCCCTCTTAAAACTAAACCCCACATTTAAAATAGTCCAAACATTAAATAAATATAAAATAATAACATAAGATATGACTAAAATATCATCTCTGATCCACCTCATATGAATGACAATTACTAATATTGTTTGAATATATTGTTACCCTAGCAAGATAATAATATTGAATGAATAATGAGATCATTACATTTCCAAATGACAAAAAATGGAAGAGTAGATAGTAAATGATCACAACGATCAAACATAAAGAAATTGGAAAAGCAATAATAAATCGTTTGTCTCTGTGTGTGTGTGCATGTGTGTGTGTGCGTTTGTGTGTACATTTGTGTGTAACTATAATATAACTTTATAAATATCATCTTTGATCCACCTCATATGAGTGACAATTACTAATATTGTTCGAATATATTGTTACCCTAGCAAGATAATAATATTGAATGAATAACGAGATCATTACATTTCCAAATGAAAAAAATGGAAGAGTAGATAGTAAATGATCACAACGATCAAACATAAAGAAATTGGAAAAATAATAATAAGTCATTTTATATATATATATCATCTTTGATCCACCTCATGAGTGACAATTACTAATACTGTTCGAATATATTGTTACCCTAGCAAGATAATAATATTGAATGAATAACGAGATCATTACATTTCCAAATGACAAAAAATGGAAGAGTAGATAGTAAATGATCACAATGATCAAACATAAAGAAATTGGAAAAATAATAATAAGTCATTATATATATATATATATATATATATATATATATAGACACACACACACACACACACACACACACACATATCATCCTTGATCCACCTCATGAGTGACAATTACTAATATTGTTCGAACATATTGTTACCCTAGCAAGATAATAATATTGAATGAATAACGAGATCATTACATTTCCAAATGACAAAAAATGGAAGAGTAGATAGTAAATGATCACAACGATCAAAAATAAAGAATTTGGAAAAATAATAATGTCATATATATATATATATATATATATATATATATATATATATATATATATATATATATCATCTTTCATCCACCTCATGAGTGACAATTACTAATACTGTTCAAATATATTATTACCCTACCAAGATAATAATATTGAATGAATAACGAGATCATTACATTTCCAAATGACAAAAAATGGAAGAGTAAATAGTAAATGATCACAACGATCAAACATAAAGAAATTGGAAAAATAATAATAAGTCATATATATATATCATATCAAATACAAAGCATGTTAAATACTATAAATATTCAAATATAATCATAACTGCAAATCATATTACAATAAAATGATTCTTCAAATCATATTAAAGTAACTGTGTTATTATAAGATAATCCAATTACATTAACATAGATGCCCTTCTTGGTTAGGGGGGCCTCAGTAAATGATGTGTTTGATCTTTTGGGATACCTCAGTACATATAAATGTGGCATCGTAGTTAATAAGAAGAGGAAGTGAGAATGTGTAAATAAGGGAATAAAGTACCATCATGAGGGGGACTATAAAGGAGACCGCATAACAACTAAAATGATATTCAAATTCTATGTGCAAACTTTAATTCTAACCTTATCATAAATATGCTCCATGTGTATTATCTCAATCGGGAATCATAGATACCAACAGGTATAAAGTTGAATGCGTGAATATGAATGAGTGCTAATAAAGACCAATAAAGGTTTAACATATCACACTTAGTGAAATTGAGGTGTTTACAAGGAACGAAGAAGCAAAGGATAAGATATTTATTAATTGGAGTATTATTTCCAAGGGGAATAAAAACATTAGGAGATAATACCTATGCATATATGAAGGTTGATAAGAATAATTAAGCATTAATTCAATTAGATCTTAAGATATAGTGGAGGGATATTTGAATAAGAATAACAAATATTATATTATTAAATAGCTATATTAGACGATATTCAAGGGAAATATTATAAGGTGTTTCTTATAAGTACAATTCAAAATCCAAATTGGGAATTGGAAGCAATTAAAGCGAAAATATAAAAAAGGGGGCATTATAAGTGGCATCAGAGCATCTTTCCTACCATCTTGTGGAAAGTAGTTAATGCAAAATCACAAGAGGATTCAAGGAGCATTAGAAAGAGAAAGGAGGAAACTTTCCACCACCATGAACAGCCAAATGAGCAATGAATTGAGAGAATTCATAGCACAAACAACTCTAACTACTGAGGATCTCATGGAACAAAATAAAAGGAATACTAAAGCTATTACCAAAAGAAGTGAGCCAAGTCAAATCCTCCTTGAAGCAATCCATAATATGAGTAAAAATGGAAAAGATATGAACACTTAACAATCCAAGAATAACAATTACCACCAAGAATGTTAGATGCAAGCTAAACAAGGCCCTCTTTCCTACCTGATGAAGAGCATGAAGAAGAAGATGAAATAAACAACCGTCACAAAAATGATATTGATGTCATTGTAAATGTCAACTTTGAAATTGACCCTGAACTTAGGAAGGAAGAGGAGACTTGATACAGGAGCATCCTGGGTGGAAGGGCAAACTTGCATCACCCAAAAATGTTTATGGTTTATCTTTTTCATAAGGGTTATCTCAATCCAGAGTTGTTATTTATGAAAGTATGATATTTTTTGTAAGTTGGTCATTAGAGCTCAGAATGTTCTGATTTCTTCCTTAAAGATTCGCTTTGGATATATAAGTTTGTCAATAAAGTTTCATTGCAAGATCAAGTCTATTTTTGAAGATATTGAAATTTTTCAGCATTGGCAATAGGGTATAAAATCTTTGAACTCGATTTTGAAGGCTTTAGAGGCTTCGAAAAAGGGTTAAACCTCAATTAATTGGAATTTGTGTGAATCTGACATTGTAGAGATCAATCATAATAGTCAATCAAAGCAACTACCAATAAGTTATGGTCTCTAAAAGTTGTGCTACATAAAATCAAAGAAAATGAAATTCTTTCAAAATTTATTTTAAGTTCTGAAAACTTGTTGGGGCCTACTCTAACGTAATAAAATGTAAATAATAATATCTAATGCAGGAGCATCCTTGGGTTATTGGAAATCTTACATCGCCCAAAAAGATATTTTTTTGTTTTTTTCATCCAATTATTAGTCTCACAATTTTATTCTGGGAATACTTGTTTGTTCTTTCCAGATTCTGCAAGCTTGGCTTTATGTTGTGGACTTTTTATGCACCATTATCCTAAGTGCACAGAATTTAATGTTAAAACTAGTGGAAGTTATGATTCATCTTCTCAAGTGTTGATTTGTTATGTTGTTCTTCATACGATGTCTAGTATTTAATATGGTGAGGTTCTATATTTATGATTTAGCTTACAAACTCTTGGATCTAGGCAGTTGGTTGATGTGTGGACCTATACCTGACACCACATAATGTTTTGTAATGTATTATGTATCTAGTCATTAACTATTTGAGGGTCAGTCCTACATTGTACATCATCTTTCCTATTATTGGATATTGTGAACTCTAACTGACATGTGCATCATGATAGCTATACATGTAATGTCCTCGAGTCTTAGAAGGTACCATGGAGTGGTCATTGAGTAGAGACTTGGAGGAAGCGTGAGAGTAGTGAGTTTTGGTCTATAATCTAGAATGTAATTGGTCACAATGGGGAAGGCCTTACAACCCGATATATTGTTTATCATTTTGTATGCAACTTGTGCAACCAATCAGTATTTAGTTGTGTATATGAAGATCACTTGTTGATACGTGAGTTATTTGCAGTTGCATCTTATTAAGTTTGTGTTGTATTTGTTGGAGGCTTGGTCATCTCCTTTTGGGACACATCTGCATTGTATTGCATCAAATGGTATCAGAGCATGGTTGACCTTGTTGAGTGAATATTGATCTTGTTGGTGACTTATCATATAGTGGTAAGATGTGATGATTATTGATCTGAGTTTGGTGAGCTTATGAAGACTTGAATTCCTGGTTTTGATGTGGCGGATCATGGTTCTAGCTCACAATTGCAGAGGACTTGTTCAAGTTTTGTTGGAATTATGTTAGACATGTTGATTCTTGTTAGTGGAAAAAACACCAAAGTTTGAGGAAGTTGCACCTTGTTGTTATTCTCTATGTTGCCTAAAAGAATGAAATCTAGAAGGTTGGAACATATGTTTGAAGAATTCAACGCAAAGATGAGGAATGAGATCTGAAATGTCTTGAATGGTTTGAGAAGAAATATTGAAACAAAAAAGGACTGTTGAAGCTACTGAAGATCTTTAAGTACTTGCAGTAGAGATCCCTACAGAAGAAAAAAGATCATTGAAAGCTATGGCACAAGGTGGTAAAAGTCACAAAATGGAAGTTTCAAATTATTTTGGTTCTTTAGATACTGATAGATTGAATTAATGAACTTGAGGATTACGTTGAGCTTGAAAATATCGTAGATCACAAAGAGTTAGGTTACCACAAACTAAGTTGAAAGACCATGTTGCCTTATCGTGGAAAGAATTACAAAAGGGAAGAGAAGATACTAAGAAACTTAAGATTAGTAGATAGAAACCCATGGTTTCTAGATTGAAGGATAGATTCATTCCTAAAGACTATGAACTTGAATAGTTTAAGAAACTGCAGAACTTGAAGCAGCATGATATGTCTATAAAGAATTTTACTAAAGAATTTTACAAGATACAAATCAGATATGAACATCATGAATCTTTATGATATTGCTATGAAGATTTAACTGGGTGAGTTTTGAGTCAAACTCATTGACCCATGTTTCATGAGTAGTGATTCAACATGAATCCATCTCTCATGAGAATAAATGGAACACTTAGCACTCATTGGATCTAGGTGATGCTCACAAGGGTGAAGCACTGGGACTTCCCGGGAGGTCACCCATCCCAGTACTACTCCAGCCTGAGTGCGCTTAACTACGAAGTTTCCTCCATGGTTAAACCCAAAGCTTGTAACCCCATTTGCAAAACCTTCATCAAGTGTTGTGCCTTATGAACCATTCATTAGAATGCCCCTTAAGCTCATCAATTGATAAGTAGGAGATAATTTCCACAACAAGTGAAATTATGATATTGCTATGAAGATTTAATTGTGTGAGTTTTGAGTCAAACTCATTGACCCATGTTTCATGAGTAGTGATTCAACATGAATCCATCTCTCATGAGAATAAATGGAACACTTAGCACTCATTGGATCTAGGTGATGCTCACAAGGGTGAAGCACTGGGACTTCCCGGGAGGTCACCCATCCCCGTACTACTCCAGCCTGAGCGTGCCTAACTACGGAGATTCCTCCATGGTTAAACCCAAAGCTTGTAACCCCATTTGCAAAACCTTAAGGGGCATTCTAATAAATGGTTCATAAGGCACAACACTTAGTGAAGGTTTTGCAAATGGGGTTACAAGCTTTGGATTTAACCATGGAGGAAACTTCGTAGTTAAGCGCGTTCAGGCTGGGGTAGTACTGGGATGGGTGACCTCCCGAGAAGTCTCAGTGCTTCACCCTTGTGAGCATCACCTAGATCCAATGAGTGCTAAGTGTTCCATTTATTCTCATGAGAGATGGATTCATGTTGAATCACTACTCATGAAACATGGGTCAATGAGCTTGACTCAAAACTCACACAGTTAAATCTTCATAACAATATCATAATTTGACTTGCTGTGGAAATTATCTCCTACTTAACAAATCATGAATTTTCTAAGGAAAACGTTGCAAGGTATGTTAATGGTTTGAAATTCAATGTTCAAGATGAATTGAGTACGTTAAAACTTAGTTTAGTTGAAGATTATCAATATGCATTGAATTTTGAAGAAAAGTCAAGAAAAAAGCAAGGTAAACAAGTGACTAAAGTAGATAAGCGTAAGAAAGTTGTTTCTAATAAGAAGTTTGTATGCAAAGAGAATTGTTTTAAATGCGATAAGGATGGACACCAACCTTTTGAATGTCCTAGTGTGAAAGTTGACAAACAAAACTTTGTAGTACAAGAAGAGTAGAAAGTGGAATCTTTTGATGTCGATTTGGCTTCACCAAAAGTTGGACAATCTCTTTTAATGAGAAGAAATGTAGAATCAGTGCAAAGAAGGAACTCATTCCGAACTATTTGGAAGTTTGGAGGTAAATGTTCTAAAGTTATTATGGATGGAGGCAATATTGCTAATCTTGTTTTGAAGAGATGGTAAGGAAACTTGGTTTGCAAAGGTTAAAAGATCTTACTCTTTATGGTATTAGTTGATTTCAAGATTAGCATTAGATGCACATTAGAGAATAGTGCTTGGTTAATTTCAGTATTGGACCTTTTAAGGATGAAGTACATGAGTGCTTGTCATGTTTTACTTGGAAGACCGTGGCAATTTGATAAAGGGGCTATACATGATGGCAGAAAGGATATTGTTATCATTGAGAATGATGGAAGGAAGTTTCTTTTGATTCCTTTGAAGGATGAGGAAGATGTCAAAGCAAAGAACCTATGTTTTCAAGACTTTCAATTTAAGGATAGTGATACCTGTGGTTAAGGTTACTACGAATGAAAGACATTTTGACTTGAAGTTATATGATTCAATGATTAAGAATAAAGGTAATAAAAGATTATTTATAATTGAGATATTCGAAGTAACAATGGTCAAAAAACTAGTTTGCATGATCATGTTAACAAACAGTATGAAGAGATAAGGACCAAAAAGGGAGACATGTTAGGCATTGAATCATTAATACATAGTAAATGGGAAGAAATCTTCTAATCAAACGAAGGTATGTTGCAAGTATTATTCATTTGATCATGGAAGTTGTAGCACTAGCAATAGATCTAAGATCTATCTAATGGAATAGTTGGTTGTAGCAGTGAAGTTTGGTGTGCCTCTATGTTGATTGATGAAGAGGATTTGTAGATTAAGAATGAGAGTGGGATTTATGCACTGAATTATCTTAGATATTTAGAATTCCTTATGCAACAGCATTTTGTCACTTTGGGTGTTTGATGCAAGATCATGCTTGGGCTATTGGCAATCTTGCATTACCCAAAAATATATTTGTGTTAGATTAAGGTAAAAGCAAGGTTTGAAGGGGCCCCAAAACCCTTTACATCAAAAAGAAGGATAAACCATGAAGCACTACCAGGTTGAAAGGACCTGAAACTAACTAAACATCTAAACCAGGTTTTACAAGGACCTGAAACCAACAGATATGACAAGAAAAAGCAACCAGAGAATACACTGGAACCTAGAAAGTAAACAAACTGGTAAGCAAAGCAACCAGAGAAACTTCCCAAACCAATAACCAGCGTATCAGTACCACAACCAGCACACCATCACAAAAAAACCAGTCAGAACAAGGGAACTTATGATTTTCCTTTTAATTTAAAGTCTCCCTTGCATGACCGGAGGTTCATATTTTCTTTTAACCGCAATCCAACTGTCCTCAACCTTCGCAACCTCAGCAACCCAAGCCTCTAAAGAAATAGAACAGTGCAACCCAAGGGATGCAAAAGCCACAACAATCTCCCTAGGAGAATCAGAGGACGACTGGCCCCCAGGAAGAGCATCCGATAAAGGGCTAGAGACCGAAGAGGTGACATCCTCCTCTACCACGGGCACCGAATGATCGCTAGAAGAGACCTCAGCCAAAGAATCCACAGGAGCAACCAAGGATTTTTTCACCGTATAGTGCTCTGAAGAGGCCCCTAACCACCAAGAAGGTGGTCGCCTTGATTTGGTCTTCCCGGCAACACAACGAGTAGCAATGTGACCTGTCATGTGACAATTCCTGCAATGAAAAGGGATGCCTTCAAAATCCAACATTTGAGTTCAAGAAACCTTTAGGGAATCCAAGCAAATCGCCTTCGGAAGGCCCTTAGAAACATCCAACTCTACAAGAATTCATGCACACGTCGAATGGAAAATATTCGAAGTATCAGAATCCACATATAAAAAATCACCAATAGCATTTCCAATTGTTTCAAAAACAGAATCTTGCCAAAGATGCATTGGGAGATTCGGAAGCCGAACCCAGATAGGGAACTTGTTAAAGGACTCCGAAAGTGGATCAAAATCCATATGCCACGATTTGGCCATAAGTGGATATCTGCCCTGCCAAAAAAAACTATTATGACACCAAATAGTCTTCCTGTTATTAGGACTTTCAAACTTAGCTATAAAGAAGTCTTTTGTAGACAAAAAGATGTGGACATTATTGTCTATAAGTGGTTCCCAATGCTTAAAGATCCAGGAGTGTAGATCAGCAAGAGAGGGCCAAAAATCCCGAAAGCGAAAAATAGTTGCAAAAGAAGAAAGCTCTTCTACTGTATGGAAAATATCTTCAATTGTTTCTGAGTCTAAAGAAACCCTAATAGGCTTTAAAACACTTACAGGCAAAACATGAGAAGGCTCGGATGAAATGGCATGAGGGATAGCACCATGTAATACGGATTCAAAAGCAGCCACGTCTGGAAAAGTCCTTCCCCCAAAAAGATATTTTTTGTTGACGTAAGCAAAGGGTGAATAACTAGGGCCAAAGGCTCACCCAGCTATCCAAACCACCCTGCAAGAGTTAACACAACGAAAGCAAACACAAGGGACAACAACCAAAGGAGGACAAATACTTTTATTGATTCTTAAAATATTCAACATACATGCCCACCTGTAAGGCCTTCTGGGTTACGGCCAATTGCAAATACATCCACATTAAAAGATCCAACTGCAAATTCGCACTTTTAGTTCTACTCTCCAATCTTCTTCTTAAAAATTGCCTAACTCTAAGCCTAAACACTCTATATATACTTGTCAAAACGGCTTACAGATTATTCTAGAACATTACATAAGAGGAAGGTCGACCCAACAACGGTCTAGACACATCCCAAGAAAAGATCTTAACATAAATGTCACGATCAAAATAAATCCCGCAACTTGGCTCGCTGAAATCACGTCCAAATACTGACACTCAACATACACTAGGTAACTCGGCACATAAAGAAACACTCGACATACACTGGTTAACTCGGCACATGAAGGACTGCTAGGCACATGAATGAATTGCAAAATGAACAAAAATGAGCAAGATAACAAGGAAACCCAAGATGCTCTTGCATCAGACAACCGAGGTTGAAAGAAATGATTCTCCTAAATCATTGAGATGTCACAACCTGAGCTGAATCCAACTCAAATTGAGAAATCCATGAAGCATCTTCAATAGGTCTATTCTTCGACTTCAAGAAATATTCATAGTAATCTTTTCCTCTTGTGCTCTTGCCAACTCTCTGATCCAATATCTGTTGAACTTCTTCAATCTGCATCTTAGGATAATCATCTGATACAACAACTTCATCCTCTAACTCATGATACTTATACAAATCAACAATATTGAATATAAGAGATATATCCATGTCATTAGGTAACTCAACTTCATAAGCATTACCATTGTGAAACTTTTTCAAGATCTTACAAGGTCAAAATTTCCTCATCTTCAGCTTACTGTATGTTCCAGTTGGGAATCTTTTTTTCTTCAAATGAACCATCACCTCATCACCAACTTGAAATTCATGGTGTCTTCTAGACTGATCAGCATTCTCCTTGTACTTCTGATTACTTTGTTCCAACCTCTAACTTCACTTCCTTCTACAAAGACTCCATAAAATCAACAATTTTTTCTCCTGTAGCACTTCTCTTTTCTTCACCAGCAACATCTCTCAAATTTGATATACCTCTAAGATGCATTCCAGCAACAATCTCAAAAGATGTCTTCCCTATACTCCTATTCACAGAATTATTATATGCAAATTCAGCTTGTGCCAATACCATCTCCCAATTACTTGGTTTATTCCCAACTAAACATCTTAGCAAATTGCCCAAACTTCTATTCACAACCTCTGACTGCCAATCTATTTGTGGATGGACTGTAGAACTAAACTTCAGCTCAGTAACCATCTTCTTACACAAAGTCTTCCAAAAATAACCCACAAACTTACTATCTCTATTAGAAATAATACTTCTTGGTGATTCATGCAATCTCACAATCTTATTAATGAAAAGTTCAGCAACATGCTCAGCATCTGATGTCTTCTTACATGGTATGAAATGAGCCATATTAGAAAATCTGTCCACTACAACAAATATGGAATCATACCCCTTCATTGTCTTAAGTAATCCAAGAATAAAATCCATATTGATATCAGTCCAAGGTTTCTCGTGAACAATAATAGGTGTATACAAACTAGTATTTTGACTCACCCCTTTTGCAACTTGACGAACTCCACAACTCTCTACAAATTTATGAACATCCTTATGCATTTGTGGCCGATAATACTTCTCTTTCAGCAAGCTCAATGTCTTATCAATTCTAAAATGTTCAGCCAATCCACCAGTATGCTTTTCCTTAATCAGATTCAACCTCATAGAACTTCTAGAAATACACAATTGAATACCTTTGAACAACATATCTTCTTGAAAGAAATACTCATCATACTTACTTATATGATCTGTCAAATTTGGTATACAACACAAACTCCTTAGGAATCAAATAATGTCTCCACTTCTTCAATGCTTGAACAATTACATAAAATTCTTGATCATACACAGAATACTTCCTTTTAGCATCATTCAACTTTTCACTAACGAAAGCAACAGGCTTACCTTCTTGACTTAGTACAACTCCTATTGCATTACCACTTGCATCACATTCCACTTGAAATACTTTGTTAAAATCAGGTAAAGCTAATACAGGTAATTCAGCAACATTTAGTTTCAAAGTCTCAAAACTCTTATCAGCTCCATGTGTCCACTTGAATTTCATTTTATCTCCCCTCATTGTCTCAGTCATAGCATTACAAACAACACTAAAAATTTTTATAAACTTTCTGTAAAAACTAGCCAAACCATGAAATGATCTTACCTCACCCACATTCTCAGGTGTAGGCCATTCCAAAATTTCTTTAACCTTCTCAGGGTCCATCTTAAATCCATCAGCTGAAATCACAAATCCCAAATACACAATCTCCTCTTGCATAAAAGAACACTTTTTCAGATTAATCAGCAACTTTTCCTCTTTCAACCTCTACAATACTTGTCTAATATGCTCAAGATGTTCTTCCTTAATCTTGTTGAATATCATAATATCATCCAAATAAACAATCACAAACTTATCCAAAAATCTTTTCAGGACTTCATTCATCAACCTCATGAAAATACTAGGTGCATTAGTCAAACCAAAAGGCATAACCAACCATTCATACAAACCATCTTTTGTCTTGAAAGCAGTCTTCCATTCATCACCTTCTCTGATTTTGATCTGATGATAGCCACTCTTCAAATCAATCTTGGTAAAATACTTTGCTCCACTCAAACAATCCATTATGTCATCCATCCTTGGCATAGGAAACCTATATTTCACTATTATCTTGTTAATAGCTCTGGAATCAGTACACATTCCTCCATTCTTCATTCTTTTTAGGTGCTAATACAATAGGTATAGCACATGGACTCAAGTTTTCTCTGATCAAATCTTTCTGCAACAACTCATGCACTTGTCTGTTAAGTTCTTCATTCTATGTAGGTGTCAATCTATATGGTGCTTTGTTTGGCAAACTAGCTCCAAGAATCAAATCCATATAATGACTTATACTTCTTACTCGAGGTAAACCATCAGGAATATCATCAGGAATAATATCTTTATACTCATTCAGCAACTCTATAATTTCTACTGGTACTTGGCTATCACTATCTGTTGTCACTCAGTCATTACTAGCTTCTGTTGCTCGGTCATTACTACCAACGTTCAGTCCTCTAGGAACTATGGCAAAACAAACTCGATTCCTTTTCATTTCCTCTTCAAATTGTTTCCCATTAACCATACAAATTTTTACAGCAGTACAATTAACCTCATCTGGACTTTCAATCAAAGGCAACAATGATTGTTTCTTCCCGTTCACCCAAAGAGTGTATTGATTCAATCTTCCATCATGCATAGCGTATCTATCATATTGCCATGGTCTACCCAACAAGATATGACAACAATCCATGGGCATAATATCACACAAAACTTCATCAATGTAATGTCCAATTTTGAACTTCACAAGGCATTACTCACTTACCAATATCTAATGCTCATCTTTGATCCATGAAACATGAAAAGGTTTGGGATGTTTCAGCCTCTGCAGCTGCAACTTGGTAACCAGCTCTTCTGATGCCAGATTTGTAGAACTTCCACTATCAATGATCACTTTGTAGCATTTTCCAGCCATCTTACATCTTGCTTTGAAAAGACTCTGCTTAAAACAGGCTCCTCATCACTTCCCTTATTACATAAGGTTCTTCTCACCATCAGATTTTCTCCAACCTCAAGTCCACTTGGTGAACCCTCATCATCTCCTTGAATCACAGCATTTTTGTTACCTTGCCTACTTTCAGATGATCTACATTCAAAAAATCTATGTCTCTCTTTACCACATCTAAAACAATTACCATGAAATCCACCCCTAGAATAGGAATTACCTCTTCCTCGGTAAGTATTACCACTTTTCCATTCGGTCTTGCCTTTGTCATCATTCTTCCATTCAGATTTGCCTTTATCCTGCATAGAACTATCAGATCTGCCACTTTCTCCACAAGATCTACCTCTGCCTCTCTAAAATATACCACCTCTACCTCTTTGTCTTTGTTCATGCTTCTTTGTCAAGATCTCCTCAACTTTCAAGGCATATTGATATGCTTCTTCTACACTTTCCAACTTCACAAAACTTATTTCATCTTGTATTCTAGATCTCAATCCATTAATGTACTTTGCAATTTTCTCAACATCATCATCCACATGTCCAGATGTGATGTCCAATCTATAGAATTCCTCAATATATTCTTTCACAGTTATGTCCTTTTGTTTCAAATTTTGCATCTTTCTCAACAAGCTAACTTGGTAATTAGCAGGAAGGAATTTGTTCTTTACCTTGTTCAGCATCTTTGGCCAAGTTATGATCTTCTCCTTTCCTCTCCTTTGTCTATCCGTTTGCAAGTGCTCCCACCATAGTGATGCATGACCTTTCAACCTAGTGACCGCAATCTTCACCTTTCTTTTATCAAGAGTGTTTTCATACTCAAAGAACTTCTCCATATCAGAGATCCAATCCAACACAGCATTAGTGTCCAATTTTCCAGCATAAGGAACAACTTCTACAACAGGCTTTGAATTTTACCTAGACGACACTCGCAACAATCTTTCCTCATCTTGATCTTCTTCAGGTTCTGGATTATGGTTTGGTGTTGCTGCTTCATCATCACTTACATCATCAAGATGTGCTCCTCTCCTCTGGGTTATCTCCACGGCATCTAATATGGCTGCAATTTGTCTCAACTGATCCAATATAGCATCATCAGCATTTCTTCTACCACGAACCATCTTTACAAATTAGGTTCCTACAAGATCATAACCCTCTGCAAGTTATAGGTCAAATCCATAAATCTGCCACCTTACAACCAAATCCAAATCAAGGTTCTACACGATCTAATCTCCACAAGGACGAACCTCAAGCTCTGATACCAACTGACACAAGCAAAGGGTGAATAACTAGGGCCAAAGGCTCACCCAACTATCCAAACCACCCTGCAAGAGTTAACACAACGAAAGCAAACACAAGGGACGACAACCAAAGGAGGAAAAATACTTTTATTGATTCTTAAAATATTCAACATACATGCCCAGATGTAAGGCCTTCTGGGTTACGGCCAATTACAAATACATTCACATTCAAAGATCCAACTACAAATTCGCACTTTCAATTATGCTCTCCAATCTTCTTCTTAAAACTTGCCTAACTCTAAGCCTAAACACTCTATATATACTTGCCAAAACGGCTTACAAATTATTCTAGAACATTACATAAAAGGAAGGCTGACCCAACAACAGTCTGGACACATCCCAAGAAAAGACCTTAACATAAATGTTGCAATCGAAATAAATCCTGCAAGTCAGCTCGCAGAAATCATGTCCAAATACTAATACTTGGCATACACTGGGTAACTCGGCACATGAAGAAATACTCTGCATACACTGGGTAAATCGGCACATGAAGAGTCACTCGGCATACACTGGGTAACTTGGCACATGAAGGACTACTAGGCACATGAAGGAACTGCTAGGCACATGACGAAATTGCAGAATGAACAAAAATGAGCAGGATAACAAGACAACCCAGGATGCTCCTGCATCAGTTGTATTCTATTTTCTAGTTATCTGTCTGACAATTTGATTTGGTGAATTCTTGTTTGTTCTTTCAAGATTCTGTGAGCTTGGCTTCATATTGTGGGCATATCATGAAACATTATCTCGAGTGTTGATTTCTTATTATTGATTTTGTAGAATTTAATGTTACAACTAGCATAACTTATACTTCCATCTTCTTAGGTGTTGTTTTCTTATGTTTCTCTTCATATAATGCATGGTATTTAATTTGGCAAGATTCTATATTTAAGAGTTAGCTTACGCGCTCTTGTGTCTAGGCAGTTGGTTGACATGTGGACCTATACCTGAGATCGCATAATTTTTTGTAATGTATTACGTATCTAGTCATTAATTATTTGAGGGTCAGTCCTATATTGTATAGCACATTTCCTGTTATTGCAGACTATGAACTCTAAGTCGACCTGTGTGTCATGATAGCTATGTATGTAATGTCCTTGAGTCTTAGATGGTAGCATTGAGTGGTCATTGAGTAGATACTTGAAGGAAGCTCTTGAGTAGCAAGTTTTAATCTTTAATCTGGAATGTCATTGGCCAAAATTAGGAAGGCCTTACACCCCAACATATTGCTTATCATTTTGTATGTGAGTTGTGTAATCAATCAATATCTAGTTGTGTATATGAAGATCTCTTCTTGATAAGTGATTTATTTGCAAATGCCTATTGTTATACTTCTGGTATGTTGTATTTGTTGGGGGCTTGGTCATCTCCTTTGGGGACAAACCTACCTTATACTCCATCAATATGTTAAGGTTGGTCGGCCTCAAAGTTTAGGGTTATAACTTTTATAACTATCTTGGACGGAGAAAATTTGCATATATAAGTTATGTAGGGTTGTCTAAGACAATTTTGGAGGAGGTAGATAGTGGCTCTAGTTTACATAATATTGTGAGGAAAATGCACATGTGGCTTTGCATGTCATATTTCTAAATATTGTAATTCCAATTTTGTGGAGATAATAAGAAGCCAATTTCTTATGCTTGCAATCTATTGTTATTTCTTTGTCTTATTGTATGTGTTCGAGTACCCTTCCTCAAGACTTTTGATCACCTTCTCAATTGTTCTCACTAGACTAGGATGCTTTGGTCCATTTCCTCATTCAAATTAGAGAGTTAGGTAATGCTTGGTTTATACCATATGGAAAGTCTACATTCTCAAGCATTTAGCAAATTTGTCCCTCGACAATGATTTGCAAGATTTGGCGGAGATTAAAGGACTGAGGCAGCATGAAATTTGAAGCTTCATTGATAACATCAATGATTCACAAGTAAATGTGATGCCAGATGATTAAAGGCTTACTAAAAGGAACTAGATGAATCTAGAAAGGACAAAGGTTGATGTGTGAGATGTTTATAACAGGACAGTTGGGTTTGACAAGGCATTTGATTGAGTGTCATTCAATGTTGTTGCAAGAAGTAGAAAGAAATAGGAATTCGAGGCAATTTTCCCCTCAACATGTGCAACGAACTTCAAGCCTTTAGAGGCAATTTGAGCCTCAGGCGGATAAGAAGGATTTTCACGATAGATGGTCATTGCTTTTAGCACTATAAGGAGGTTATTTTTGGAGAGGAATTTGTGACTACAAAATTACAACCAAGAACAAATTTAGACATTTCTCTACTTTCTTTGTTTGGGCATTGCAATTGGGAACTAAGGAGAAGGCATTTTGAGACAATGAGTGTGTACCATCTTAAATTGGAAGCACTTCAATTCAATGAAGGTTTAGCACCTATTTAATGTGAGTTCACCATGATCTTCCCCTCTTTCATTTGTTTTTCCATTTTTCCATTATTTATCCTAGGTGGAATTGGGGTGAAACCTAATAGATCTTCTTTAAAGCTCCTATTTTTAAGGAGACAAGCTCAAGCTAGAATCTATCTCCCCTAGGTCCTTCATTTCCATCCACCTTTCTACTTGGAATCCAATACTAGCATTGAAATAGGGATTTCTCACAATCTAGGCATGATTTTCGAATTTTGGGACTTGTTTTGGGGTCCCTAGATTGTCCCCGGGGTTTTTGCATTTGGCAATCAAGGCTACATTGCACTCCTAATGTGCCCCGCCCTATTTTGGCCCCTCTTTCTCTAGGTCTCGTATTTTGACAATCAAGTAAAAACTCCTATAACAATCAGCTTGTGGGAGTTAGTTGATTTTGATCTCTACTTAAGCCCTTTCATTTCCTCCATTTTTCATATCTACTCTTCAAATGCTCAAGCATCCACAAGCTCAAGCTCTCAAGTGCTCTTGCATTAAAGTTCAAGCCTTCAAGCTTCCCATTTAATATCAAGGATTCAAGCATTCAAGCAATTGAAGGAGTTTATCTAGCAAGATCTTCTTCAAGGTCCATTGGTACATCTTCCACATTCATTCATCTTCATCTTCTTGGTCCAAATCCGTTGGTGGAGAGGAGCACATTGCATTTGATTTTAAGAGATTTGGCTTTGTAAGGTGAATTTGTACATTTACTTTGCATTCATGTTAATTCAATTATTTCAATTTGAGGTTAATTCCTAAACTGGGGTTTGGCCAAGGAAACCCCTTAATCAACAACAAAAACCCCTTTTTATTGCAAGTTGTGAATCTTGGATCAACAAAAAGGTTACAAATCGAAGTACCATTTTCAACTTTCTTTGGAACTATGAAATCTGAATCAACATCAGACACATTCTATCAGGGTCGCACTACACCCGTGATGCACCAGTATTCCACTGATGCACCAGTTCACCCCTGACAAATAACTATTAGATTTATGGTTTTCGCCTGTTGTGCAATCTTAGGCCTAAATTTGAATGTTTCCTCTCATTTTGATCATTACAGCAAACAGAAAACAAACTTCAAACTTCATCTTATGCTCTCATTTTTGTCAATTAAGCACATTTTATTTAGTATACATGCATATTAAGGATCTTAGGGATTTTTTGGTATCTTTCCTCTATTCTCCTAGATCTAGTTTTGTATTAGTGATCCTTGTTCATCTGGTTAGCATTAATCTTAGTAGACCTAGTTCCTTAGAATTGGGATTAAAAGGTTGCTATTTCCTTTTCTCCCCTTTCCATAACACGCACTCACAATTCAATACAATAAAAAAACATATGTACATGGGTTATGTGATGAGCTTAGGCTTTACCCACTTTATTCACATTTCCCACCCCACATCTAATGGTGAGCCCGATTGCGTCAACTCTTTATTTTGTGGTGTTAAATCATCCTTTACATTATTCATTGCATGATTTCCAATCTATTTATCTGGAGTTCATATTATAAGGGTCTTCTTGCCTTCTTTGGTGTATGAGTTTATGAGTCTTAGTCTTACTTATAGCATTCCCATTAGGAGAAGTCATAGACTCATTGCTCTTTTTTATTCAGATTCTTCTTCTCCTCTCCTTCGAAACATTAGTGACCCTATGGTTTCTCATGATGCTAACCCTTCTATGGAGTTTGACTCTCCTCACTCATCTCATGATGAGGATGAGGCCTTAAGAGTTCCCCCTAAACAAGTTGATAAGCTTGCTAGTGAGATTGATAAAATGCATGATTGCCTTTTACAAGAAAATCACAAGAAAATCACAACATTGAAACTAGTGTTACTTTTGATGTTATTAAGAAAGTGATATGTAATGATGAACATGGTGTTAATCTTTTGTGTCGTCTTACTCATCTTGTCCATACTCATGTTAAACGTTCAACTCAAGTTGCTTCTGAAGTCATATTACCTCCTCCTCTTTCTACTCTTGAGCTTGCTTTGCCTATCTTTGTGCCTATCTCTAGCAGTCCCACTTATGTTCCTCCTGTCATTACTACTTTTGTGCAAGTATCTAATCCTCTTAGTGCTCTTCATATTCTGTCCTTACCTATGAGTGTTCTTGTTTCATTGCCAACCTCACAGCCTTCATATAATAGTGTTCCTTTCACTTATCTTAATCTTTCTACTGTGGTTCCTAGTGTTCCTCCTGTAGTTTCTTCCATTTGAGGTAATACGTACACTTTGCCTAGCGTATCGAATATATTTGCTCCATATGTCCCTTCTAATGATTCCACTATCCTTAGTTTGGCTCACGCAATGTCTTCTTTACAACAACAACTTGCTTCCTTCACTTAATCTAAGTTCAATGTTCCTAGCTGTGATATGGGTAGTCCTTTCTCTCTTGACATTATCTGTATTGTTGCTCCTTTACAAACTGATATACCTCACCTTGATACTTATAATGGTAAAGGTGAACCTGTAACACATCTTAAGACTTTCCAAGTTCAATGTAGTAACTATGCTCATGACCATAGGATTTAAGCTAAGTTGTTTGCTCGCACTTTCAATGACAAAGCTTTGCAATGGTATTGATCTTTGCCACCTTATTCTATTGATTCATTTCAAAAACTTGCTAATGCCTTCATACAACAATTTCAAAATAATATTAGTCCTTTTGCTTCTTTGACTAATTTGATGCATTGTAAACAAGGTCCTAAATAGAAAGTGGTTGAATTTATTGGTAGATTTAAGCATTTGCATGCTTAGATTTCTTATCGTGTGCTTGGTATTGATATACAACATATGTTTATTCTAAATGTACGAAATGATATTAGAGATAAGATTATGCTTACTGAGTTTACCTCTTTTTCAAAACTTTGTGCAATGCTTCATCGGTATTAGCTACAAGGGAATCGGTTTAAGAGCACTACTCCAATTGCTCTTGTGTCAGTTGATAAGAGTGGTGTCACACCTAATCCTAACAAATTCATCAAACCTAACATCTATGTCAAGATCAACAAAACGACGAATACAGTAGATGATCAAGTAATTGTTGCCTCTCAAAGTGTCACTACTTCTTCCTTTAGTTTTTGGTTGAACCATAAGTTTACTCCTCTCTCTGAGTCTTTGCATTCCATTATGACTACATTGGTTAGTGCTAATATGATTACGCTTCCTCTTGTTGAACCACCTTTTCCTTCTACTACATCAAGTCCACATTTCAATCTTCATTCTTTTTGTCAATTTCATCGTCATCCTAGACATGGCACTAAAGCCTATTACTCTTTGAAACATAAGTTTCAGGGTTTGATTAATACTAATGTTTTATATGTTGAGAGTCAAGATAATGGGAATGAATAAGTGGCACCTCCTAATCAAAATCTTCAAATTTATACTAGTCCTTTACCTTAGTATACCACAAACACTATTGTTCAACATCCTTCTTCTATTCCTCTTGAAGTGAATGTTGTTGTGGAACATGTAGTTCAACCTCCACCTTCATCTAAGGAAGAAATTCCCTCTACATCTAGTGATCAAACTAAGCCAAAACGTAAGTGTACTAGAGCCCTTACTATCTCGTTCACTGATGTTGATAAGTTTAAGTCTCTGGATGGTTCTCTCTATATTGCTACTCGGATTGCTAAACATCCTTCATTTGGTGTCTTGTTGATCCTACTTCTATGGTTAACATCGCCATTGAAGAACATCTTTATAATAAGAGGAAACATCATGAGTTTTATGACTCAACTAATACTTGGATTTAGACTTGTAATGATTTCTCGTATCCTCCAGAAGATTCCATCTCTTTTTATGTTGAGCTCTGTGGTAAAGTGGTGAATACTACCTTTGTGGTCATTCCTACTTCTGATCAGTTTCAAGTGAAGCTTGGCTTACCTTGGTTAATTGCTATGCATGTTATTGCTTCTCTCATTCATCAATGCATCAAATTTCCTTATGGTGGTGAGATTAAGACGATCAATCGTAGTCTTTATCATCCTGCTAAGCCTCAACATTGTGCTACTCTTGACTTCTTTTGGCCTTCTCTTCCTACTACACCTCCTACTCATCTGGACTTTATGTTTCGTTTGTATCAAGAATATAAATGTCAAAAGATTTTTGAGTTGAGTAAGCCTCATGGTCTTTTTCCTTCAACTTCACCACCTATTTCTTCAGATTCTTCTATTTCTAGTGGTCAGCTACCTCTTGTATCTCTCGACACTCCTAGTGAGGCTCCTTCTTCAAGTAAGGTTCCACCTATGGTGCATCCTTCTTCTACATCTCAACCTTTTGTTGTTCCACCTCTTGTGTCATCAAAAGGAGAGGGACCTATGCTTGTTGATCCTCCTTCATCTTCACAACAAATTTCAACTAAAACTTAGTGTAACCAACATGCTCAAGAACATCGAAAGAATTTACAAGCTCATGTTAAAGCTCATATGGATGCTTCTCATCAGCTTATGTCTGTTGAAGAGGTTAACGATATGCATATTCCTAGTTTGGATTATGTCACTATTAATTTAGATGAGGAAGATACTTTAGATGATGAGCATGAGGTTATTGATATTAATGTTGATTTACCTAACATGATTTCTACACAACTTACACTTACATCTACACCTAAGCATAGTTACTCTAACAAGAGTCCTTTGGATTTAGCTATTGTTCCTGCTATGTTGGACATAGATCCTCTTGCAAGTTATCCACCTTCTCTTATTTCTATTGAGCGAGATAGGGGAGGCAGGAAGCATACTTGAAGTGAGTGCTCTAGCATAATACCTTTTTTTGTGTTTTCTTGTTGTTTTGTGCTTCGCCCATATCTTGTTTCCTAAATGTATGTTCAGATTTCTTTAAACAACCCTTGTCGCTTTGATGGCACATGACGATAAAGAAATTGTCATGTTGTCACATTCTTCTATTTGTATCTTGCTTCTTTTATCTATTGTTCTATGTTATGTTGTACATGTGTTATTGTTCATACTTGTGTCCTTGTATAGTCTGCTTGGATTTGCGACATGGTAGTACCAATTCTTTTTGGTCTCCATGATGATGATTCAAAAGGATTCTTCTTTGTAACTCGTATGTGTATTTCTTCCATTGTGTTGTAGTTCTACTTCTTTTGGGGAATGATGACATGTCATACTTGATATAATACTTACATTTTATCGTATGATCATACTAAACCCCGGATTATTA
Source organism: Cupressus sempervirens (assembly GCA_028749045.1). NCBI lineage: Eukaryota > Viridiplantae > Streptophyta > Pinopsida > Cupressales > Cupressaceae > Cupressus > Cupressus sempervirens. Next base: position 696,163,600 of record CM053783.1, read on the forward strand.
GATCCCTTCTGTGCTCTTGCATGTTATGTTTTTATTTCCCTTGATTTGTTCGCTACTAGGGGCATCTTGTAGTGGAAACGTATTTTGACCATTGTATGTATAGTCTATTAAAGTCATCACCCGTGTCAAAGTGTTAGCAATGACTTTAACGTGGGGGTATACGCTCTGCTCATTTGCACATTCCAATCATGGGGTAGTAAACATGGATTCTGAGTCTAGCTTAGGGTACTTTAGCCTTAGATGCTTAGTATTCTTCCTAATTTAGCATCAAAGCTATAAATTACTACTTCGTCCTTTTTCTTTCAAGGCCATATTTCATGAATCTCTTTATGGATTATGCACAATCCTAAAGAATTCTCTATGTGCACATTCAATCTAGGAAGTGAGCATCCTTGACATTAGGTCTCTTTTTCCTTCACATGTGCACATGTTAAATCTCATATATGGGCTATGCATAACATTTGTTTAAGTCTCATATATGGGTAACACATCCTTTTCTAAACCTTACCATGGTAATACGTAGAATGTTGATCTATGGACGGGTCTTCCGATGGGTCGACTAGTAGGTTACCACCATGTTAGACTATTTCAATGTCATCTTTTGCAACAACTCCTTTGATGATTCGCAGTAGGGTGACCACTCTATTGGACAAGATAATCATCTTTTCTTTTTTGCCAGCGATCTCTCTCTCGTTATAATTCGGAAGTTAGCAAAGTCTCAAACCCTTGGGGGCTTGATTATTTCTCTCCTAGATCATAATAACAGTACCTTATGCTTAGTGCTCTACTTTACCAAGAGTTTGGATCGAGACAATCCTCTCACTAAAGTGGGTGCTAAATGTATCGTCTTAAATTGGAAGCACTCCAATTTAATGAAGGTTTAGCACCTATTTAATGTAAGTTCATCATGTTCTCCCACTCTTTCATTTCTTTCTCTTTTTTGTCCTCTCTCCAAGGTGGAATTAGGCTAAAACCTAATAGATCCTCTTTAAAGCTCCTATTTCATGGTGATAAGCTCCAGGTAGCATATATTTCCCCTAGGTCCTTCCTTTCCATCCACATTTCTACTTGGAATCCAATCCTGGCACTATAATAAGGTTTCCTCATAATTTGGACATGATTTCCAAATTTTGAGAACTTTTTTGGGGTCCCCAGATTGTCCCTGAGATTTGTGCACTGGCCCCTTTTTCTCTGGGTCCCATATTTTGACAATCAGATACAAACTCCTATGACAATTGGCCTGTGAGAGTTAGTTGATTCCGATCTCTATTTAAGCCCTTCCATTTCCTCCATTTTTCATATCTACTCATCAAATACTCAAGCATCCACAAGCTCTAGCTCTCAAGTGCTCTTGCATTCAACTTCAAGCCTTCAAGCATCCATTCAAGCATTCCATTCAAGATCAAGCATTCAAGCATTCAAGCAATTAAAGGAGTTTATATGGAAAGATCTTCTTCAAGGTCCTTTGGTACATTTGCCACATCCTTTCATCTTCATCTTCTTGGTCCAAATTCATTGGTGGAGACGAGCACATTGCATTCAATTCAAGAGATCCATATTTTTAAGGTGAGTTCGTACATTTACTTACATTTGTGCTATTTCAATTCAAGGTTAATTCTTGAACTGGGGTTTGACCAAGGCAAACCTCCCATCAACAACAAAACCCTTTTTTTAATTGCAAGTTGCGGATCTAAGATCAACGAACAGGTTGCAAATCAGAGTACTCTTTTCAACTTTCTTTAGAACTATGAAATCGTAATCAACATCAAACGCAATCAATCAAGGTTGCATTGCACCCCTGATGTACCAATTTGCCCCTGACAAGTCACTAAAAGATTTTTGGGTTTCGTCTATCGCACAGTTTTAGTCCCAAATCTAAAGGTTTCCTTCATTTTGATCATTATAGCAAGTAGAAAATGGACTTTAAAGGTGAGTTCTTGTTCCCCCCTTTGTTAATTCAACGCATCTTTATTTAGCATACATGCATATTAAAAATCTTAAGAAATTTTGTCTATTTTCCCCTATTCAATTAGATCTAGTTTTGTATTAATGCCCCTTGTTCATTTGGTTAGTATTAATCTTGCTAGAACTAGTTCCTTAAAATTGGGATTGAAAGGTTCCTATTTGCTTATCTCCCCTTTCCATAACACACACTTACAATTCAATACAATCAAAAAACATACGTGTACATGGGTTATGTGATGAACTTAGGCTTTACCCCCTTGATTCACATTTCCCACACTACAGTGTGGAACCACAGTGGGTTGGCGGGAAGACCTCAATTATCAGGATGACACAACTAGGAGTTGGTTTGTTGGCAAGGGATGGACCGTGGAGGGCAGTGGAAGGCACAAATCACAACTTTAAACCCATTTTGGTTTGGAGTGCCACCAAGCTCAAGAATAAGAGAATGGCAGAGGCTCGTGGAGGATGGGAAGAATTATTGGTTTTTCTTGAGATCAACAAAGGCAAAGTAAGGTCTTTACGATGAGAAGTTGAAGGTGGACAAGAGAGGCGGGAAGAAAAAGGATAAAAAGGGTCAATCCAGAGAGGAGTTGTCAAAGCAAAGGAGGCTCGGGTAGCAGAGATTGGACACGCAGGGCGACATGTTTATCACAGTCGAGAGAAGAGACACAATGATGAAGGTCTTGGAGAACTAGTTTAGGAATCAGGGTTGGTATGTTTTGTAGCCTGTTAATTAGATTTGCAGAGTATATTTGTATTCAGCCCAAATTTGGTAACAATAAAGTTTTATTTAGATCTCTAGCAACAATATGTCTTGTTATGGGTACAACCCATTTTGTTTGTATGGAATCATGATTAATCTTGTATATGGGATAGCAGATAAGTATAGAAAGGGGTGGATGAATAGCACTAGTGGGCCTTTATTGGCAAAAGACCCATATTAGAAGTTTGATAGTAATGAGAAAGCATTATGGAGAGTAAAGGACTAAGCCCACATGAACTTTGAAGCTTCATTGATTTCATCAATGATTCACACGTAAATGTGATGTCAAAAGATTAAAAGGCTTACTTGAAGGAACTAGATGAATCTAGAAAGGAGGGAGGTTGGGGAGCGTGATGCTTATAGCAAAACAATTGGATTTGACAGGGCATTTGGTTGAGTCATTCAATGTTGTTGCAGGTAGTAGAAAGAGGAAATGGAAGTAAATGTTTCCCCAAACATGTGCAAGAAACTTCAACTGTTCTGAGTCAATGTGAGCCTTAGGCATATAAGCGGGAATTTCAATATAGATGATCCTTGCTTTTGGAACTATGTGGAAATCATTTTTGGAGAGGAATTTGTGACCACGAACTTCCAACCAAGAACAAATTTAAACATTTACTCTACTTTTCTTGCTTGGGCATTGCAATTGGGAACTAGGGAGGAGGTGCTTTGAGTGATGAGACAATGTGCAAAACCAAAATGCCTTGGTGAGATGATCTCAATAATTGGTATGGTAGGAGTTGGTTTGTTAGCAAAGGGTGGACAATAGAGGCCAATCGAAGGTACAAAACATAGCTTCAAACTGTCATAAGCCATTACCATCTCTCTCTCTCTCTCTCTCTCTCTCTCTCTCTCTCTCTCTCTCTCTATATATATATATATATATATATATATATATATATAATTCTTTTAGATCCACGCCTCAATATTTAAATTCCGTGTATCCATAAATATATGAATCTGTATTAGTTAATCAATATCATAGATAAATAATTATATTACTATTAATAGTAAAGTATAAAATTAATATTCCAATCACTAACTAATTATCTTGATCAAAATTATTACTTAAGATCAATAATATTAATCAACGTAATATTGATATATTAATCTACAATGCTAATATATAGATAATATTAATCTATAATTATACTAATATTAATCAATACAAATCTCAATCTACAATATCATATTTGACATCAAATAGTATACTATTTACATTGGCATCCTTATGAAATAGACGCAACCCTTGTTCAAGGGATATAGGTAAGGACACAGATTTTATAAGAACTAATATTAATAAACTATACTTTAACAATGTAGGTATAAAAGAATTAAGGAATAGAAGAATTGATATAGAATAATAATTGTGTTTATATATATATATATATAGGCATATATCATGAATAGATAGATGGTATTGATATTATGTGCATAGACATATGCGCATGCATATGAAATATAATCTATTACACAGGAAATACCTATGTAATAATAATTATATTTATATGCATAAATATTTTGTAATTCAAAAGAATTAGGATGTTTATAGTTTGCTTCCTTACTCTCTCATTCTAATCCAAGGAGTTGATAGATGGTGTTGTGTGGGAGAGGCAAAGTAGAGAAAATGGATTGGTGTCGAGCACCCTACAAGAAGTAAATCAATGCTCTCCTTAGGGTGAGATTAGGAGAGACTAAGGAATCAAGACAAAAACACATAAGTGCTAAATGTAGTATGAACTTGGATGCTTATTAAGAAACTTTACATCTAACATATATTTTTTATAAATATAATAATATATACTAAGTTAATTATTTAATAACTCTTTAACACAACTAAGCGGATAGGGAGTTGTTTGCATACGGGAAAGAGTAGATCATATTAGGGAAAAAGAGTCCCAATATGGATGAAAATCATGAGGAAGCTTTAAATTGATCATTTTCGTATTCAAGTGGCAGTAATTCTACCATCCGCCTTAGGGTTAGCAATTAGGAGAGGATTAAGGAATTGAGGCTTGAGTATGTATTATATCTCAATAATTATTTCTAAATAGGATGATGATAGGAAGTTGGAATTCTCTTAGTATGTGCCAAATACAATCCAAACCCTAATTGACAATTTTTAAAGAAAATTAAGTATGACCCTATTACGGGTCATTACACAAAACCTTTTTCTTTTGGAGTACCACCACACTCAAGGAGAAAAGAATGGCAGAGGCTCATGGAGGATGGGAAGAATCACAGGTTTTTCTAAGATTGAAAGAGGAAGAGCAAAGTCTTAACAATGAGAAGCCAAATTTGTGGAAGAGAGGCGGAAAGAAAAAGGATGTGAAGGGCCAGTCCACAGAGGAGAAGCTGCTGAAGGAAAGGAAGCCCGGGAAGCAGCAATTGGACACGAGGAGTGGCATTTTTATCAGGGTTGAGAGCAGAGATACCATGATGAAGGTCTTGGAGGACTAGTTTAGAATTGGGGTTGAACTGTTTTGTAGCCTAGTAATTAGATTTGCGAAGTATAGTTGTATTCAGCCCAAATTTGGTAACTGCAAGGGCTTATTTAGATCTCCAGCAATGATATGCCGTGTTATGGGTACAGCCCATTTTGTTTGTTTGGAATCATGATTAATCATGTGTATGTGATAGTAGACAAGTGTAGGAAGGGATAGATGAATAGAACTAGCAGGCCTTTAATGGCAAAATAGCCGTTCGTAACAGTCACATATTTTGAATGTAATGTACTTATTATTACATATTAATTAAATATATATATAAATCACCAAACAACCAAAAAATTGTGAGACTTCACTTTAGCAAAAACTGGCACTATAAAATATTGTCATCAGAAGAAAATTGTGTCCCAAAACATTAGTAACAGCATGCAAGAAACTTGGACATGTCATAGTGATCTAAGGACCAAAAAAGGAGTAAAACCTTTAACTCCTAAAAATTTCCACACCCCAAGAATATACTCAAAACAGCAACATAGAATGCAACACATTAGCTCAATAATGTTATAGGGTGCTTGCCACAATATTGTACAACCAAATACTCCATCGAAACTCTCAAATACATATATACAATTACCGCCCACGGCCACGGCCCCGGCCCCTTCCTCGTCCACGCCCACGACCAATAGGTTTGCCTGAAAACAATATAAAGGATCACAAAAAACTAAAGACAACATAAATCATATAAAATGTACTCGATCCTAACTGAAAATAAAAGTCATACCAGCAGTTGCCTTCTTTGCCTTGATTCTTGGTGTATCCTCCACCAGCAGCGCTTCCAAGTTCAAACTATCAGGCAAAATATAGTACCGAATATTATTTCCCCTGATACTGAGATGGTCAAGTGTTACAGGAGCTTTCCCCTTAAGTGTTAGTTTAACTGTCTTCAAGTGTGTGTTCATGCTTATGTCAACCCCTGTTCATGATACAAATGCGGCATAAGTTACGACAGGGGGTCATTGCCAATTTACAACTATCATTGGTTCAAGGAACCAAAAGAGAAAAAATAAATATCTTATGTCTATGCCATAGCCTGATGTCATATTTTGCAGTCTAAACTAGTTCAAGGATGCAGAACTATAATTTCAATGATCTGGAATTATTAGGTTTCTAAACAACATTTTCAAATATTGTCACAATAATTAACTCAAAACTTAAATGACTGCAATGAAATAGGCTACACAAAATGTAAAGATTAAAAAAAAACAGCTTCCAGGAAGATGAAATCAAACTAATTAGTAACAGGGAACCCCTTTGGTAAATTGTTTGCAAGCATTATTGTTTCCCCACCTCTGGGCCAATAAAAAGTGATAGATTGCCAGGATTGAATAATTGTTTGTATGACTAATACAAGACAGCACACCTAACACGAGGGAAAGCTGGCACAGTCCATGGCAGATTGAAGACATCATCTCAATATCTAATAAAAGATGGGATGTTGGGAATATTGCATCATTTATAGGCTTAGATACCAATTCTCTGCTGAAATGGTCAGATGTTGGTTCTGATGCGTCTGGATGCTTTAACGCATTAGGATGCTGCACAGATTCTCCCAGGAAGCACATCCTGGGCCTGTGGGTTCTTGCTGGATGCGCTTCTATGGTCGGATGTTGGTTCTAATCTGTCCGAATGCTTGGGTGTGTTAGGATGCTACACAGATTCTCCCAGGAAGCACATCCTGGGCCTGTGGGTTCTTGCTGGATGTGCTTCTTGGTGGATTTGCTACAGCGCATCCGGCAAGAACCCACAGGCCCAGGATGTGCTTCGTGGGAGAATCCAGGAAGCATCCGGGCCCATCTAGAAAGCATCCGCAGCCAAAAGGCCTTTTAGATGTCAATTTTAGCATGCATTTAATTGATGATGATGAGAATGTGGATTTTTTTGAGAATCCTTATGATTCTGAATTATATATATATATATATATATGGCCGCACCCAAATCCATCCAAAATCTCCCAAAAAAAAAATTGCACATCAGCACTCCGCACCCACATCAGCATCACTAACTCAGTTTATAGGGTGTATATAATAATTATTTTTTAAGTATGTTCAAGATTGTTTAATAGCTTATTATATTAGTGTTACAAATATTGACTTGTTAAAAGTAAAACAACTCAATTTAGTTAGGGAAGTTGTATACTGAGTTTCCTATAAAATTAGGATATGGAAATCCTACAAATATGTGTATTGACAAAAATAGAAAACTGAAGTATTGTTATTCAATATTAATGAATAAAATTGTTAGAAAATTGAAGCATTGGGAGTCATGCATTAGATTGTTAGCTACTATGACTGCCATATTTCTTATATGGTATCAGAGCAGGTCTAATGAAATAGGTTGGTGAGACTGTTCTCTCACCTGAATATGAGAAAATTATTATGAGCGTATGTGAGGCCATATGCATCTATATTTTATATTTCTTTGATTCTGTTTGCTAATAATCTGAGATGTGAAAAGAGGCATTGCAAAGGAGTCGCAAGACTTATGTAGCACCATTGGGAACAATATGCATTCATATTTATTTTCATTTGTTATCATATGAGGTATGCTGTACACAGCACCAAATAGTTAAGTCACAGAAAATGTAAGTCTTCATCTCCAGAAACTCAATCCCATGGAGATAAGTGTGCCCTTATCAGCTATTAGCAACGAGGAGTCTAATGGTGTCAATGCTGAGGAAACTCCAAAAGCACGGCATTTAAATGGCAGCTTTGTGATACTGAGGAAACTCCAAAAGCACAGCAAAGCATTTGGCCATGCCTTCAGAGATCATGTAAAAGATGAGCAATTGCAAAAGAATTTTGCAAAGAGTCAACACATTGACCAAACTAATGATTTTGTTTTACACGAGTGTGATAAATATGGTAAGCTTTGCCAAGCTCTAATTACTATTTGGAAGTGCTCTGAATTGCTGAATGAATTTGTAATGCTGACCTTGAGAAGCCCCAAATAGAGTGTCTCCTCCAAACAGCAGAAGCCATTCACAAAAATTATAGTTTGCAAATTTGACTGGCCTCAGTCATAATCTGGGTAAAGTGCTATGACTTCCTCATTTTGTAGCTGAGCCTCAATGGGCTGTTTTAGGCAATTATTTCCCTGTTGGATGTGCCTTCAATGAACCCATAGTTCACAACCAGTATTTTAAGGGCAACCCAGATTACAACCCCAAACACAACACAAAGTTCAGAGTTCATTCTGCTAAATGTGGGTCTGTGATGATGACGATGGTGCTGCAAAACAAATATGATAGTTTTTTCATTTAGCTTTCTGATAGTTTTATAGTGGTGGGATACTATAATATACTTATTGCTAGTTTAGTGCTTCAAAGTGTTGTATGTTGTCAAAGCAACTCAAAGTCAAGATGCATCATTAGAGAGTCCATTCATCCATTGTTAATGAATGAGACTTTAATTGTGGTGTCACCAAAACAATGTATGTAAAAAATTTAAAAGTGTATTTGGAGTGCATGATCCATGGTACCCGACACTCTTATAGTTTGTAGAAGAGTTCATGTTGGGTGGGAGGGGGTGTATATTATTTCCTCACAACTGATAAAATGAGCCTCAAAAGAAAAAAATTGCTATGTAGCAAAATAACTGGAAGATGGAAGCACTGTGTTGTGACGTAAGCAGACATCACCTCATTGCAAATGGGGACCCTCAGTTTTTTGCTTTTGAAGTTTTGTATAAGTGTATCAAATTTAGTCTCCAGTCTCTTGCCAAGTTCAGAAGTATTCTTAAAAAGTGAAAGGGGGAAAGCATAAGTAAATGTGTATTCTGATGCCATGGAGGTGTTTAGAAGGGCCAAGGGATGAAGATCAACATTGCTTGAGGTCAATTCTAATTACTGTTTACAAAAAGTTGCTTGTTTGCTTTTTCAAAAAAATCATTTTGACACTTCTAAGACAATTGGGATTTTCTTTTTTTCACCCGCTTTTAGCTTCTGTTTTTTTTGTTTTTTTTTTATTTTCGATTTTTAGAAGTTTTTATTTTGGAAAGGCCAAAGGTTACGTTTGTGACTAAGAAAAGTGAGAGATGACCCTAGCGTAAAATTCTTGTTTTCAATGCCAAATTCATCTAGGATTTCATGAAAAACGAATGGAAAGTTTGAAATGTCCCTTTTCTGATTTTATATGATATTTCAAGCCTCTAATCAGATCTTTAAGATCAAACAACCAATATTTCAAAGATCCACCAATTTCTCAATAAACCCCAAATCGGGTATGCCGGAAATAGTGCCAAAAACTCACAACTTCACATATTATTAATAAATCTGAAAGTGGACATTTTTATAAAAATTTCAGCATCATAACAATCTACAAAATGACATTTCCAGAGCTGTATAACATTTACATAACAGCTTCCAAACGGAGGACAAAAACAATGCTCACCGAGCTCCCGAAAACAATACAAAATAGCCGGAAACACCACAAAAACACTAATAATCTATCACAGAAGTATAATCATACCCAAATACATATATTCAGCTCTATTTTAACATCTTAAAGTCTAAAATACAGCAGCAACCCAAACTAATATGAAATACTCAACCTGAAACACCAAACTCTTACAAAAAACACACCCGAAAACTCACAAATCTGCACTGTTCAGCACAAAGGCAAACTCTGTATGAGCATGCACATGGAATGGCTTCAAACTCCCGTCCTTAGCCTTCTTGGAAACCTGCAAACTCCCATTCTTGGGTCTCCTTCTCCACAGGTTTGGCAGCATCTGAAGAATAACAAAGAAATGAGCAAAAATCAAGTTCTGGAATGAGCCCAAAATGCCTCCAAAACCCCTTAAAAGAGGGCATAACCCTAACTCACGTCCAAGAGGGGTTAATAAAATATAATTTAATAATAATTTTTATTTATTAGTCCATTGGTTTCTAAAGATTAGCCCCTTTTGCCGAAACTTCACCTTTTTGGAGCCTGCCTGCCTTAGCAAAGTTTATTATTTTTAATTATTTGAAAAAGGGGACATGACAAGTCCTCCCCTCCCAAATATTGCTTGTCCTCAAGCAATGAAGGTTGGAATTCTCAAGAATATGTGCTCCTTCCCAAGTTGCATCCTCTAGTGGTAATCCTTTCCATTTGACCAAATGCTCTATGACGCTCCTGTTTCTCAATCTTTTCTCTCTTGTATCCAAAATCTCTTCTGGTATCAAAACTAATTTCCCTTCATCATAAAGAGGTGGTAATTCTGTAGATACTATGGTTTGCTGGCCTAGAACCTTCTTCAGGCAAGATACATGGAAAATATTATGTATTTTACTGTTTGGTGGGAGCTCCAATTCATAAGCTACCTCTCCTACCTTCTTGATGATCTTATAAGGCCCATAGAACCTTGGCTTGAGTTTCTCTGCCCCACTCCTCTTCAAGGTGCTTTGCTTATATGGCTGCAACCTAACAAATACCAAATCTCCCACCTCAAAAAATCTTTCAATTTTTTTCCTATCAGGATATAACTTTTGTTGGTTTTGTGCATGTTGTAGATTATCTTTGAGAGACTTTATTATGTCTTGGCTTTGCTTGACGAAATCACTTGCTGCAGGTACTCTGCTATCAAAAAGTATTAGATCAACGAAGGAAAGGGCATCATAACCATAAAGAGCACGAAAAGGAGGCATACCAATAGACATGTGATGAGATGTATTGTAACAATACTCCCCTAAGTGTAACCATTTCACCCAAGCATGTTGTTGATTTGAAACATAGTTCCTCAAATATCCCTGTATCCATTTATTAACTATCTCTGTTTGTCCATCTGTTTGAGGGTGATAGCTAGTATTGGGAGTGAGTTCAGTTCCTGCCAAATGAAAGAGCTCCTTCCAAAAAGAGCTGAGGAATCTACTGTCTCGATCACTAACAATGTTTCTAGGCAAGCCATGTAATCTAAAAATTTCCTTGAAGAACAATTCGGCCACTTGTGATGCCTTGAAATCAGATGTGATAGGAAAGAAATGTGCATACTTAGTTAGTCTATCTACCACCACATATATGCAATCCTTACCTTGAACCTTGGGCAACCCAGTGATGAAGTCCATGAAAATACTTTCGCATTTTTGTTCAAGAATAGGAAGTGGCTGTAACAACCCTGCAGGAAAATTTTGCTCACTATTGCTTTGTTGGCATACCATACATTCCTTAATGTATTTAAGAACATCCTCCTTCATACCTTTTCATGAAAACCGCTCTCGAATTTGCCTGTATGTCTTTAAGTATCCCTGATGACCAGCCAAAGGTGTGTCATGAAAGGCCCTCAATATCCTCTCCTTAGTTTTTGATCTTGGCACTAAAAAGATCCTATTTTTGTAATAAATCAATTCATCAACAACCTTGTACCTGTTATCATCCACTAACTTATCCAAAATCTTGGTGGCAAAGGAATCTTTAGCATACTCTGAAATTATGGAGACTTTCCAATCAGCAGAGATAGATGTTAGGGAACACAAAGTGGGCTTTCGTGAGAGAGCATCAACAACCACATTATTCTTTCCTTTCATGTATTCAATATCAAAATCATAAGCTTGCAATTTGCTTACCCATTTTTGTTGACGATCATTCAAATCCCTTTGTTTCAAGAAGAACGTGAGGCTATTATGGTCTGTCTTTACAATGAATCTCCCACGTAACAAATATTGTCTAAACTTATGAAGTGCATGCATGATTGCCAACATTTCCTTATCATAGATGGAGTAACCTTTCTCTGATTGATTTAATTTTCTACTCTCAAATGCTATTGGATGTCCCCTTTGAGTTAGGACAGCCCCTATACCTTCTCCAGAAGCATCACATTCAACAACAAAAGGTAAAGAGAAATCTGGAATTGCAAGCACAGGGCATGAACTCATTACCTCCTTAAGCTTATCAAATGTTTTTTGTGCCTCTTCTGTCCAAACAAAAGCTCTTTTCTTTGTCAAATCAGTCAAGGGGGCAGCAAGTTGAGAAAATCCTTTGGCAAATCTCCTATAGTAGCTACACAACCCGAAGAAACCTCTCAACTGTGTAAGATTAGTAGGTCGAGGCCAATCCAAAATTGCCAGAATTTTTTGTTGATCAACCTGTACTCCTTTAGAACTTATAATATGTCCCAAATATAGGATCTCTGTCAAACCAAACTCACATTTAGATAGCTTAGCATAGAAGGATTGCTGCTCCAAGATTCCCAAAACAGTGTCTATGTGTTTTAGATGCTCTTCCCATGTTTTACTGTAAATCAAGATATCATCAAAAAATACCAAAACATATTTTCGAAGATGCTGGCTGAATACCTTATTCATACAAGATTGGAATGTTGCAGGTGCATTAGTGAGGCCAAATGGCATAACAAAAAATTCAAAGTGCCCATAGTGACATCTGAAAGCAGTCTTTTCCACATCTTCACTCCTCATTCGGATTTGATGGTACCCTGATCTTAAGTCAATTTTTGAGAAGTATACAGCACCATGTAACTCATCAATGAGTTCATCTATGTGTGGTATGGGATACCTATTTTTTATGGTCTTCTTGTTTAGAGCCCTGTAGTCTATACACATTCTCATTGTACCATCCTTCTTCTTGACAAGTACCACAGATGATGCAAACGGACTAGAGCTAGGCCTTATGAATCCCATGTCCAGGAGTTCTTTAATAGTTTTTTCAATTTCTTCCTTATAACCTCTTGGATGACGGTATGGGGTTGTTATAACTGGTTTGGCACCCTGTTCTAACTCTATAACATGCTCAAAACCTCTATCTGGTGGTAATCTTGGAGGCAAGTCATTGAAAACTATACTATGCTTATCAAGAATATTTTGAATTTCAAAATGGAAATTACCTCGATTCTTTGGAGAGCTTGTTGGATGGATTATGACTCCTGGTGCCCATGCTACTTGTCCTCTTCGAAAAGTCCTCTCCATCCTCTTTGCAGAGACCGCCTTAGGTGCTCCATTCGATAAGCCTCTTAATATGACTTCTTTCCCATTGGAATGAAATTTAAACTCCATAGTTTGATGGTTCATGTAATAGCCTCCAATAGAGTGCAACCATTGAACACCTAATACAAGATCTGTCTCCCCAATACCAACCACACAAAAGTCATCACATAACTCATAATCTTCTAAGGTCATCTTGAGTTGTTTCACCACTCGTGTGCAAGGCATAGTGAATCCATCAGCTACAGTAACATTGAATCCCTCAAAATCTTCTACTTTAAGCCCTCTTTTCATGACAAATCCCTCATCAATAAAGTTGTGAGTTGCCCCACTATCAAGAAGAATTGTCAACCTTTGCCCTGCTAGTACCCCTCGAATTCGAAAGGGATGGTATCTTGGGACTCCTGATAATGCTGCTAAAGTGTCATCCTTGCTGATTTCTTTTTCTTTCTCTTCTTCTACCTCCTCCTTAGTGTCATGAAATTCTTCATGCTCATCTGAATCAGATTCTGAAGCAACTTCAATATAGTGCACTTGACCTTTCCCGAAACATCTGTGTCCTGAAACCCATGGTTCTCTACAAGTAAAACAAAGCTTTTTCCTTCGTAATTCACTCCTAGTCTCTTCATCTACCTTCGTTTTTGCCAAATTTATCACATCTTTTGGTGGTAGTGTTGGGAAAGTCTTTTTTTGAAAATTTCCCTTATGTTGCCAAAGATTTGGGGGTTTTTGATTAGTGACTGGTTTCATACGCACGCAAGTTTCAAATTGCAAGCTTCTTTTGATAGCTTCCTGTAAGGTTGAGGGTGAGAAAGCCTTAACCAAACCCTTAACAGAATCTTCTAAACCATCAAGAAAAAAATAAACAATCCTCTTTTCACTCATATCAGGTACCATAACAGCCACTTTTTGAAACTCTTCTATATACTCATTAACTGATTTGGTTTGCTTCGACTTTGATAGTTCTTTAAAGTACTCTTCATCATCCTTGAGGTCAAATCTATCTATCAATTTTGACTGAAATCATCAAATGTAGTTACCTGATCATGACCTTGAGTAGTCATTCCGTGATACCACCAATCATAGGCTGCATCTTCCAAGTGTAGACTTGCAAATTGAAGAGCATCACTCTCCATGGGGTTAAGTGTGAAGAAAGTCTGTAATTTTTGTAGCCATGCTCTAGCTGAAATTTTATTTGTTCCATCAAAAGTAGGTGCTGTAAACTTGCTTATTTTATTTTTGAGCTCTCTTCCACTTATGTCATGCTCCCTCCTGTTCTCTTTTTTGGGCATCAAAGTGTTCATCATATCCACATATTCTCTAAAAGGAACCGAACTGCGAAAGTCATCATCTAAGCCATTGTAAGTAGCTCTTAATGCAATCAAGTTACCTGTAACCTCTTCCATGGGATTAATAGTTGGATTCGGTACTGGTGGCTCATCTGCAGGCAAGAAAATAGTTTTGGTTGATTAAGATTGTGTGAATTTCAGATTTCTTGACTCCTCTGAAGTGCTCCCTTTCTCATTAATAGATGTAACTCCTTGTAGTTTTTCTGTCAATATTTGCAAAGCCTCTCTAGTTTTTGCCAAACTATCCACTGTTTGCTTCTGAGTATTTTGGATGTCTTGGAAGAATTTCTTTGCCATCTCATCTGGATCAGCCATACTTTTCCCTTACTTGGATTTTGTACTTTTACTTTCAACTGGAGGTTTGATCAAAATTTCTTTATTCTTTTCTCACTGCAAATATCTTTTTTCTCTTTCACTTAATTGCATGCGACCATAAATTTTGACATGCAACTGATTAGAAGCAACATGCAACCATAAATTATGACATGCAAGATTTGGGTAGTTGTCAAAACTAACATGCAAACTTTTACAAACCCTTAGGCTGGCAAGAGCATAACTCTGATACCACTGAAATGTCCCTTTTCTGATTTTATATGATATTTCAAGCCTCTAATCAGATCTTTAAGATCAAACAACCAATATTTCAAAGATCCACCAATTTCTCAATAAACCCCAAATCGGGTATGCCGAAAATAGTGCCAAAAACTCACAGCTTCACATATTATTAATAAATTTGAAAGTGGACATTTTTATAAAAATTTCAGCAACATAACAGCTTACAAAATGACATTTCCAGATCTGTATATAACATTTACACTACAGCTCTCAAACGGAGGACAAAAACAATGCTCACCGAGCTCCCGAAAACAACACAAAATAGCCGGAAACACCACAAAAACACTAATAATCTATCACAGAAGTATAATCATAGCCAAATACATATATTCAGCTCTATTTTAACATCTTAAAGTCTGAAATACAGCAGCAACCCAAACTGATATGAAATACTCAACCTGAAACACCAAACTCTTACAAAAAACACACCCGAAAACTCACAAATCTACACTGTTCAACACAAAGGCAAACTCTGTATGAGCATGCACATGGAATGGCTTCAAACTCCCGTCCTTAGCCTTCTTGGAACCCTGCAAACTCCCGTTCTTGGGTCTCCTTCTCCACAAGTTTGGCAGCCTCTGAAGAACAACAAAGAAATGAGCAAAAATCAGGTTCCTGAATGAGCCCAAAATGCCTTCAAAACCCCTTAAAAGAGGGCATAACCCTAACTCACGTCCAAGAGGGGTTAATAAAATATAATTTAATAATAATTTTTATTTATTAGTCCATTGGTTTCCAAAAATTAGCCCCTTTTGCCGAAACTTCACCTTTTTGGAGCCTGCCTACCTTAGCAAAGTTAATTATTTTTAATTATTTGAAAAAGGGGACATGACAAAGTTGTGAAGATTCTTGATTCCAATACAGGAAAACTAAAAGATATGAAAACTCTAGGAAAATACTTGTTCCAATATCAAGTTTATTAGAAATCTTGGAAAAGTTAGGAAAACTCAGGAAAAGCCATAGGGAAGAACACTCATGGAAGCATGTTGATTACTGAAGTTTGCCTATCTGAAAGATTTTAGAAATTTGTCAAATCTAGAATTCCCACTATAACTCCTAGAGATATGAAAAGTGAGAAATCACCCTAGCGTAAAATTCTTGTTTTCAACGCCAAATTCATCTAGGGTTTCATGGAAAAAGAATGGAAAGTTGTGAAGATTCTTGATTCCAATACAGGAAAACTAAAAGTTATGAAAACTCTTGGAAAATACTTGTTCCAATATCAAGTTTATTAGAAATCTTGGAAAAGTCAGGAAAAGTCGAGAAAAGCCATAGGGAAGAACACTCATGGAAGCATGTTGATTACTGAAGTTTGCTTGTCTGAAAGATTTTAAAAATTTGTCAAATCTAGAATTCCCACTATAACTCCTAGAGATATGAAACCACTCTCAAACATTTTAACTATATATATATATAAGAAACAAAAACATGTGACTTATACAATTATACTTAATTGTTAAATTTTATGTATGTATTATGCCCTCCAAACTCAAAATACCCAAAGTCAACACCAAGTTCACCTTGTCAAGCTTGGAAATTCTCAACCCTACATTAAGATTTGGAAGAATCCTCATTGCCAATTGAACTCCGACCTGTTGTGACTTTTCCACACATCACCCATCAGAAATGGGACCCCGTGCCTTCTTCAGTTCGCTTGGCCCTTATTAGGTTTGGTTTCTCGGCAACTCTTTTGTCAATTTCTCGAGTTTCTATTGATTTAAGTAAAAAATGATGTCTTTGGTGTTGAATTCTAAGATGGCTGCAAATGTACTAACAATTTCCATTGTATTGATTGTGCTCCAAATGCAAATGAAAGCTTATAAATATGAAAGGAGACATGTCTTTACAATTAAACAACACTAGTTAACATATTAATATAATAGTAATATAAACAACCATATATGTAACTCATCTTAAGCATATATGTAATATATTATTATATAATAATATATAATATACATAATTATATTATTATATAATAATGCATAATGTATAATATATATTATATTACATATATCTATATATATATATATATATATATATATATATATATATATATATATATATATATAAGATATTTATCCAAAATTATTTACCATCAATAAGGTATCTAATGTCAAAATCAATCTGCCTAAGGCTACAACCTTAACACTCCCTCTTAGCTAGGGAGGATTTATAGAACACATTATGTTCTCAAGAATAAGAAGAGATATCATCTCAATATGATATTCAATTCACTATGAAGCTAAATTTCTTACCTTTCATAACACACAATTGAAGCAATTTTCATAACTTTTAAAACCCCACCTTAAGTGCGGTCTATAGTAGTAACTATGGTGTCCGGCAAGATCCGGCCCAAACAACCATAAGAAGTTGGTTATCATGGTGTCCGGCAAAATCCGGCCCAAAGAACCATGATAACAGGTCTACCATTTATAAGATCGCCACCTTACAATGGTTACCTTATGTCAGTTTGTTATCATGATTTTCAGCACTCTGGGACAACAACTTAATGAAGTTTGTCATGATAACAAGTCTACCATTTATAAGATCATCATCTGATAATGGTTACCTTTTGTTTATATATGTCAATGAAAGATCGTCACCTTTCATTACATATCATATTTAAAGTAGTAACCACCATGAACCCAGCCAGAGGGTGGTACAAAGGTTTTCACCTTAATTTCCTCTCACTGAGAAGAATGCATTACAAGGAGTTTCACTTAGAACTTCTCCTCGTAGAGAAGATATCATTCACAAAGGATTGCACCTCAAAGAAAATATTCTCCCTCTGAACAATGATCTTGGGAAGTCAAGTCTAGTGGTTACTCCATTAGAGACTCTCTTCCCCCAAGGATTCCTGTCACACTCATTCTAAGTCTGATATCAATCTTTTGATTTTCTAGTGATAACTCAAAACTTACTCATGATGCACTCAAGAGTAGGCCCATCAAAATCATGCAGTCACACACATGTATTTCTAGACTCCCTCTGAATATTAATCTTCTAAGCTCCCGCAATGCCTTCAAAGAAGTGTCATACTCCCTCTTAATCAATAAGACTGAGATCACTGAAGATTAACTAAATAACATCCTCAGTCTTCTCCCTCTCTTTCAAGGTTACCTGAAATATCAACCTCCCTCTGATTCTCAATCTTCCTCTTTTTCCTGTAATAAAGTTCTGGAAGGAAAAGATCAAAGCACGTAGCTCTTATAAAAAATATTGAAATACAAATAAGAGAGAGACTTGTGCAATTCTCAAAATAAGATCTTTTCAATAAAACATAGATAAAATCTGTAATTTTAACATATATAGTATATACATATATTCCATTTAAATAGATTAAAATTATCTTTTCGATAATAATATTGTATAAATTTTCCTTTGATTACACCAATTATCTAAAAACGTTGTAACCATACTAAGAAATAATCTAATTAATTATTAATCATAAATGACTTTAAGTTAATCCCTATCTCAAATATATATATATAAATATACATTTTTATATATATGCAACTATACAACAACATCTTCAAATAATTAATAATAATGGAAACAAGAATTTGAAATATATATCATACCTTGTTTAATAAAATATTTAAAATAAATAATAAGAATGACATTCATATATTACCTTATTTAACAAAGTATATTACCTTATTTATTTAACTTACCATAGTTTGTGAGAGGGGATTGATGTCTGTTCAGCCTAGAAATTAATTTCCCAGTCTTGGTGATGATTTGATCCTCCTACACTTATGCTTTCCCTCTATTTGTAGTTCTCTTCGTAGTAATATGGTTAAATAGATGCCATGTGACTGGCTGCATAAACCGATATCGATTTCTTCCTTCGTTCGATCCTTCCTATACTTCAAGAAATATCGTTCCTGTGTGGCATGTAAC
Source organism: Cupressus sempervirens (assembly GCA_028749045.1). NCBI lineage: Eukaryota > Viridiplantae > Streptophyta > Pinopsida > Cupressales > Cupressaceae > Cupressus > Cupressus sempervirens. The sequence continues at coordinate 696,182,616 of CM053783.1, forward strand.
CCACTTGCTAACACTTCTCTTTCTCAGTTAACGATCTATTTTGTTTTCTCAACTTCGTTATTGGCAGATGCTGGGTCCATTTTGTGTCAAAATTGTGATCTCGTCATGCACTCGGATGAATCGATCGAGACTTGAGACATTCTCTAAATATGATCTTTGTGCTCTGGTCAATGTTATCCGTCCGATGCCCTGTTTGACTGCATGCCACCTTAACTCCCGAGTGTTTGATACAGTTTATGACACATTGCATTTGGTACATTTTATGAAACACGTTACTTTCTAAATGTTTGATGCCAACGTCAATATGATTATACTGGTCTGTGTTCATGTTTAACTCTGTAATTCGACAAGAAACTCTGAATGCATTTTTCAACCTCCTCCTTTAAATCATATTTTTCATCGATTACACCAATTTTTGTGTATCATTTCAATTTTATTTACAGTTCACTACAGATCTGGAACTTATCCTATCTGCAATACACATACACTGTTCGCTGTAACTATGTCTTCCACCTACATATATTGGGAATGCTATCAATAAGTATATCTTTAATTCATGCATTCAGCATATCTTCTTTGATTAGAAATATATATGTTACAGAAGCATTTTGCTTGAAACTATTCCTCATGTTCAATTAACCAGACCAAAACAATTTTCATCCCTTTCCATTAACCATGAAATATCTCTAAAATCTGACAGGCCTAGTAGGGAGCCTGCTCTGATACCAAGTTGAATTCTAAGATGGCTACAAATGTACTAACAATTGCCATTGTATTGACTATGTTCCAAATGCAAATGAAGGCTTATAAATATGAGAGGAGGAGACATGTCTCTACGGTTAAACAATGCTAGTTAACATATTAATATAATAGTAATATAAATAACCATATATGTAATTCATCTTAAGCATATATGTAATATTAATATGTTAACCATATATGTAATATATTATTATAAAATATACATTATTATATTATTATATAACAATGTATAATGTATAATATATATAATATATTATATTACATATAATATATATATATATATATATATATATATATATATATATATATATATATATATATATATATATATACATAAAAGATATTTATCTTAAAGATTATTTACCATCAATAAGGTATCTTGTAACAACCACTTTTCCCGGGGGTTAACTAACAACTAACATATCAAAGAAATACAGTTATTACTTCATTTTCATAGGAAGAGAGTTGTATCAGTTACGTTCAAGTGAATGAGATTAACAGTTATAGTCAATTAAATGAAAATTTCATAGTTAACAATTGAAAACACCATCAATGAATTTACTATGGACATTAAAATCTACATACTATGGAATTTGAAATCAAAATCAATCTAGGGATGCTTCTACAAACACCCAGGTTAATCCACAAATACCACTTAGGATCAAATGACGATTATCATGCAATACCACTATATCAAAATCAATTGACAATTACCATCAAATACCACTATATCAATTAGGGCATCCATTACTATTGGATTATTTAGGGCATCAGATACCACTGTATCAATTAGGGCATCCATTACTATTGGATCATTTTGGGCATCAGATACCACTATATCATTTGGGGCGTCAGATACCACTGTATCATTTAGAGCATTGAATACCACTTATATCATTTAAGGCATATATTATTATTGGATCATTTAGGCATCTATTATCATTGGATCATTTAGGGCATCAGATACCACTGTATCATTTGGGGCGTCAGATACCACTGTATCATTTGGGGCATCAGATACCACTGTATCATTTAGGACATCAAATATCATTGTATCATTTAGGGCATTAAATACCTTTGTTCCATTCATTTTCTTCCTATTGCTAATTGTGGTAATAACATAAGATTACAAGATATACTCATAATCATTATTCTTATAAATGAAACACTGAAACAACAAGCCTATAAGCATATTCTATATTCAGTTGGAAGGTCAACCGATCTAAATGGTTACCAATTACATTGACGAGAAAGGTCGCTTTCATTAAAAGAAATAACTAAATTCAACGATATAAATTAATCCATCATATCTTCTACTTGTATAAATATCATAAAAGTAATAATACCTATTACCAATAAATGTTTGAATGCTCAACTTATCTTTATCTGATGCACGTCATGACATCTCGTAGAGAGGGGAAACATTGTCATGGGGTTTAACCTCCCAACCACGGACCTTAAGCTTATCCCCACACTTTCTTTAACTAGAAAGGCCCTCCCTACCCGGAATAGACATGGAACACCTTGTTAGCCATTGAGCATCCTGGTATTTAATCACACCACTCGACTTGACAACAAAGAATAAATTAGACATGCATGAGCTATTAAATGATTCCTTTTAAATAATAAATAATTGTTATGTCACATATGATTTTGTTTTCTATGCTATTACAGATTCCTCTCTCTTACCTCTTCACCCTTTTCCTTGGCCATACAGTCAGGTGAGTCTGAGGTGTTTATATCTCAGAGTAAACCAACTCATTCTGCTGATACTCAACTAGTGTATGAAAATTACATGTTCCTATATATAATCAGCTTTTATAACTTGAGGAAAATAATATTAAGACTTGCTGCATTACAATTCGATTCTGTCATACAGCAATAAGAATTAAAGATTTATAGACTTGACATGAACAATTGATCTTGGCTTAGCAAGGGAATAACTGGCTTACTGAGAAACTATTCAGTGACACCAAACAAGATGAAGTTCAGTTTTTCATGGAAATATACCTTACTGCTGAAGTATAAATGCAGTAATAAATTGATAAGGAAAATATATATACATATCAATCGATTATGGAAAGTCGATCACATAAACTGGTTGTTGAAAGAAGGAAGAGCCTTGGCTGGGTGCTAACAATCTAGTTCTTCCACTGGAGAAATTCCAAATGCACAGCTCTAAGTGATTAATAATCACAACTTTCAGCAGAGGTAGAAAAGAGAAGGTACAGACGTGACAAATATTACAAAGATAAGTCGAAAATAGAATGGGGAGAGAAAATCAATTCATGTCCTCGGTTTCTCACGGCTCCCAAATATATAGAGGCATTCGATTTCTCCAAGGCTCCCAAGAAGCCGTAACTCATAAAGAAAAGGTTTTGCCTTCTTGGACGCCGATATAATATGCCAAGTGTGCATTTCAGTTTCAAGTAAAGAATTGAATAATCAAAGAAAAGAATTTGAAGGATATGAATCAAAAAATATTATAATCAAATTTATTTACTTGCACGTAAATATATTTTTATTAAGATGGTACATAGTAAATGTTTACCCAAGGTCGTACCTTTTAAATATGTACATCTAAATACATGTTTCATCTTGGAAAATTTATTTTATCTTCTTGTACATGCATTCAAATGTACGTATTAAATAAATAAAATCTTATATAAAAATAATACTATGATGTCACCTTTAATTTATATCTGTCTATGTACATAAATATGTATTATAATGATGTGGTGGAAAAGTCAACCAAAAGCCATTTGAGGTACGCATTAATTAAGTTTAAATGATTAATATTTTAAATGTTTACTTAATAGCTCATGCGTGTCTAATGTGTGTATCCTGTTATGCAGTCGCTAGGTCGTTGACCATGGTGATTCACAATTTATACCCATTTGCCCAGTGATGGTGATGCTCCTGTGCCCAATTCTTTTCTGACAATACTTCCACCCCTTTGACATGCTCCCTGCAAGGAAATTCTCCGCAATTAAATCATATTACTATAACAAATTATTAATCATAACAGCTAAACGCCTTTTTAATTCCATGAATTCATGATAAATAATCATCTAGCATGTTATCTTCATATGAAATTATCACGACTAACCATCTTACCATTTTGCAGGATTATAACAAATTTAACTGTCAACTAACTTTATGTGAACCTCAACGGCTATATGAACATTTTAAATTGGGTCGAAAATTGAGATGTAACATATCTCATGTCAAAATCAATCCGACAGAAGCTACAACCTTATCATTTGGATCCCATCCTTTTTAATGCTTCCATTTTAACAACTTTACTGATTAAGAATTGTGATTTTGGAGAAGTATTGAGTTGAAAGCCCTTTCAATTACGAGCCAGAGAAATTTCAGGTCACTTGGTGAGGTTACTATTTTTTAGGAATTTATATTTTAAGTAGGTTTCTAATTGGCTTAATTTTGAGTTATGAAGTGGTTCCTATCTTTAGGGTGTCCTATTTTTTAAAATCATTTGTTTTTAGTAAGACTCAAATTGCCATAATTCCACTTTTGAACAGACTTGCTATTTCTAGTAGGACAAGTGAACATTGATCAGGAATGAGAAAATGGATATCCCAAAACAAGATAAAAAAGAAAAAGGGTAACTCAAAGAGTGGAAAATATTGAGATGGGATCAGAGCACAGTGCATTGCTCATTTCTACGAAGGTTTGAGAACTGATCAAATAACTTATATAGGGGTGCATGTAAAATCGTTGGGTGAGCTCCAACATTGAGAGCGAATGCAATGAGCCAAGTTGGGAAAGCAATGCAATGAACCAAGATGGGAGAGCTATGCAAGGCGAGTCCAGACAAGAGAGCATCAATAGTGAAATGTTGGTCAAGCTAATCACCAAAAAAGCTTGAAAACATGAAAATTTATCTTCAAGAGCTAATATACTAATCAGCGTGGGTTCCATAAACAAGGCAGAGTCCACTAATGGAGCTCAATTTATATCACATGTTCAATGAGAAACTAAAAGGCACTCGAAAATCAAAGGCCAAGGTTGCATTAGAAGTGAGGAAATCATTATGTTTGGAATGCAACAATATGCGCAAATCAGTAAAGGGAGAGAACACTTAAATTTGATGCAAATATTTGAAATCTTTGTCATACTTTACAATGAAAGCCATTGACATGCTCTTCAAATTATGGAATCTTTCAATTCAGTACATAGTAGTATACACACCAAAGACTTCTTGAAAGCATAGATAAATTTTTGAAAACTTGGGTGTACCTTCAAGTGCAACTAGAGGTACAAAATCTACCTCTCACTTTCACATACGCTTAGGAGTGTCATTTCATGGCAACAAAGGAAAATGTTGCAAAGAAGGAAATTTGTTTTCATGGTATTTATGCACTCATAGGTGCTGATCAATAAATTGCGGACACTTGAATCCTCCAAAGAGGCCCCACTACTCATGTATGCATATATGATAAGATTCAAAAGAGAGAGAAAGTTGGAACTTGGATTCCCAATCGCCATAGGAGATGAAGTTGAAATGTGCCCCCACCTATAGGCAAACAAAAAATCAGCAGATGAGCTCCATTTCTATCATTGGGCGCTTTAACTGACAAGAGTGGTTTATGATCCCTACAATTGGATCAAAGTGGTGTCTTGTGTAAAATACCAACACAATGTACAGCTTGAAGACTTTTGGGCCAACATTGTAGAAGAGTACTAGATCAAAAGGAGTATGTTTTCTAGATTGTCACTCAACATGATCAAAGCGTGCAAAATCACCCAAGTACCAAATCAAGTTGAGGAAGATATAATCGTGATCCAAACCAGATATGAGGTGGAAGAGAGGAGCATTAAACCGTATGATTGGTCCAAGAAGGAATTAACGAAACCTGATTCAATATCTACATCAATTGGGAAACTTGCCAAATGGTGGGTTAAGCATCAAATTAGCATATTGAAGGTGTCTGAAGATAGCATAACTTATAAATAGATGGGTTGTTTGTCGTTGTGCAATGCTATACCAAGGTAGTCATCAAGAGTGAATCAAAGAGGGGTAAATTTTGCCAGAAAATGTTAAACAAGGAAAAGGGAAGCGTATTGCCAAGAGGTGCAGGTGAGAGGTAGCCCTGACTAAGGACACTCAACAAAACTAAGGACCAAATTGTTGTAGATGAATACAATGTGACAAAATTGGATCTGGAGCATGCCTCTAAGAAGCTGGTTGTTAAAAAATTGAGGATTTTGCCCATGCAATAAAGGAGCTTATTGCTTAAGAGCTACTAAGCTAATAAAGTTGTCATTGAAGTTTGGTGATTTCTTAATGTAGTGCTTGCATGTTCTCTTTGTTCCCTCACTTAGAATAGATTTGCTTTCAAGTGTTTTGATGAATATGGTTGATAATATTGTTGGTAAAGTCACCTTGCTCATACCTTTTGTTTGTAAATTATTCTTAAGAACTGTGTAAGATTTGTTCTAAGCCTTTATGTGGATACTTCTGTCTTTGATGCATATTGGTCATTATGATGGTGTTCATCAGGATATGAGAATCTTTTGCACGCCCCTTGAAAATTGGACCAACTTTGTGTAGTTGTTGAATTTGGCAAAACACAATTTGGTAGACTTCATTGTAGCAGTGTTCATCTTTCTAGTTCTGAAGGGTAGAATAGAATTCCTCCACCTACTACTCTCTTCAAGTTTCTACATATTTTTGAAAACCCCCATAAAAAGAACTCTTATTGCAATGTCATTTGAAAGCTCCAATAGTCAATATTGTTTGAAGTCAACTTGAGAAAAATAATATAATGCCCCTCCTGGTATTAATGCATCACATCAACCATTGAGCTTTTCCATAGTAAAGAACTGGCCAAAAAGGAACCTTGGAATCAATTGTTGATCTTTCACAATCTTAGCATACACGCGATTGTGATCAAAAGAGGATAGGATATCTCAATATTTTATTCTACTATTGGTAGGTCACAAAACACACATCAACATGACTTATTTGGGAAGGCACTGAATGTTGGAAAATTACTTGTCTCATATCCAAGTTTTCTCAAGAAGGAAGTTCCTCAAGGCATGATCAAGTCTGCCTATACATGAAAATTCTAGAAGAAAGCAAAAGGGATCGACATAAGGAACTTGTAGATAAGATACGATAAATTTATTAATGTCCAATAAGAGACCACAAATGGGTCGAAGGGACTAAAAAAGCGTACAAATAAGGCCATAGCCAATAGAGGGAGCATCAAATGGTGTTTGCAGAAAGAACAACAAAACAGAAAAGTGAAAAGACAGAAGAGCAAGAGAATCTAGGAACTCCTCACAAGTGAGAAGTAGTCCAGAACTGAAGGATACAGTCTAAGTCGGAGGTGTGTGGTAGCCCCAAACCGTCTCAAGAAACCACTAGAGGTGAGGTGATGATGCTGAGTGAACACTCTGTGATATCTCATAGGTCTAGTATGACCCGAGGAAAGGTCGAGCGACCTCCTCACTCCCTAGGCAAGGGACCCGAGGGTGAAGAAAGAGGTGATGAGCTGGTTTGAAGCCTATCTCAGCAGGGACTAAAGCTCGAGGGCGTGATCATGTAATTGCGTGACCTCCTAGAGGTAGAGGGCAAGGCATCATTGGTCGGTGTAACTAAAGGAGGATAGGCTCTTGCACACCCTAAAAAAGCAGTAGAACCTCCCCTAAATCTCATAATAAATAGGGCAACAAAAGATAAAATGGGTCTCCGTCTGCACCATCCCAAGTGAGCAGAAACGGCAAGTTTTAACCTCTCTCTCAATCAGATGATCAATATATACACGTAATCGATGAGAGCCCACCTGAAAGGATCCCAAGGAGATGTAGAGGGTGCACAATGACCCCGTCCTGGAGATCCATATAGTGCTCAGCATAAAAAGTCATCCTCAAGCAAAGTCCCCCCCCCCCCCCCCGCCAGGGTTTTTCCACGACATGATGATACATTGTTTGTAGATGTCGGTCCTAACATGCTCATTTAGCTCCTACCGAGAGGGAAGAAGGTGAGTGGGAGCATCTAGAGAGAACTAAAAGGGGGAAAGGCAATCCATCGAGATCCTAATTGAACCAAGAAGAGCAGAGACTTGGGAAAACCAAGAGCAAGCTCTGCCAGCCAAATTGAACCCCGCAACGGCCTTGAAAGAGTAATAGGCTAGGTAAGAATATCTATGGCGACCCTCAGAGGAATCCACAAAAACCCAAAGTCGATGGAGGTACCAAACCAAATCAAACATAGTCACAAGCCTGAGAGGATGGGCACCAAACTCAGCCAAGATGATACTAGGGGGGGGTGAACCGATGACATCCGATTATGTGTCGAAGAAAGAAGGCTTGGACTCTACACCGAAGCCCAATCAGACTAAAGGAGAGAGGACCCCCAAATAATTGAGTTGTAAAGGAAAATCGATCTAACCAAAGATTCCAGAAGGGACATCTTTATCCTGGTATCGTGAAAGTGATGTCTGAAGCATCATCTCTCTAGCATAGCTAAGGAAACAAGCCCCAAATTGACCCAGGGCTGCATGGCAGTCTCAGATTGAAATGGGATCCAAAGAGCTTAACCCCCAAATACGTACATGAGGAAGTAATCTCAATCTCATCCCCCTAAAAGTAGAAATGTAAGTGTGAAGTCTTGAAATAGATGAAGACCATCACCTGAGTCTTGCCAAGATCCATGACAAGTTGCCGCGAAAAACAAGAGGCCAACCCAACAAGTAGCCTCTAGACCCCTCTGGGGAGGAAGCCAAGATAAGATAAGATAAGATAATGATATTAATGTCCAACAAAAGACCAACAAAGGGTGTATGGGACTGAATAATTACAACAATGAGGCTGACAACAGTAGGAGCACACAAAGGTGTCCGGGGAAAAATACAACAACAACAAGATAAAGCAAACAAAGAACCAGAGAGGAGGCCAAGAAAGAGACTAGGAGTCCTTTCTAGACGAAAAGAAGTCAATCACTGAATGATAAGTATGTCAATAAGTAAAGGCCCTGCCTTGTAAGTGGCCACTAGTAGAGGAGTGTCACTGATGCAAATAGCTGGTCCGAGACCTGATGCATCTAGAATGCCTAGTAGATCTAGTGGAGCTAGAAGGCCTTTTCACCCCACGCAAAGGAGATAATGGTGTGAAAAAGGCAGTAATGAGCTGAGTAGATGAGTACCGATGCGGAAGCAGTTACTGGATCGTGCTATCACGGAGCATAGTGACTTCAAACAATATTGACTATAAGATAAGATAAGAGAAGAGAAGAGACCTGCATCATCGACAAAGAGCAAAAGGGATATCAAAATCTGGTGTAGGTAGCAGCCATCATCAGGAAGTGAGCAGTTGCGGAGGAAGGACTCAAGCTCGCCAATGTAAATACAGAAGAGAGTAGGGGAGAGAGGGCGCCAAATTCTCATAAACCACTTGCCAAGTTATGTGTTTTCTCATAATGGGACCCGACAATAATTACTAGTTGGGCTCCGCTCGTACCACCTTTCATACTACACTCCACGTCATTTGCTTGAAATTTATTGCAAGTCCAACCAAAAAATCACTTCTTATCCCCGCCAGCTTTTCTATTTTGTGTAAATTCATGTGTTTGATAATCTAAAGAGATTATCATTTATAAACTTTTAATTTATCGCCCACCTATATATTTATTCCTACTATAGTCATGCGACCCAAAAATTGCATCCTTGGCAATACGACAGTAGTTTCACTGCTACCTATGTGTGAACTACACAAAGTTGTAGATTAATCTATGAGTCTATAAAAATCATTCATCACGGTGCCTCCATGTTTCATGATGTATGTCTCATTGTCAACTTGAATTGCAAGCTAGAGATTTTTTAAAACTTGCAAGCTTCTATACACATCCCGACTCAAGATGATGACTAACGACTTCTCCAACATCAAAAGACATCATCCCCATCGAAAGCAACATTCTTGATAAATCAGCAATGCAAACAAAAATATAAAAAAGATGACATCATCCCCATGAAATGAGACTAAATTTGAAGTAGCCATGCAAAAAGCTAGTCCTCACAAAAACAACAATGTGGTCCAAGGACACAGAGTAATATCATTTCTCGTATTTGAGACAAGCATTCTTCCATGTTACCGCTAAAGAGGAAAAAAATTGAGTCGAAGCTAGTTAGTCTCCAATCACTCACCACGTGGTTAAAGGTGGGTGCACAGACTTGATAGCTAAGAATACCAAGTCGATGAGATGAGTCGCCAAAGCTAATGAAGAACATCGTATGTCAATTGTCAACCTTATGGGATTGAATTCAATGATTCTTCTTAGAGATCATAAATATCACAAATGCTTCAATCTGTATGTTCTAGTCACGATGGAATCCCAAAATCAAATACTTTCTCTCTAATCTAGACTCAATAACATAAGGTGGCATATTTTAAATCCATGATTCTTGTAAACAGACAATTCAATTATTTGAACTCTAGCCTTAATAATGATTTCTCCATACTGAAAGCGTCTTTCATAATCTCCAAGAAATAATTTAATTAACTGATAATGGAGATTTTAAAAAATCAGTTTGCTTGAATTGTTATCCCAAGTGTTCGAATTTGCTTTGATACCATGTTGATTTTTGGAGGATGTTGCAAATGTACTAAGCACTGCCATGTTAGGTATGTGTGTTCCAAATGGCAGCAAACTCTTATTTATAATAAGCATAAGCTATGAAGCGACATGTCCCTTCATCGGACATGTCTATTTGGGACATGTCTATTTGTTAATTAGATAATAAATATAATAACAAATTTAATTATAGTTCTATATAAATATATATACCTATCAATATATATATATATATATATATATATATATATATATATATATAAAATACTATTAATGTCTCCCATATAATGATAAACTTATATCTCATATATAATGAACACACATATATAAATCATATCTCATATATAATTATATATATTCATAGGTTTATCCGACTGAAGCTACCAAACATCAAAAAGTTTGATCTGAGTCCTTCGTCTATTTTTGAACTCCTATATAAGACCACCCTTTCTCATTTGTGAAGGAGAGATTCGAAGAGAATGTTGCATAAACACTTAAGTAAATTCATTGTTCAATTGTTGGTGACTTAAATATCTTTTGCAAATTGCATGGTTTCTCGTCTCACTTAGAGTAGATTTTATTTTCAAGTTGTTAAATTGAATGAAGGATTCAATGAAACAATTATTGTGAGATTAAAATGTTCATACTTTTGATTGTTGGATGATTTTCAACTATTGTGAAAAGTCAGTTTGAATTTGTGATAGAATGCTTAATTTCTATTACTATATTTATTGTTCAAATGTTGTAGTTTATTTGTGATATGAAAATCCTTAGAACACATTAGAAGATTGCATCATTCTTGTGAAGTTGAATTTGTCGAAGCAAGAATAAGTTTCAAATTCCAGTTTTTTGCAGCCTTGTCTTCAAATTTTGTAGGATTATTTCATAGGTCTAGTTGACAACTAGAAATATCTTCCTCAACCCTTGATCTTTTTACTATTTTTTAAATTCTCAAAAGAAGTAGAATCTAGAAGCTTAAAGGCAAAATCATTCAAAAACATTAAAATTATACCATGCAAGTCCCCAAGGAGGTTTTCCGTAAATCATCCTACCACGAGAGCCTATTATGAACAGAAAAATCGCACGCATTTGGACATTCAATGATCTCTAGCCAATCACTACCAAAGCGGTAGTGAAATTGCATTAGTGACAAAACTATCTGTGCCAAAATGACTAAAGTCAGGATCACTATGCATGTGGCAGCGACACTCATCTCATATCATATGTGATCAAAGTGGCAATGATCTATAATGGTGGCTACAAATACGACAATGAGGACATGGTGTTCTCAAACTTTGTATTCGTGGTTGGATGTGTATGTCCCCAATAACAGCTCTTGGTTGTGTGTGAATAGATGTGTTTGTCCTCAAACTTTGTGTTTTTGGTTGGATGTGCATGTCCCCAGCCACAAATCTTGGTTGTGTGTGAATATATGTGTTTGTCCCCATTCATAAGATGGTGTCAGTGATTAGAAGTGTTTGTCCCAAGTCACAGGAGTTGGTGATCATGATTGACCATGTTTGTCCCCAATCATAATTGTTGTGAGCAGATGTGTGTCTCAATGTTCAAAACCTTGATTTTGAATAGATGTGTTTGTACCTATCTGAACATGATGTACTACCTTGGGTACATGTATTAGTCCCTATCCTCGATTCCATTGGGAACATGTATTTGCCCTATTCCTTGGATGAAAGTATAGTGAGCATAGTGAAACTAGTTCCACTATCACTTGTCAGGATTAGATGACAGTCCCTACTCATACATATGATGCATTACTGAGTGCAGTCATAAAGTATTGTTTGTCCACTTTCCGCATTTAGAGAATGATGCAAGGAATATTGCATCATTTATAGGGTGCATATATTACAATATCTCTTAGGTTTGTTTAAAGTTTGTTTAAAAGCTTATAGCCTTATTATATTAGTGGTACAAATATTGAGTTGTTTAATAAAACAACTAAATATAATTACAAATGTTGTTTAGGGAGTTTCCTATAAAATAGGATATGGAAATCCTATAAATACGTAATGTGTATTGAACGAAATAGAAGACTGAAGCATTCTTATTCATAGATAAAATTGTTAGCTTCTGGTACTGCCATTTTTCTTATAGGGAGAAATGTCAGACTTCATGGTATAGGTTTCCAATGCTACCACAAATTCTCAAACACAAGTAGTCTACAGAAAGTTGGAAAGCTTCATGCAAATAGAAAGTAAACATTGTTGTAATCTGCGTAGTGAATATTTCAATTCCCTGGGATTTCAGTAAAATAACATGGAGCACATAGAATGTCAAGTGGGAATCATTCTGTAGAGGCCTCTATCAACTTACTATAAGGTTTGGTTCTCCTTGTAAAATCGATGGCTATAGATAAACCTCTGCATTTTGAGTGGAGCATAAATGTACATTTACACTTTTCGAAAGGGTGTGCTCTACAAAGAAGTATTAGGTGCCCTAGACCTTATTTTTCTGCCCGTTTTCAGTCCCAATTTCCTTGCAGAGGTTAAGCATGCTCTGCAGGCATCCAATAGTCATATCTAAAGACCTACACCTTCTATTTGCCCTCCACTAGAGTCACATTATTGTGATTGAGTAAAATCTCCGGACAGCACAAGTGCACATCGGAGCCCCCAGAACCTCCTCCTCACAATTACAATATGAGATGTTAGTTGAGCTTGTGGTTCTACGTTTTCTGTACGCTGTGTTCTTGTGTTTTCTAGTTTTCTTTACGGAGTTTTCTAATCTCTATATTGAGGCAACCGCTCTTTTGTTTTTATACACTTTTTCTTAGGAGATGTTCATTAAGAATTAAGACTAGAATAGAGAAGATAGTAACCAGCCTTCTCTAGAGGTCACTCGGGTGTTGAAGCTGGCCCAAGCTTTCAAAGCTGTTGTGCCTGGGTTGCCACAAACACTCAACATTGTGCTATATGTTCAAAAACATATCATTTGAAGTGAGTTTGGACTGTAGCCATTGCAGCAGTGTGCTGCCATTATTTCTATGTCCATCAACTCAAACACTCATTGTTAAGCTTAGAACCAGCTAGTTTGATGGCCTTACAAGAGGCGGAGTGCACAAAGATAGAAACCATGTTATTACACTTCTTACTCTAGGGACTGAATGGAATACAAATGCTTCTTAAATATATTAGCACAGGAAATGCACATTAAGGCCATTAAAAAATGTATGTTGCCATTTTAGGGTAATGTCCCATTTTGAATCTTCCGCAGGGATTGCTTCATTTCTTGCTTGTCCCTCTGGTCTTTCCATATTCCCTAGGAGATCCGCGAGTTCCCTGCGCTCCAGATTTTCATGTCAATAGCCCTTGAAGCAGGACCGAGGATGGATTTCTCTGTGGTATAGGCCTAAGGCTAAATCTCCTCTATGCTTTTCCCAGTTGTTGGTTTCATCACCTCAGCCACCCACTGCCCTGTTTCGTCATCGATGTTCAATAAGGTCTCTATCTTGGGCTTTTTGGTTTTAGGGGTCTTTCCCAGACATTTGCTGACCATGTCTCCAACTGGAAGGGTTGCTGGTACTAAACTTCTCTTCTTGCTCACAGACAATTCGAACCAATTAGGAACCGGATGATTATCCTTAGGGGGAGGGGTCTGCAGTGCGGGCGTAGGACTGAGAGCCATAGCACCTGATGTGATAGTGCCTTCTATGACTTGCTGACCAGCCTACTCCATTCCACTAGTGAGAGATTCCCATGTTTCTTCTTGATCTTCCACCACGTCCAACTCTATAGCCGCAGTTTCATCGCAGGACACGCTCTGTTTCTTTGATTGTTCCTATTTCCTTCGACTGCAAGAACGTGTCCACTTGACAGACACAGGGAGGTGAACTGAACCTTGAACAAGGTATTTAGGTTCAGCCCTACGCCTCGACTTACCTGCAATGGGTGAAATAACAATTTGGTTAGAACTAGAAACAATCACAGGTGAACTTGAACAAGCTTGAATCCTTTGAACATCACAAGCCCTTATTCTTGAATGCCTTTGGTTTGTGAGCTATTGCCCTGTTCGGGCTAAGACAAGTGAAGTTCTCGCATGTAAATCGTCTTTTTCGGGAACTAACCAATCAATTTCTGGTAAGGGATAGGCTTCAACCTTCTCAATGTAGACAGGGTCTACTACTTCTTCATCCTTCTCGATCACCCCTGAAGTATCAAATGGGAGATTAAATTCCTTAATTTGTGCAAGAGTTAACCTAGACCAGAGCTTTCTCCTGACTTCAAAATTGGTTTGACTATTGGCACAAAAATCCTCTAAATGGGGAACATGTGCAATAGAAGAAGTAACTTCAGAAAACTTCATGGAAAATTCCTGGCTGTCGAAACTTAACCTAGGGGAGTAGGTTAGCAAGTTCAGGGACTTGGATCTCTGTTTTGAGTTTGAGAGCGTCTTGAATGGTTTTACACTTGTAATGCCCAAACTCAACGAGAAAATTATATCCTGAACCTTTCCTCACCTTACAACTTTTTTCAACCTCAGCCAACTGCCTGCACACTTCAATTAACACCATACGGTCTAGACAATAACGGGGAAGTCTCAATGGTTTACCTTCATAACCTCCAACTCTGAGATATGTGAACCGTGGAAATTGGGCGAAGTAACTAGCATAAATATCAATCGAGTGGCCTCTTTAGTCAATCTCATATTTTCTCTCCCTTGTAACTCGAACACCATTTTGGCTAGGAATGTGCCCTATAATATCTTGAAACCGTCAAGGCTTTTGCTCTTCTGTAAGAGGGGGTAGTATTCATAGATGGGCATACTTGGGTTCCAATCTGAATGTGGAAGGCCTTTCCACTCTTTGCCACACGCCAGGATGTAGAACAACTAAGAGGTCATGTAAAAGTCGATGGTTCCAAAGGATTGGGAGAGCTCTTCCTACAACCTAGTTGCTATCATATCCGCCTAATCAATGAATTTATCTTCCCCTAGGATAGTCTAAACAAAGAAATACATCCAATTTTCCCAATAGAAGGCATGAGGATTTCCTTTTACCCTATTTAGCAATGTGATAACATCTTTAATCTCCGGGATCATATGCTCTCTGGTCAAAGATTTAGCAAGATGAGAACCTCCTCTTTCAGACTTGAAAACCCAACTCTTGACGATATTGTTGTTCAGTTCTCTAACATTGGTGGAAAATTGAGCATAGGAGGAACTGATGGTCCAATCTTCATACACTTACCTAGGAGGGATTCTCAGAGTGCCCATAACAGCAACCCTGCTCACGTATACCACGACTTCACCATTAAAAGTGTGAATACATTTCTCAGTAGCATCGTATCTATCCCTACAAGCTAGGACTAACTCAGGACAAGGGAAAGCCTCTAGGAATGCGAACCCCTGCAATAGACCGCTATCTATGACTTTTTGGGATATGGAATCGGGTGGCGGATTTGCGAACCTAGCTAGCAGTTTGTTTGTGTCTTCATTGGCAAGGAAGGTGTCTTCCATGTCAAGGAGAACGCTACTTATTACGGACTCTAATTTTGTTAGGGAGCTTTGGACGGAAAAGGGTAGCCATGAGAGGGTTAAATCGAAACGAAAGATACAAAAAAAAGCTTAAAAGAAATGCAGAAGGAAAGACACCTTAAAAGCGAAGGACTAAGAACTCACTAGACTTAATGTATGCAAAATTCCAGGAAGCTAAAACTCAAACTATTGCCGCGCAAGCCCAGACGAGACAAACCATTAACCCAAAAGCAGAAATTGTAGGGAATGAAAACAAGGCAGGTTGCTTTTTAAAATGTAAAGCCTGGACTTGAATGATTCATACGGATGACACGACTAGTGACAAGACAGAAGTTACGATCATTAACTACTCACCCAAGTTCTGCACGCACCGCCACATACCTTTTAATTATTAACCTTAACTCCTCATTAATGCGGATCTTCTCCGTAGATTTGGCGACCTGCGTAGCTGTTGAGCTGCCTAAAAGACACATGGCGTCAGAAGTGCTCACCTTTATGACTGGGTGAACATAAACGATTGAACTATCAAGCTGTTTAACGTTCACATTCAAGGTTGCAAAATATTGGAAACTACTCTCATGACTTGCCCTGAAAAAACGAGCTTTTGAACTTTGAACATGAACAAATGAACAAGTGTGTTCAATGTTCATGTTTCATCCTAGCGCTGAGTTTTAGTTTCCAAACACGACTGACCTCCTTAAAATGACCAAGGTGTCCGGTGAACCTTGAACCTTGAACACCGAACAAGGTGTTCAATGTTCAAGTTCGCAGGTCTGTTCAACCGAAGGACTTAACAAGGAGACCGAGAGAGATTAAATTGAAAAAGGAACCTCTTAAAGGCACTAATCTCGTTCAACACTTACCTCTTAGTAATGACCATATGTAAAAACAAATGTGGACCATTCATGGGTAACACATCTCACTAGTTAAAATGCTCTACGATGATGGACCTTGAGACTTGAATCCTGCAGTCATAACAATATACACAAATATCAAAATATCCATATATACACTTAGGATTAGACCCCAGATTATATTCATAGACTTAATAACACAGTAATACTCCATAAATATATTAGAATTCGGAGGAAGAGACATGATGGGTCCCATTGATGCATGTTTTGTGACATTCATTAACACAAACAAAATAAAAAGTATTCTATCCTCTCTTGAATAAGGAAACCTAAAATGCTAAACACTGTGAAATTGTGTGATAAGACAATCCCAAGGTTTACACTGTGAACATGTGACTTTTGTGGGATATAGACTTAGTGAATTGATGTGATATTGTTGGTAACTCACAAAAGGACTTACATAATTGTTCCTGGATATCTACAACTCTTTTCCCTCAAAGCGTTTGGAACACAAAACTAAATCAGATTTCAAAAAAGATGAGGATTTGTTGAAATCTTATCTAAAACCTAAGTAAACTGATGAGTGGATATGTTTTCACACATGGATTCCTTGAGAAGCTTCCTTTCTCCATAAGGAAACAACTACACAGATTTGGTGCAATCTCCAAAGGTAACAAAGGATTTTCATATTGTGACATTCACCCAAATACCCAATGTTGGCACAATCCAAATGAACATCCACAATCTAACTAGCACTGAAGTGGGTTCAGACCAACCATACACTTGAATTTCTAATCAACAAACCACAAATAGTATGAAACAAGGAATTCATCAAGCATCTCCACATTTCTCCATTAAAACCACTGAACATTGAATAAACTTTCAGAAGTAGAAACCATGCAAAATGCTGAAAAAATACACAAAATTCCACCATATCTGCAATGAAAATTGTATATTAACTTCAACATAATAATGTTGTAACAACACACAAAATTCCACCTTATCTGCAATGAAAAGTATATTAAATTCAACATAATGATGTTGAAACAACACATAAAACTCCACCTTATCTGCAATGAAAATTGTATATTAATTTCAACAGAATGTTGGCACCAATCTATGATCTCCTCTTCCTGATGCTACTACTACTTGCTTGCTCCTAATACTATTTGATTTACAGATGTGAAGGCCAAGCGTTTATATAAGCTTCCCAATTACAATGAAGGGCCCACATTGATTCTAAATCAACAACCAACATTATTCAATAAAAACCCTAATTAGGAGATTACAAATTTTAAGTACATATCCTTTCAAGAATGTGTTATAAGTAATGATTATCATTAGACCAAAATATCAACCTTTCAATGCCCAATACAGCCACTATAGTTATAGAATCCACAGGAGGTGGCTAAACCAACAAGCCCTATGAGGAATGCTAGCACACTGCCAACAGAATGAACCAATAAGAAAATTAATTGTAGCATTGCATTAAATGACTTCCACATATCTACTTGTGTATAAGTTAATTTGGATGAACTTGGACATGTCTTCTTGGAATTGCTTAATTGGCTAGAGATGAGTGGGCACCACCTCAACATTTATTGCTTGCAATATTGTGTACTTCATCACAAAGAAGTGATATCTCTTGATACTCAACATATCTTTTAAAATAGTAATTCAACTTTTCAAATGGTAACCTCCTTCTTACTCAACATATCTTTTAAAATAGTAATTCAACTTTTCAAATGGTAGCTTCCTTCTTTGCCAAGGTATTTCCCTCAACAACTCCATCTAGAAAAGCTCTCTTCATAAAGGCAAAGAAACATCTTAGCTCTCCCTTGCTTTAAAAAGGACTAGAGTACAAATAATAGTCACCTTGTACGAAAAAATTAATTAATTAAAGAAGCCACTTTTCAAAAACAAAAAAATCTCTGTTTTTCTCAATAAAATTCAAAAACATACTGCTTACACAATATAGATTAAAGAAATAAACATTCACTTCTACTAAAATTCAAATTTCATTTAAATCATTCAAACATTCAATTGTGCTTTCAAAAAATCACTAAAAAGCTGCAAAAATTATGAAATCGATTTATTCATAAAAAACTGACATTAATTATTTTCACAGCAGCAATTGAGCTTACAGATTCACAAAACTCAATATTGAGTTCGAACTACAACAGTAGAGGTGATTTGTGAGGGTTTCATCCCTTCAACCAAACAGCAAAGGTGATTCATAGGGGTCTCATCCCTTCACCCAAACAGCAGAGGTTATTCGTGGGGTTTTCACCCCTTCAGCAAAATAGCTGAGGTAATTCGTGGGGGTTTCGTCCCTTCACCCAAACATACTCAATAGCAACAACCATATTCAGCATAACAAAAAAACATAGCAAAGTATGTATGCATATATGACATATGTATATACTAAGTTACCAATGCTGGTTCAGATGCTGACGCTGGTGCTGGTGCGGGGTGCTGTTGTGCGGATGCATGGAAGCGTTTGGGTGCGTCTATATATAAATATATATATTTTTTAATATATATATATATATACACACTATAATTTATGCATGCAAAGAAATACAAGATATATAAAAATAAACCATTCCATAGAATTAGCATATTCAAATTGAAATAACAGTAATGTCTAATTAGTAAATTACTCAAGTTCAAGATTACAATGCAATTCAAATTACAAAATCAAAAAATAGTTCATGGTTCAATGTTGATCAATCAAGAGTCAAGGCTCAAGATTCACAAATGAGAAGAATGAGCAATGAATTGCCTATATTAGGGCCGTTTTAGGGTTTTGGGGCAAAAAGGAGAAAAAATATAATAAAAATAGTTATTAAACACATGGTTTATTAAGTCACTTAAGTGACTACACACTCAAACAAGTCGGATGCTCTGCAGATTCGCACGGATGCTCTCCTGATTCTCTCTGGATGCTTTCCCAAGCATCCCGTGCACATCCACAAGAAGGGAATGCGCTTCCTGTTCCAATCCGTGCAGGCTCCAAAAGCATCCGCGCATCATTGTGCATCAGCAACCCCATCTGCCCAAAACCCAGATGCATCGGAATCTTAGTGTGTCTATATATACACACACTTAGAGTGATTTGTTAACTTGTTGTGCAAGGCAACTAAACAATCTAATTCTGCCCCATTCTAGAAGACAGTAGAAGGATTCATTAACTTTCCGTACAAGCCAAGTAAACTATCTGATTTGGCCCCTTCCTAGAAATTGGTAGAAGATACAAAACAAAAATAAATAATAGATACAAAAAAAAAAAAAATTTGCAAGAAGATAAAATTCCACAAATAGCAACAATATGATTTTTCTCTTATCTTTTTGCATGACGACAAAGCTTGCATAGTTGGCAGCCAGCACTGTCGTCTAGGACAAGTGGCCTCAAGGTCAAAAGATCTTTGAATTCCTCTACTCCAATGCTTTTCAATTGAATCTCCTGTACTGTCAGCAATCTTTTGCTTAAAGCATCTGCTACTTTGTTACTGATACCCTTCCTGTGCTTAATAGTGAAAGTATAGGACTGCAAAAATTCCATCCATTTTTTGTGCCTCAAACTTAGTTTCTTGTGTGAATTGATGAAGCTTAAGGCCTAATTGTCTGTGAAGACCACAAATTCCTTGGGCAACAATAATGTCTCCATTTTCTAAGTGCTTGCACTAATGCATACAATTCAAGATCATAAGAAGAATACCTTGATTTGGCTTCATTCATCTTTCACTTAAAAATGCAACAGGTCTTCCTTCATGACTTAAAACTGCTCCAACAGCAATGTTGCTTGCATCACACTCCACTGTAAATAGTTTCTCAAAGCTAGGTAGCACCAAGATAGGTTTAGTAGCTACCTCTTTCTTCAATCTTTCAAATCCTTCATCCGCCCTTTTCGTCCACACAAACTTTGTCTTCATTACTAGTATCCATAATAGGACTACATATCTCACTGAAGCTCTTGATGAACTTCTTATAAAACTGTGCCAAACCATGAAAACTTCTGACAGTTGTACCTGTCTTTGGTATAGGCCAAGTTAAAATTGCTTTGACCTTGTCTTCATCCATCTTCAAACTACCCTGTGACACCACAAATCCAAGGTAGACTAGTTCTTCTTTCATGAACTCACATTTCTCAAGGTTAATGGTCAGCTTTTCTTCTTGCAACCTTCTCAAAACAATTTCCAAATGTTTGAGGTGCTCTTCCTTACTCTTGCTGTAAACTAGAATGTCATCAAGGTAAACTACCACAAAATTACCTATATAATGTTCCAATACTTCATTCATTAGTCTCATAAATGTGCTTGGTGCATTTGAGAGACCAAATGGCATGACCAACCATTCATATAACCCTTCAGTGGTTTTGTAGGTTGTCTTCCACTCATCACCTTCCTTCATTCTAATTTGGTAGTACCCATTTTTTAAATCAATCTTGGAAAAATATTGTGCACTACCTAAACAATCCATCAAATCTTCTATTCTAGGAATAGGAAACCTGTATCTTATGGTTATCTTATTTATTGCTCTAGAATCAGTATAGAATCTCCAATTACCTCCTTTCTTTGGTGCTAGCACAACTGGTACTACACATGGACTAATGCTCTCTTTGATCAATCTAGCAGTTCTTGAATCTGCTTGGCAATCTCCTTGTTTTGTTCAAGAGTCATCTTGTAAGCAGCTTTGTTTGGCAATGACGCTCCTGGCACAAAGTTTATCTGATGACTTATTGCTCTGTGTGGGAGTAGTGTGGATGGTGTACCATCACTAATGATATCCCTAAACTAATCCAACAAAGCTTGTACCTCCTTTGGTAAAACATTACGTTTCTTCACCTCTTCTTCTTTGGGCTTCAGCATGACAACAAACCCAACTTCTTCTTTCAGGTCTTTTAGGAATTCTTTCCCACTCACCAAAAGTATTTTGGCAGTAGCCTTCTCTGTCTTTTCTTCTTCCACTATGGACTGTATCCTATAAGTGACTCCATCCTTCTTGAAAGAATATTTATTCTCCTTCCCATGATGTCCTGCCTCCCTGTCATACTGTTGAGGTCTTCCCAACAACAAATGACAAGCATCCATGGGGAGTACGTCACATAAGATCTTGTCTTGATACTTTCCAATAGTGATATTTGCTCATACTTGTTCATTCACTAGGATGTTCTACCCTTTGTTCAACCAAGTCACTCTATAAGGACACACGTGGCATTTTTGCTAATCCAAGTTTTTGTAGTGCTTCCTCTGACATGACATTGTCAATAGACTTGAGTCTATAATCACCTTGCACACCTTGCCTGATATTTTGCAAGTGTTTCTAAATAATGCTCTTCTCTTCTTGGGTTCCTCCTTTACAGGGCCTTTAACTAGGACTCTCCTCAACATGAGGTTCTCACTTTTTTCTACATCAAGATCCACTTCACCTACTCTGGGATTGTTCTCCTCTTGGATGTAGTTGATTTTTTTCTCTCCATAGGATGATGTTGATGCCTTCTCAGGATATTTGTAGGCAAGATGGCCCAACTTGCCACAGTTGTAACATTTCATATTGCTAAAGTGTGAGCCTCTGCTATTGTTGTTCCCATTTCTACCTCTGCCACTATTATTGGGTCCTCTTCCTCTATTAGAGCCACCTCTCTGACTATTTTCACTAGTTTGTTCATTCCACTTGGAATCTCCATAGTTTCTTTGCTCATTAGTCCTTCCATTAGAACCTCCTCTTGAGCCTCCTCTGAAGTCTCTGCCTCTGCCTCTGTTCTTGGAACTTGAGTCTCCTTTTTTTTTCAACTTATCTTCCACTTTCCTAGCCATTTGAAAACAGCTTTGCAATGTGGTGAGACTAAACAAACTCAATTCATCTTGAATAGACCACTTAAGGCCATTTAGATACCTTGCCACCTCGATGCTCTCTGCCTCTTGTACCCTCGACCTTAGAGCCAACTTTTGAAACTCCTCAGTATAGGTAGCCACATCAAGATCCTTCTACTTGAGATTTTGCCTATGCTTGTGTAACTGAATCTCATAATCCTCTAGCGAATAGGTCTCTTTTATCTTTGCCAACACCAACTGGCTATTGGTTTCTTCCCTTCACTTTCCCTCTCCTCTTGCACCAAATTCCACCAAGTTAATGCTTGTCCTTTCAATCTAAATTTTGCAAATCTCACATTTTGTGCCTCTATTGTCCCTTCACATTCAAAGTAGTTTTCCATACTATCTATCCATTCTAGGACTACCTGAGTGTCCATCTTGCCATGGAACAATGAGACATTTTCTAGGCTCTTTCCTCCAAATGCCTTGAGGGCTCTGATGAATGGTTCTCCTTCACCAAGTGGAGGATCTGGCTCAGGTATTTCATCCTCCAAATCTACCTCCTCCTTACCTTTGGTAAGGTATTCATCTTCTTTTGCTTCGGCGGCATCTTCCATCTCCTTTAACTTGTCTTTCATCTCCTCTATGGCCTCATCAAGGATCCTGGTCTTCTCTTCTAGGAGTTTCTTTTGTTCATCTACTTCCTTAGCCAATTCAGCATTGGTCACCATCTTTGAAGACCCGCTTGAATCTAGAATATACAGCATACCACACAAGCCACAAATCTTATGGCTCTGATACCAATCTGATGGGGAGGGTCGCCTTCCACCCTGGGTTCTACTCTCTTCTAGAACTCCTTAGACTCACTCTTGAGCCCCTAGGGTTACTACCTGACCCTAGTACTAGAGGAACTAATCTCTTCCCTTTCTCAAGGCTTCATACCCAACGAAATTACTATCAAACCACAATTTCTTCTCATGACTGATAAAGATCAATCATGCTCTCTCTACTCTCTTCTCCTCTCTCTGCAAGTTTCCTAACTGAGACATGCCTTGCTCGCCTAGGCCTTGCTTGAACTCAGAGCTAGCTCCACCACACGCACAAACATAAAAGAAAAGAACATATGTACAGAGGATTCTTCTTGATTCCAATAGTCCATTTGATTGAACACAAAGATCAAGAAGAATCCATTTATTGAGCTACTCCTACGTAAAAAAATTCTACTCTACTAAGCTCTACCAACAAAAAACAAATTGCAGACTAAAATTGATTAACACACTGGAAATATCTTCAATTGAATTTTGAAAATTACATTACATTCAAGAAAACTCTATCTACTGAAATTTACGCTCTGCTAGCTTCTACAATTCTTCCACCACTAATTCTCCAACTCTCTAACTCCCTATGCCATCCGAGGACCTTCAGCTTTTACCTTCATGCCAGCTCGTTCAACAAATCATCAAGATTTGGCTTCAACCATCTTCTTCAACTCTACAAATTCTTTCTTCGTTTGTAACTGCTTCATGGATGACGTGTCCTTTTCTGACTCTATGTATTCTCTTTTTCTCTTTTAACTTTTCCGGCTGCGACATTGCAAACAAGTCCTTATTGCTCCATCACACCTCTTTCTACTTTGATTGCATTCCAAGTTGCGATGCTACGCTTGGCTGTCTTCTTAATGTTTTCGCACCTTTGCAACTTATCCTCTAACTGTCTACTTCATCGTTGCGATGCTACAAACAATGGTCGCGACTTCGTATCACTCTCATTTGACTGTTTACTTGACCTTGCGATCATGCGAAAATTGACTTGTGCGACTTTGCTACTGCTTTCCTTAACTAGCATTTCAACCTTCCAATGTTGCAATGCCTTAAGCGCATCTTCACCACGGTTATCCTGCCTTGACTCTTACGTGCTGTGAGGTTGCGAATTGTCTCTTTGCCTTTTGATCGCTATTTCGCTGCTACTGGCCTAACTTAACATTTTCTGCTTGCGACGATGCAAAATAGTTTCTTTTTTGTTTATCGCTACTTCGCAGGCTTCCTAAGTTGTTAGTCTTTTCAAGTTGCGAACATGCACTTAGCTTCCATTTTAATTGTTTTCGCATGTCTCATTTGATGTTAACCTTTGAAGATCGCGATCATGCACTAACCTCTGTTCTAACCTATTTCGCCACTTCGCACGTCTTCCATGCTACATCTTACTGACTGCTGTGATCATGCGAACCAAAGACTTAACTGTTTGCGCAACTTCACATGATTAAAGAACTAAACTGCTTGTTTGGCTGCGAACTTGCGAATATCATATAAATGAGCCTGAGGCCCTCAATGTACTTATTCGATGTGATCCACTCCTCAATCACGAGCATGAAAATTAACTAGGGCTTGGAGTAAAACCCTAGGATGCTCCTGCACCAACTAAACTCCAAATTTCTTATAGATCATCCAAAAAAGCAACAATGCTTACATAGATTCACTAGATGGTGCAATTTTTGGAACCGATTTATTCATAGAAAGCTGACATATATTCTCTTAACAACAACAGTTGAACTTAGAAATTGTATAAAACTCAGTATTGTGTTTGAACTACAATATTATTAGAGGTGATTTGTGGGGATTTCATCGCTTCATTCAGGCAATAGAGGTGATGTGTAGGGTTTCATCCCTTCACCCAAACAGAAGAGGTGATTCGTGGAGGTTTTGTCCCTTTTTTAATGTCCCCTCACTAATTAGGGTTAAAGATAAATAACAATAATAGAATTACATAATAAAATACCATTATAATTATATAAAAGATAAAAAAAATATTATTATAATTAAACATTTAAATTAAATTGTAATATAAATAATAATTAATAATAACATAATGCTAATAAACAATAATATAAAAATGAATAAGTGAGTAAATAATAACAAATAATATAATTTCATAACACATCAACCAAAAGAGACGACTCTAGGTGAAGAACAATATTAAGTGTTGACAACCTATTAACATGCATGTGTCACAGTATTTGATTATTCATAAACAAGTAATTACAAATGGAGACGCAGTCTCTTTATATACAGAATAACTAAGAAAGAAATAGAAACTTTCTAAAAAGCTAACAAGGAAATTTCCATTTTATATAAAACAATGTTACCCAAAGATGCATTTCTAACAAGCAATAGCCTATAACACAACGGTAAATTGTGAGCCTCGCATCTGGGAGGTCTTGGGTTCGAGTATACTCAACTATAACACATAATAATAATTAATCTCAATACATAATAATAAATAACTTGGGCTTCAGCCCATTATCTATCAAAATTAAAAATAAAGATGCAGTTCCAACATTATTTGACTCATCCAAGAAATGGGGATGTCCTAAAAACTTGAAAAAAATCTACAAACATGTAAATAATAAATAACTTAGGCTTCAGCCCATTATCTATCAAAATTAAAAATAAAGATGCAGTTCCAACATTATTCGACTCGTCCAAGAAATGGGGATGTCCTAAAAACTTGAAAAAAATCTAGAAACATGTCCCCATGGCTGCCCAACAAATCAATGCTTGAATTTGATAACGTGTTTAACTTTGACTCTCAAGCAAACTCTCAATTTAAATTATTCAACATAAAAATTATGTGTTAAAGTCTTAGTTACCGGATTCGTGCCCTAGAGGCTGGATCTGGATTCAGATTCAATCTAGATTCGGATTTGTGCCTGGATTCGTGCAGATTCGGGCAGGATCCTTGTTTTACAGAGTGGATTCATCCGGATTTGTGGCATTCGTGCAGATACAGGCAGGATCCTTGTTTTACACAGTGGATTCATCTGAATTCATGGCCCACGAATCCGGATGAATCCACTGTGTAAAACAAGGATCCTGCCCAAATTTGCACGAATCCAACCATGAATCCTCAAGGATCGACGATTTTAAGTGGGTCTAAGTTATTTAATATGACTTTTTAAAATATTTGTTTTGCTTTCTAATCTTAAAATGACCCTTTTATGCATTATATATACTAAAAACTGAAAGATATATACATAGTTCTAAAACTATATATATATATATATACACACACACTCATGAATCCTAATTGGGAAAAAACAAATCGCAAATCCACGGATCTGAGTCACATGCCCGAATCGGTAACTAAGGTTAAAGTTTTATAATGTATATAAGCATGCTCTATCCATGATTTCATATGAATATTTAAAATTTCCCTATATAGTTTAAATTTTCCCTACATTTTATATAGTGATTGTCATGTCCCCATTTTAAGGTAGAATTTTAATAATAATTAGATAAGAAAATATTATTAACATGGAGAAAGGGTTTGGAGCATGTGGTTAGGAGCATTGATAGCAAGAAATTCCGCTTCCTGAAAAATATATGGTGTATCCCCCAAGCTCCCCTAGGCTAGACATGTCCTATTGTCGTCCTTCCCTTATTATCTTGGAGAGCCTCGCCTTTTGCATTCAATGGCCAAAAATGGAGGCGAGTATCCGGTTTCTCCTGCACTAGAGGGGCATAGTGACAGAAGCCAATAGGGATTGGCTCACAGAATACCTCAATGTCTTCAATGCGTACATCCATCCGAGGGTTTCGTTCAAAAATTTGGAGGCCTTGATCTTTTGCATTCTTAATGAGGAGAAGACTAGCAGGCTCAAAGCTAAATTTGAACTTCCCACCAACTTTCAAGCTGGAAACCCTAATGACATTCCTAATGTTGTCATGGTTTTCCCGAGGTAGGGTGTCATGGAAGTTGTTTTAGCCCTCTGTCGTCCACTTTTAGCTCTTGGGCTAATACTATGCTGTTTTGGTTTTGTACATATCGTCCAGGGTTAATTTTGGTTCTCTTAGTGTCTAGTACTTTGTTTCAAGCTCCAAGTTTACAGATGCTTATAGCAATGTACTAATCTCATATGTAATGGACATATAGTTACAGGATGGTGTCTTATCTGTCAATTAGATTCGATGCAGCAAATGGAGGTTAGGAAGTATGGTTATGGTAGAAAGGTCAATTCTTCTCCTTTAACTGTTATGGATAATAGGCAGTTATGTATTTATCTTAGATAGAGTTAGTTTCTTGTTTCATTCTACTCTATTTTATCCTGTTTGGTCATTCGATCTCTGAATATGGGTTGATATCTTGTGGCCCTTATGTTAATTAGTTTTGGTCTCTTAGTTCCTGTCTAATATGATTTGATCAATTTAGGTGTTTTGATTTTTATAGGGGTTAGTTCTTTGATATTCATTGAAGTTTCTTAGGTTTAGTTTAGTTAGAAATTTTTCATTGTTTTAGTGCGACTCCTAAGGCTTGGTAATCACACCTCATAGGAAAGCCAGTATGGCAGATATTATATAATTTGGTTTATTTTGAAGGCTAACGTGATATTTGAGTTCTCTTAGAAGAAGGCCTACTCGTTGTGGAAGATTATCTACGTAAGGGAAATGCTCGTCCCCTAAACAAACAAAGCTCAACTAATTCTACATGATGCAATTTTGATGTAAATGTTCATAAGGGTATCGTTCCCTCATACTTTGTAAATATTTGATATACTCACTGGGGTATGCCCCTTTCAATCTGTAATAATATAGGACATCTGTCCCGGGCTAGACTGGAGGTTTTCTTCTCCGTTCTTTCCTACCAGTGCCCGTTTGAACGGAGTTCAGCTATTGTATTCCTTTTTAAGTTTAATAAAATTTATCAAGGCCTTGGTCGTTCATTGATCAAAAAAAAAGAAAATTAATATTATCAATAATATAAGATTTACAACAACTAACAATAAAAAATTACAATGAATGAATGAATAAATAAAACTAACTACAAGAGAGAATATTGCAGAAAGTATGGTACCTTTTTAAATGGGATTTAATAATAAATAAATATAAATATAAAATAAATAAGTATATAAATAATAAAATATAGACTAATATAAATTAACTAAGTCTAATGAAAAGTCAAGAGATATATAATCAAGAGATGTAACTCATTTAACTTAAGATATAAAAGGAAGGGGAGTTCGTTTGGAAGGAAAAGGAAAAAGAAGAGAGGATAGGGAAAAAAGAAGGATTAACGGAAGAAAAAAAGAATGAGAACAAAATAAGGGACGTTTTCAAAACGTTGAAATGGTGAAAGCATGTGACTCTTTGTGTAGTGCCTCTCTCATTTGACTTCTGTAAGTCATCCTGATGGATGCAACCTTGTTGATCTTTTGTTGTGATGGATCATGATTGTGACCCTGAGTGGTCTACACCGTCGAGGTGTTTGGATTTATGTTTTTGTATCAGTTGCTTTGATTATGCTTTTGACTGATCTATGAGATTATGATGTGATTTATGGTTCACTGAGGTTTGTGCCAGTGGTTACCAGGATCGATTTGGTATCATGAGGTTGTTCCGTGATTATCTTGAGATGTGTGCAAAGATTGCACTATGTACTATTAACATGCTACACTGGACTAGGTTCCTGTAGCAATGGTTAGTCATGTTTATGGCTATGTTCGCTTATGTGTTTTAAGTGCCTTTTTAATGTTGTTTATACAATCATTATTAAATGCTTAAGTAATTAGAATGGATTGTTCATGTTGGATTCTTTGGATATCTGTTCTTGTGTAATGCTTTACATTTGAGATGCCCTCAGGGTCAAATGTTTCACCTTGATTCCAGTATCATAGATTTTAGACTGCTATGTTGTTCAGTTGATCATATTGCATGACGATGCCATTTTGAGATGACAATGTGTTTTATGATGATCTCTGGTTATCTAGTATTTGGACATACCTCTGATTATATTAGGTGATGGATTTAATGCTATGGTTATTTACTTCATTCCTGCGTTGTTATGCTTTATGCGAACGTGAGTGATGTAAATAGATTATTTTAATATAATTAAATAAATGGTTAAATTAGGTGATTTAATGCATTTATTGCTTCGGCTATGTTATTATATGCAATTGCACTTGATCGTGTTGTTTAGTGTGCAGGATTTATATCCCTGGCAGTGGCACATGGAGTTAGTGATTCAGCCTTTCATATTTTACCAATGTCATCCTTATATGGTCGACGTATCCTTAATTAAATGTTTAATTTAAACCTTTCGGTGATTATTAAATCCGAACTCATTTGCATTATGTGATTAGACCAGTAAGCGTGTCTGTGCATTTAGACGTTCGCATTGTCGCGAAAGTCATTAAGGAGATTTCTGTGTTTTTGGGTTTTCGGGCTTTTTAATTGATTTATTTTAATTCCTGGCAGCTTTGCCATAGATGAATTCCTATTTATAGGAATAGTCCGTTTTCGTTTGGGTCAATTCGGAGTTTAACTAGGTTGGTTGGTTAAATGCCCTAATCGATTATTTACCCGAAAAGTGTGAATAAGTATCCAAAAAGGAATTTAATTCCTCACTTATCACTTTTGAATTAGAAAGTTGGTGAGTAAAACCCAAAATCCTCTTCATGAGGATTTATTGTTTTGTTCGTTGTGGGAGCTACGGGCGTGGAATCGTCACGAGGTTGGGCTCGTTGGATCCAGCTCGGAGAAACCTTGGATTGCCACGATTTTCAGCTACTTCTGCGGGATATTTATTTTATGGTTCAAATTCCCGTTTTGCCCTTTTGGCTGTGAGGTAGGCCTTTTCTGTTTTATTGTTTCTGCTTCGTTTCTGCTTCTGTTTTTGGTAGTCATTTGTTTGGAGGCTGAGAACTAGTGTTCCCCTCTGTTTCTGTATGTTAGTTCTACCCAGTTGGGCGGCTACAAAGATTTCCCTGTTTTTCGGGATGAGGGTTTGGGTTTTTGGGCCGTTATGCTGACCATTTTTGCATACGGTGTCCGATTCCATTTATTTTTGGATTTTTGGGATTTTTGAACCCAAAGGCCAAATGGGTTTTAATTTTGGAATTTTTCTAAAATTTGAGATTTTTACCTCGTTTTGCATGCCGCCCTATTTTCTCAAATTTTCCCGACACAATGTGGGTCATGGACTTGGATGATCTGTTTGGATATCAATCAAACCACTTCTGCATTTTTATGTTGCATTGGGATGCGTGTTGCATCCGTACTCCCGACGTTGCATTTGGTTGAGTGATTTCATACCTAGTGTTATTGTTTCTTTCAGACCTTTGATTTTATTTCATGAGCGCTAGGATTCGTGTAGAATCCACACTCTCGGATTGAGGCCGGTGGAGTGAGTTCATGACTTTTGGTCTTGTTGCATCATTGGGATTCATGTAGAATCCATTCCCCCAGATTGAGGTCGGTTGAGTGATTTCATGATGTATGGTTTTGTTGGCTTTGGGATTCATGTAGAATCCGTCCTTCCTGTGTTGCTTTCGGTTGGGTGTTTTCTTTGCATTGTGTTCTCATCCTGTCCTTGTGTTATGATCTTCGTGATGGTGGTGCGCCACACACGAGTATGTGCGCATACGTTTGTCGGAGGACTTGCGGGTCTCGACCTTCCATGTCTTTTCTGGAAGTTCTGATCATTGGGGTTGGGATGGGAGTATGCATGCCCACGGGCACTTGTCGTAGGATGAGCATGGGTAGGGTAGGGTAGCATCTGGAGGGGGCTTCTACCTCGCAGCTCGGTGTTTATGGCGCCGAAGGTTGACGAAGGATAGGAAGTTAACTAAATTAAAATCTATTAGTGTTAATAAAACATAAGATAATGAAAAGATCTTCATTCTTGTAATGGTTCCAAGGGAGTCCCTTGAGAGTGTTGCCACACGTGATCCGAGCTTGGGCTTTTGGATGCCAAGCGAATCTCCAGGATGTCAGCCCCTACTTAGTAGCCTTTTGAGTGTCTAACCAGGACCTTTACTCCTTGCATTGTCTTAGGTTCTTGGTTCAGCCATCATATTGTCTAGCATGAGTGTTAGCCATGGATGTTGTACTTTATTTGTGTTTGTGGTTGGATCTTTATCTCCATCAGCACGGCGGGTGTGGACCTACGGGTTCCACGTGGTTGGGAGGCGTAACTACCTTCACCACTGCTAGGGACCAATGTATAGAGATGATCTTTTGTCCTAGTGCGACCGTTGCTAGATGTTTTCACTTGGTACTTCGGGTTCCGGAGTATGCTTTCTTGTGATTTATGCTTTCATTGGAATGCTTGGATATCATGTTTAGATGATGTTAGTTCATTTGACACATTCCCATATTATGATGTTTAGCATATGATTAGATGATGTGAATTGCTATAGTAGCATATCTATTGCTTATTGATGTTTAGCATGTGATAAGTGATGTTATCTACTGTAGGATTATCTTATGCTTTGCTACTAGCATGTTAGATTTCCTTATGCTTATATTGTTGCATGTTTTAGTAGTGATGTCCCTATTACAAAAGTATTGACGATTTGGTCGGTGGCTTGGGATGTTACACGTGGGGGATGGCTAGGACCCACGATGGTCTTATGATGCTATTGACGGTTGGGAGGAACCGCGTGCTTAGTTTGTTTGTTCAATTCATTGCAATGTTGCTTATGTTCACTGCGATACTGTTTTCAATATGTTCATTACTGTTTTGGTTTAGATGGTTAGATGTTCCTCTTTCCTTTCTATTGTTGCTCTCGAGTGTTCATTCCTCGATTTGCGTGGATCCGGTACTCCCCGGTGTGGAGGTTTCCTTGTTTTTAAGCTTTTCGTTTGCGTTTTGTTGTCGCGCTGATTTGTTTTCTCGCGTGGGAAGGTAGTTCCTCGCGCGAGAATGTATTTCTTCGCGTGAGAGAATACACTTCTTCACGCGAGAATGTAAATCTTCACAAGATGCGCAGGGAATCCTTGCGCGAGAGTGAAAGACCTCGCACGATGCTCAGTAGTCCTCGCGCAAAGCTGCGCACTTTCTCGCGCGCAGCGGTGAAAGATCTCGCACGAAACTCGAGACCAGTTTTCTTTCTCGCGCGAGAAACAAGGGCTACCTAGGCTTGTCGGATGAAAGTTCGGAAGTTGGTTTTGGACACCCTTTTGGTTTTTACACCTTCCTAGTCCAAAACAGATTTCCTAGGGGTTTAAAATATATCGTTTAAATATTTAATTTATACTTAGGATATATTTTAATATATGCGACAAATCTTTTCAGATAGGTTTCAGACCTCTCGGAGACAAGTTAAGGATTCTAGGAAATTTCAGGGCTTCAGAAATCCAAACTTAGCCAATTTTCAAGGCTTCAAATTTTAGGCTTGGCCAAATTCCAAATTTCTGCATTCTACTCCAGCTTGGTGTTTTGTTGATGAGTGGTCGTTTCTTGAGCCCTCATCATGTGCATTGTCGTTGTTGGCTTTGGTTGTGTGTGTCAGTTTGGTAGTGGCATTTAGAGATTCGTTGGTTGCCGGGATTGGGGTGAAGTCTTCTGTTGCAATCTTTGTGATCCCTGTATGATGTTGTCATGTGTATTCATACTTGTAAAAAAAAAAAATCTTGGCTTGTATTTCATCCTTGTTTCCAAGGATCTCCAGGCGGAGCATTACACTTTGAAAAGCTTGTAACTATGAATGGTTCTCTTTGAAAATTTTGTAAATATGAAGTGTTATGACTTTTCAAAAGGATTGTGATTATGAAGAGTTGTGACTTTTCATGAGGACATTGATGAAAAATGAAACAAGATTTATAAATTACCATTGAATAAGAAACAAAGAAGGAGAATTGTATCAAAAGGAGGAAATAGAATAAGATAGCAAAATAGATATAATTGCATACCTCTTGACATATATTTAACATGAGAAGAAAAGAAGAAAAGCAGCTCTAAAAGGTAGTAGAGGCATTATAAAAGTATGTGTATAAGGCATGTTATATAATCAAAGTTGTATTTACATTATTATATAATATGTCAATAAATACATGATCGCCTATATAAATATATTTGCATATGTGTGTATGTGCGCGCACGTATGTATATATAAGCACATATACATGGAAATTTAAATTAATTCAAAAATAATGATATTTAATGGTCATTTAAATTTGAAATTATGTTCATTAATTGAATATGCAGAAATAATAGATCAAATTCTCATAGTGCCAGTGTAGGGCTTGTACTCAACTCTATATAAATAGTTGAGTGCAAGTGTAGGGATTGGGATCATCTCTATATAAATGGCTAAGCTGTGATTAGTAGAATCCTAAGTGTCAATCCTGAGGTTAGTACAACCCTCGTATAAATGGCTAATAGTGTTAATGCAAGAAGTCAATACAAACCTCGTATAAGTGGCTAGCCTCATAGTGCCAGTGCGAAAGGTAAGTATAACCCTCATATAAATGGTTGATAGTGATAGTGCGAAAGGATGTAAATGGCTAGATGAGAACAATATAATGGCTGGAATATTTTAATGATGTCAACATATGCATATGTGAATGCTCTTGGATAGAAGATGTCCCATCCAAAAAGAAACCTTAAGGGGTACACTCCAGAGAAGACGATGGAATAACTAAGGGTTAGCAAACCTAATTTGGAGACATTCTTAAGGTCTAGAGTAGAATATTATAGTTAGAATTGTTATTATTTTACTCTAACATGTCTTTTACAGGCATTACTCATTCCAAACTAACTACAATAGAAGGGACATTACAGCTATCCCTATTGTCATACCCTACTTTGGGGAAAAAAAATCATCTCCAAACCCATTTCCTTGTCCCCCTCTTCCAAAAACTTGGAATAAAATAGTTTAAAAACTAAACATTAACTAAGATGACAATTATAGAAACATTACAATATTATAACACCCTCACTTAATGGTAATTGTCTAACTACCCTGCAGAAGACTATACATGTCTTGCGGTTATTTATTCTTCAAAACATTTTGCTAATGTTGTGACCCTCACTAGATATATAGAATGTCATTGATCAAGAGAAGCCAAATCCGTCCAAAAAAACAAGAAGGTTGCCCCCTTCTTCAGAATGCCTTGCAACAAAAAGACAAGAGCTTGTCACTAACTCTACCGCTAAGATGAGTCTGCCACTAACCCTCTCAAAATCTGCAAAACCATTGACCTGTAATCATCACAAAACGTCCAACCTGATGTTGGATAACAAAGTTGTCCCTCCCTATAGCCAAACACACATAGAAAATAGCTGCCAACATTTTGAGGAAAAATAGGCAAACCCTCCAAACTTTTGCAGATGACCATGACACCCCAAAAAAGTTACAAAAAGTGACAATATTTGAAGAAAAAAAATCAGCAATCATCCAAACTTATGCAGATGAGCATGATGACCCAAAACAGACCACAAAAAGACACCATTTTTTAAGAAAAAATGGCCAAACCCAAGATTACAAATCATCATTTTCCCCAAAAAAATTAGTAAAAACCCTCGAAGGAATCTCATGCCACTTGCAAATTACAAAACCTAGAAACAATTATTGACGATAAAATCAAGAACTAAACATAAAAAAATTTGGGGCGAAAAAATATTTTCAAGAAAAAATAATGAAAACCTTTCTTGAAACTTTTATGGGAAAAAATTATGAAAACCCACCAATAATTCTTTTTCGAGACAAAATTGTAAACCCACCAATAGATTTTTAAGGGAAAATTTTATAAAACCCTACATAAAAACCTTCAAGAGACAAAACACCAGACTTTGCATGGTAGAACAGCACATGCAAGTACATGCAATCCACGAAATTTGCAGACCTTTGCTCAAACCAAGAAATCGTGCAACCAAAACCTTCGACCAGGTTCGCAATTTTCAGCCAAAAAAAAATCTGTGAATATGCCAACAAATTTACAAAATTGTTTTTTGTAAAAAAGATTAAAAATTTCTGGAATAAATTATAGGACAAAAAGGGCTACAATTTTTTCTTTTAAAAATTGCCAAATCTTTTTTTTATAGGTAGGCCGAAGCCTAGATTATGTATTATTCATTTATTATTATTGTTAAGATTAATTATTATTGTGTGTTAATCTAGAGTAGATTCAAACCCAAGACCTCTCCGATGAGAGGCTCATAATTTACCATTGCGTTGTAGGCTCTTGCCTTAAAGCTTGCCAAATCTTAAAGAAGCTCATCAACTCACTTTAATGCCATGTTACAATAGTATATTATTAATAAACTACTAATTACAAATGGAGACATAGTCTCCTTTACATAGAGAATAACTAAGAAAGAAATAGAGACTTTCAAAAAAGTTAATAGAACAATTTCTATGTTATCTAAAAACTAAATACTAAGATGACCATTAAAGAAACATAACAATATTCTAATAGAATTAAGTGGCCCAATATAACAAATTGGAGATTAGCAGTTGATCATAAAGGATACAATTGCAAGGAAATGTTGCAATTACAAGAGTCACAAAACACGTATTTCCCTTCGTGACTCCTTACTCAGGTGCATGGAATAAAAGAAATTTGTAATCATTCATTCAATGGACAAGGAGGATGCAAAAGAAAAAAATTAGATTAGAAGCAAAGATATTTTAAGAAAGATTAATATCAAATTGTCAGTGACATAGAAGACATACACAAATAATCAATCACCAAGCAAAGAAATATAAAAGACAATCCAATAAGATCCATTAAGGAGATCAAAAATACAATCACTGCATAACATTACATCAAGGGAAGCAATAGCTAATTATAAATTATCGATCATTGCCATTAGATAGATAGTGTATTAAACAAGCGATGAGCATCAAGTGATCATTCAAGGGATATATCAAGGCAAGCTTCATCGGTTCACACTGGATGGGAGGCTATTCTCAAATTTGGGGATTTGTCATCCCTAGACGCATTCGATCAATTCATGCTGGAAATCCAAAGAAGAGTCAACATAAATAAATTCAAAATTCTTAAGGATGTAATAGCAAAGAAAGCTAAATAGTTGCACGAATTTCCTAATTGCATGGAAAAGAGCAATCTTTGTGAACTTGTCGAGTTAAAGGATGTACTTGTCATCGAAGGAGTTGATCATGTTGAAGTTTCATACAAAAAAATTATAAATGACTCATATATAGGGGACTTTGATGTTAACTACTTAAGAGACTAAGTTTCTATGGATTGAAAACAATGATTCTAATGGCAAAATTAATATCTATGAATGCATAAATTATTTGTGAACAAAGTGGTGAGAGATAGGTATAATTATTACATACTAGAGATTAAGAAACATGCAACAACAA
Organism: Cupressus sempervirens; assembly: GCA_028749045.1. NCBI lineage: Eukaryota > Viridiplantae > Streptophyta > Pinopsida > Cupressales > Cupressaceae > Cupressus > Cupressus sempervirens. Next base: position 696,219,243 of record CM053783.1, read on the forward strand.
AGAAATTGTTAGGACCATGATTATAACATTCCATGCATCAATTCATTATTTAATGATTAGCAGTGATTAATAATGAGAAGTGGCGATTAGTATTTGCCAAGAAAATATGGCAATTTGTTTGGACAGCAATTACCATTGTTTTATTTATTATAAACAGGGCAGAAAACTTTTACAAAGAGATCTAAATGTTCTTGAAGGAAGACTATGGGCACTGCTCCATATTTGCAAGACAAGAGGATGCAAACTCATTCCTTTGTCAACAAACAACCATTTACTTGTTTTGAATGTACTCAGAGTATTTATATTTTCAGCTCAAGTTAGATTAATACCTCACAACATAGGTGAGGCCTACAATGGAAAGGACCATTCTACATCATAAAAAGGCAAGGAATAAGGTTAGTGGTGGAATAGACATGGATTACATCGTACCAAGGTAAAGGAGTAAGACCTACAGTGGAAAGGGGATGGGTTACATCATATAAAGGCAAAGGCACTATTTGTGAAGGATAGTCCATTAGACATTAGATGCCATAAGTAATTTTATTCATATGCATTGGAAATTGTTATCTAATCTCTAAGTTAGGGTATATCTTTTGTATCATCAATTTATAATGCTAAACCCAAATTATGTTACAATAACAATATGTACTCAGCTGTATATATGCACTTATTCCCTTTTGGTGATTACCAACCTACTCAGGATATACCTTGCTAAAAGACATTTTTATTGGTAAGCTTACATCTCTGTCTTAACAATTCTTATTTCAAAACAATTTGTAATTCTAGGGCAAAAATTAGGGGAGTCCCAATAAGGGGGCATTACACCTTCATCCAGCAGAGGTGATTTGTCTGAGTTTCCTCCCTTCACCTAGACGTGTTCAGCATAACAAAAAACATAGTAGTATATATAACTACTTGGGTTGATTCATTAACTTATCGCGCAATGCAAGTAAACAATCTGATTTGACCCCTTTCTAGAAAGTGTTACAAGGGTTTGCACTGCAAAGCAAGTAAACAAACTAATTTGGTCCCTTTCTAGAAGTTGGTAGAAGATACAAAACAAATATCTAATTTTCTGCACAAAGATAAAATTGCACAGTTGGCAGCAATCTGTTTTTCTCTGATCTTTATGCAAGAAGACAAAGCTTGCACAGTTGGCAGCCAGCACTACTGTCCAGGCCAAGTGGCCTCAAATTCACAGATTCGTCACATTCTAAACCTATAAATGGTTTGCGCTTTTAGTTTTTTCTTGTCCAAAATAAATTTCCCCTTTGCAAGTTGGACAAGGAAAAGATGAAGTAAAATGCGCTTTTGAAGCTTTTTGAGTTTTCCTTGAGATTTTTTCTCTTATAAGTGAAGGGAATCAAAAATGTATGTTAAAGGCTAAATCTCCAAAAATTATCATTTGCATCCAAGCATTTGGCCAAATATACCCGATCACTCCCAAACATATTCATAATAATTACTTGACACTTAGCAAAGTGTGCTTCTTCACACATGCATTCCACCTCAATTCATTGCTTCTGCTTCTTCACACATGCATTCCACCTCAATTCATTGCTTCCACCCTTAACCATTATTTCCACATTGCCTCACTAAATGTGCCACTTGTTGACATTTATGTATATTTCACCTTGGATACCATTTGTTTATTGGCTTGCACGATCAGCAAGTAGTGTACTTATTCTCACATCATCAGCACAATCAAAACAATGGGCCCACATGCCCAACTTTATTACACAATCATTTTGACGATATGTTGCCTCAGACTCAAGTCCACAACTTTATTTTTGTAGTACAATTTGCTAACAGATAGAAACATATACCAAACAAGAACCAACAGGAATAACATACATGTCAGTCAGGAATATAGATCCCATCTCTGAAACAACACCCAGATCCCCATGATGTTGAAGTTTGATTAGATTTATAAATTTAGATTTTTGTATGAATTAAAACCTTACACTTAGAACCCCACTTTGTAATAGCACTTTGATATTATGTGTGTTTCAAAGAAGGGTTCTTGCTCCCCTTAAATATATGGTTAAAATACGTGAACCTATACTTTCCAAAAAGGCACATCTCATCAAACAAAACCTATCGGTATAACACAAGATAATACCGCTCATTAGACAAGGTAGATAATAATAAATGAATGATAAGCCTTATTAATATACAAGAAACTTGATGTGATTATAGATTATTTTATATATTAATATATATTAGTGTGTATGTATATATATATATATATACACACACACACACACAAATATATATATATATATATATATATATATATATATATATATATATCATTTTAGTGAAAGAGATGTCCTTTAGGTTTACATTCTATGTTTTATCTGACTGATGCTATAAAACATTAACACTACCTCTTAGCTAGAGAGGCTAAACATGATTCACACACAATATGAATAACATATTATCTTAATGTAAAAATGGTTTCTGGAATGTCAACTCATTTGACTTCCCAGTTTATTGAATGCCAACTCATTTGGCAAATGTCAACTCATTTGACTTTGAATATCAACTCATCTGATATTTGAATGTCGACTCATTCAACATGATTCATACACAATATGAATAACATATTATCTTAATGTAAAAATGGTTTTTGGAATGTCAACTCATTTGACTTCCCAGTTTATTGAATGCCAACTCGTTTGATATTTGAGTGTCGACTCATTCAACATTTGAATGTCAACTAATTTGACATTCACTAGGTGCCTTTGAGTAATGGCCTCCTGAATGTCCAGTTTGCAAGATATTCACCAAGTACTATGAGTAATGGCCTCTTGAACATCAATTTGCATAACATTCACCCAAGTACTCAAAAATGTTTATAAGGTATGTGCACACACATTCTCATAATGCGTACCATATAAACAGTCACCATAATCTATCATGATCTGCATAGACATCGTAAGACATCCATCATAATAGAAAATTAAGTTATTGTAAGATCGTCACCTTTCAATAACTCCTACAAATACAAGTGATAATCATTTGGAAATCGTCACTTCCTCATGATGTACAGAGGGCCCATATGAAATAACTTTTATTAATAAGTAATTCAACAATACAATAAATATCCTGAGACTCTTCTCATTAATTTCAGCATACCAAGTTTACTTTGGAAGTGATCCAATTTTACTTTGCTAGAGGCTTGGTGCAAATAATAAAGAACTCCCTCTTACTCTAGAATTTTACAAAATCTTTGAGGTTCTTTTAGAATGGAAGATTCTCTGAATCCAAGTTTGAATTTCTGATTTCAGCAAAAGAAGCTTGATGTTTGATTATGTTAGGACATCTTGCTGCAGTGTGACCATATTTGTCACATCTAAAACATTGTACATGAGAAAAATCGTTTTGATTCTTGAATGGTTGTTTATCATTCTTTCCCTTTTTCCTTTTTAAGTTTGCGGTGAGAGCTTGAATGTCTTCATTTGTGGACTCTGTGTCAATTCCTTTAATTTTTTTATTACACTCTTCTTGAATGCAATCAGCTTTTAGTCGATCAAATTTTGGGGGTTCAGAACGAGCACCTATTCCTTGTCTAAAGTTTTCCCATGAAAAAGAAAGCCCATTTAATGATACCATAATTAACTCTTTGCTATCAAAGTTGTGACCAATTGTTAATAGTTGGTTTCTTAACTCTGTTATCCTCATAAAGTATGATGTGATGGACTCTCCTTTCTTCATTTTTATATTATTGAGTTGATTTTTTAAAGTGAGAATCCTGCTAGTGTTGTTGATCTCAAAAATGTCTTCTAGAGCTTTGAACATATCATATGTAGAGTCTAATTTTGTGATAATAGGTAGTAGATGATCTTTTACTCCATCAACTAATAATTCCATTGCTTTAGTGTTGTTAGTTTCCCATTCATCAATCTTCTTATTTTTCAGAGGATTTTCCACAATCATTGTTAACTTTTGTTTTCTTAATATCATCATTATACACAATTTCCATGCTTCAAAATTTGAAGCACCTTCGAGTCTATCTTTAATCCTCATTCCGCTTATCATTTTGATAAGTAGGGTTTACTAATGTTTGAGTGCACCGATTAAATAAATCTAATTTGAATCGTCTCTTAGACCGGCTCTAATACCATGTTAAGTTTGATTAGATTTATAAATTTAGATTTTTGTATGAACTAAAACCTTACACTTAGAACCCCACTTCGTAATAGCACTTTGATATTATGTGTGTTTCAAAGAAGGGTTCTTACTCCCTTTAAATATATGGTTAAAATACATGAACCTATACTTTCCAAAGAGGCACATCTCCTCAAACAAAACCTATCGGTATAACACAAGATAATACCACTCATTAGACAAGGTAGATAATAATAAATGAATGATAAGCCTTATTAATATACAAGGAACTTGATGTGATTATAGATTATATATATACATATATATATATATATATACATACATATATATATATATATATATATATATATATATATTTTCAAATATATGTATATATATATGCAAATATATGTGTATATATCTATACAAATATATGTATATATATATATGCAAATATATGTGTATATATATATACAATTATGTATATATATATATATATATATATATATATACAAATATATGTGTGTGTGTATATATATACAAATATATGTGTGTGTATATATATATACAAATATATGTGTGTATATATATATATATTAATATATTTAATATATCTACATAATTATAAATATCATTTTAGTCAAGGAGATGTCTTTTAGGTTTACATTCTATGTTTTATCTGAACAATGCTATAAAACATTAACACATGGGCACGTCTCTGTAAAATCATGAAAGTAATAGAGTTTTAGAAAACAGAACCTAAATTCTAAAATTAGGTTAAGCACTACCTCCATTGTGGCCTGTAGTCATAGATCAACGTATTGCTGATATATAGGCGATAAATTTTCTTATTGCGAAAAATTAGGCCAGGCAATAATTGACCCCAAGATATTGCTGCCTATGATTTAGCAATTTATCGCCAAGTTATCACCCATATATCTGCAAAATATTGGTGATATTTGATGATCTTATCACGGATTCTGATAGAATATCACTCGCACCAGTATATTGGACTGTGATGGCCCTGGGCTGTGATGGCCCAGCAAGCACCCATTATTGGTTTCTTTCATTAGTAGAGCAATTTTTGAAAGGGCAGGAAGCTTTAGGAGGAAAAAGCCAACATTTGCAGCCATCTAAATCAATTTGGAGTGGATTTGGAGTGGATTCAAAGAGTTTTTTCAAGCAAATTCGGATTCACAAGTAAGTTTTCAAGATTCTCTCTTGTTCTAAAACCATTTTGTCTTGTATTAAATGCATCCAAGTTTACACAAACCATACCATTTCCAATCAACTCTAACTCCTTTTAGCATATAATGAATAAGATTTAAGACCAATTTTTAGCAATTTTTGCAAATTTCCATAGTTTTCTCAAAGATTCGTTGCTAAATCCTGAACCCTAAAATGGCCCAAAAAATATCGTGCGTTTGTTGCTAAATCCTAAACCCTATATCTCAGCAAGTCAAAATAATTCAACCTCTACAGCATATCCTAAAAAAGAAGCAAAGGATTGGGAATCAAACCTGTAATGGTCCCATGGACTACAGTTCCATTCTTGAGTTCAATGTTGACTGTTTCATTGTTCAACTTCATTAGAAACCTACAAAAATGGAATCCAAATGAAACGGGACGATCAGATGCATATAAATAGACAGTGAATGATGCATATAAGTGACCACGTCAAAATCATTTTTTCCCCGATAAAATGAGGAAAAAGAAACCCACAAAGAATGAAGCCTCTAGTATCCTTGAGCATACCGTACAAGCTTCATGGTTGCAAATGTTACGACGCTCTGCAAGAGTTCTTAAGCAGCTGATGTTGTTCTAACGATGCAGGTATAAACTCCAAATGTAAAGACGCTCATAAGTAGTTAGAACAACTTATCTAATAAATCAATGATACAGACAATTGCAAGGCAGGGGCATTCCCTATATTTACGCAGAAGTTTCGCTATTATGATAACTGGAATGGCGAAATGTAGTTTTCACCAAAATTCCTTTCCACAACTGTGGAAGTGATCCGAATAAAGATAGGAAAAATGGCCGGGACGGAGCCGCGGAGGATTCAGCCGAACCGGAACCAACTACCCGATGAAAAGCAATAAAAACTTGCAAACCGACCTTGGTGTGCAAGGCCTAGGTTCCAAAATATATTGGAGGTAAGTCAAGAAGAAAATTTGGATTTTTTAAGGAAGAAATTTGTATAGAGTGTGAGAGTTTCAAATTATTTATTAGTCTCTTTTGAAATATCTAAATATGTCTTAGTAAAAAAATTAAATGGAAGGATTTAAACATTAATAAAACTTTTAAATGGTCGGGGATGACCCGCAGTATGATGGTAATGTCATGAGCTTCGGTAGTATGAAGTCTTTGTTTCGAATTTTGGCGGTGTTCTTCTTTCTTGCGTTTCTGAGGGTGTTGATGCCCGTGTGCATTTATTCGATAGCGTGCATTGTTGTGTGTTTTGTGCCTTGTGAACAAGGTTGAGTCGGTGTTGATGTGTGGTGGACCTATTGCCAACCTGTCCACCCATGGTGTTTTCTCGTGGAGGTGTAGTCATTTGATTCTCTAGTTCACAGATCCTACACACCGCTCAAACTGCACTCTTAGCTGTCAATAATGGGAGACGAGGGACATATAAGGAGATTGGAGCGATAAGGTAGGTATCGGGAGATATAAGGGAGTTGATGCGAGATATGAGGAGATCATAGAGATAAGGGATTTATTGGGGAGATATAAGGAGATATATATGGCTTCGTTGTTGACGATCTAGGATCGAGGTTTGATTCGGTGTGAATATAGAGCAAATTAGGCTTTTGTGTATTGTCTGCATAATGGATATTGGAAATCTAATGTTCTACCAAGGGGATGGGGTCCCCCAGATGTGATCCCAATGTTTCAATCAAAAAAAAAAATTGTTACTAATCAACAAAAAAAACTTTTAAATGGTCTACAAAACTAGGCTCTTCCTCTTGATTTATCTTTTTAATAAAGAGAGTTAGGAAGGAATATGGATAGAAGAATAGTGGGGAGCAAAAGATAGAGAATAGATAAGAAAGAAGAGGAAAATATATAGGAAGTTCACCAAGATGGGGAGATAAGTAAAAGTAAATTTGGAGAGAAATAAAATTTGAAAATAAATTAATTTTACTAGCCTTTAAGTACTCATTATAAATAGTAGATATTGCATTGTTTGTAGTCATTAGATCATTTCTCTGAGTTCTCCGTAGTAACAACCAATAACTCATTATTGGATTGCTTGTATGATTTAAATACTAAAAATATTATTAATAGAAGATGTTAAATTTACAAAACTATATTTATTATATATTTTATGTATTAAAAATTATTATATATAATCATGATATTGATTATATTATTTAAATTAATTTTAAAAAAAACTAAATAGCTTTATTTGATATATATATATATATATATATATATAGCTTTATCTGTCCCAAATTTTTATTACTTATCTCTTCACCTTCTTTACCCCTCTATCTTTAACTTCTCATCTCTTGAGCTTGTTAGAATGATTAAAATAATTAAGAGTGGGTGGGGAGCGAGTGGGGGTGAATTAGTTATCCTTAGTCCAGATATACCGATTCAACTTTTAACAACTTCAAACAACTTAATCAATCTCATAAGTCCACTTGGTCAATAGAGCTAATCATTGGTAATTCAACTTATTCATATCATCACACAACTCTATGTTTTAGTGTTAGTTGAATTGCAGAAACATATAATAGTAAATAGCACAACACATGAAAATAGCGTTCACACAATTATGACACCGAGATTTAATGTGGAAACCTAATTTGGAAAAAACCACCAAGTAAGATGCTACCACTTTTTCACTCTTCTAAAGTAAGTTCCATTAAGAGCCAACCATGTTAAAGGTTACAAAATGCAATGTTAGGTGTGACCCTGTTAAAGGATTTAATTACCCAATAAGGAGCGACCTTGTTAGAGGTCTTCAAAATTGTTGGTGTAAATACGTATTCACTATTTACACTTACTTAAGTTTACTTAGGTTTAATGCATTATTTTATTATTTTGCATTATTTTATTATTTTATTTTGTGAGACACTTAGGAGTTTGAGCACCTTTTTGAGTTGTCATGTTGACAACACATGATACGCAACTCTATTTTAGCACATGGTGTCTACAACACTGATTTGTGTGTCACACCCTTGTAGGCTTATCCTCTCATCACTGCACTTACTTCCGTGCTTAATGGAGGATAACTTATATCTGGTAGCCATATGCCTAGTTGTATGACATATCATGATGCCGATTACGAGGCATTCTAGATGTATCTCAAAGGCCTTTATATACAGGCACTCCTAGTGTACTTATACAATGCATATTGAATAAATATATCATCATTCTGATCATACTCTCTTTCTGGTCTACAGTTGTGCTTGTGTTTGAGTTCTTAGTTCCTGGGTGAATTTTGCCCTTAGGCAAATTCTTACATGGTATCAGAGCTTGGAGATTTTCTCATCACATAGCCATTCAAGACCACTATTACTTTAGCACCTCAGCCCAAATCCGGAGTACTCCAAAAATTGGGAGCATCCAAAGCCATATCTAACCTAGCCATTGCATTCAGCATGTTGATTCGATGAAGATCGATTATAAACTCGCTACCTTGGCCCAAAGTCGACCGCGAGGCAAAAAAAAATTGCAAATTAGATCCCAAAGGCCCCAATTTGCAGTTTAGGTATGGTCATTTGTAGATCTTATTAATTCATTTTCAGATCTATATTTTGTATTTTTTATTTCTCTACAATTTCATCAGAATTTGTGAAAAAAAATTCTCGACAGAGAATTTTTTTTGTAGAACCGAGCTATCAGATCTCAGTCCTGCACAATATTATTTGTTTGTAGGAGAAAAATTTTAAATCTGCAATGCAAAGTCTAGCTTCGAACTATACATTTTTCGGCAGACCGAACACCTTTACTAGAGTACCAGACTCACTGGCGGCCACTTCCTCCTACAACCCGGCGGCCTCTTTGTTTTAAAAGCTACAGTGTATCTGTTTTATACACTCGCAGGTGCAGACTTCCCACCCATGTAGGATTAATCAAATTTGAACACCATTGGTGTTGATAAGTTTCTAACACGCAATCTACCTTGGCGACAGAGATTTTCCCATGGCCCACGCACATTGTAGGAAATCTGGCACTGTTTTATAAATCTCGATGTCGATGCACGATTTTTTATGATTAAACCTCAATTATTCAACACACAGAGTTTGGCGGCAACTGCTATTGCATTTTCGGCCACATTTTCCAGTTCGTCGGCAACTACATAAAAACTAGTGGTTGAAGACTCTATTCCGAGCACCGTGGATTTCAAGTTTCCCGACACCATTTGAAACTTCCTGCCCGCGTCCTGTGGCGTCCATAATACAGGACATGCGTCCTCTCCTGCATAACTTCCACATTTCCAACTCAACGGACACCAATCTACCTTGGATATGCGGTGAGTTCAAAGCATTCCACACAAGCGACCACGTGAACAACTTTTGACACGTGGACTCATCCAATTGCACTTTGGAACTGCCACATGCCACGTGGAATTCGAACATTTTGTGCCACCTGTCGTACGATTTTTCCATGCCTATATCCATACGTCTATACAGCCACATTAGCCTACCACGTCACTCGAATTGGTGTTTTTTCGCTGACGTCATCCATGCACTAAGTTAAATTTGACGACTGTCTAACAGTCATTCCCAGGCCTTTTTAACTACTGTGACGGTCATTTGACCGTCAAATTTAAGCTCATAGTTTTTCTTCCAGACCCCTCTCCAGATTGCTTTTCAAATTGGCAGCCTGACTTTGCGAGCCCATAACTTGGACATCTGGACTCCAATTCAAGTGCAATTTTTTTGAAATTGGGTAGGATTTCCAAAAAAAATTTGTGGTGGTGTTGTTTTCTAGTTTTGGTGCACAGATTTTGTAGAAATTACATTTGTTGGTGATTGTATCTGCATAATCCTACATTTTGCAAATTCAAACGCTTTGTACGGGCACATTTGTTCACTTTTTTAGGTTTCATTTTTTTTGAAAGTGCATATTTTTTCGTCTACTTTTTAGATCTAAAGTTAGATTCTAGGATTGGGTGGACAAAATTCTCACTTTCAGAACTAGGGCTTCTTTTGCATTGTAAATCTTTGATTACTTTTCATAATTGTTGTAAATCTAAGATACAGTGCTTAGTGACATATTTGAGCCTCATAAGGCTATTGTAAAAGCAAAATTAGAAAGTCCACTTTGTTCATTTTGACAAGTGGCCCATTGTAAACACACTACTTATAAAGTGCCAAAAGCATCTTTTTTGGGGGGGTCTTTTGATTGAGTGAAAAGGGGGGGGGTGTACTATGTTCTTGTGTCTCTCTTTTGTGCTCTTTTCATTTTCTACATCATGGGTTTTAAATGTCTGCCTTTAACTTCACACAACTATTCTATATGGAAAGATATTGCATAGAGTAGATTAATGGAAAAAGGATATAGTCTTTATGTTGATGGTACAATTACCTAACCTATTGATGCTAAATAACTCATTGAATGGAAAAGACAAGACCAACAAACTTTAGGAACTATCAAGAGTTATGTTCATGCAAATCTCTTCTTTCACATTACCAATTATACAGAATCCAAAGCAGCTTGGGATAAACTTAAATCATTGTATGGTAAGGTGGATGAAGAAAAGGGATTTCAACTTGAAGACGGTCTACTTCTCTTGGATCCAAAGAACTGTGACACAATTCAAGATTACATCAACAAAGCAAATAAGTATAGGGCACTTCTTAAAGATTGTGGAAATCCCATGAAGGATGATAAGTTGATTCATCACTTCCTGAAGAGGCTACCTTCAGAGTACGCTTCCTTTGTTTCGAGTTGTAATACTCATAGGTTGATAATGGGATCTACTTACTAGAAGCCTACATTTGATGCATTTATAGATATGTTGATTGTTGAACAATCTCACTTGATGGATTTATGACTTCTCATGTCATCAGAGACCAAAGCCTTGGTGGCTAGTGATGAGCACCAATCAAGTCATGGAGGGAAAAGCAACAACAACAAGAAGCAGTGGAAGCAGAAATCATAATCTGAGACACAACAATCCTCCTCATAGCAAGGCAGTTCTTCTTCCAACAAGAAGGGAAGTAATGAAAAGAAAGACAAACTTTTTTGTGCATACTGCAAAAAGCCAAATCATGATGAGCATCATTACGAGATGAAAATAATCGATGAGTTAGAAAACCTACTCAAGAAGAACAAGATTCAAGTGCCAAGTACTTCCAATGATTCAACTCCAACCTCTTCAAAGGGTAAATGGCAAGCACTTATGGCCAACACAAGTTCTTCTTCGGAATGGATACTTGACTTAGGTGCCTCCTATCACATGGGTTCTTCAAAGGGAGATTTTTCTTCATTAAAGCAGTCAAAGGTACCACACATCTTCATGGGAGATGATACCAAAATGGAAGTTAAAGGGAAAGGACATATGGAAATGGAAAATGGGGAATTCAAAGATGTTCTCTACATTCCAAACCTTAGCTCTAATCTCCTATCAGTTTACCAAATCACTCACCTTGGAGATGGTCATAAAGTTGAGTTCCTTCCAGATTCAGTGATGGTGCGAAGTCTAAGACATGATTCATTGGTTGTAGTGGGAAAATTCAATGATGACAAGAGGCTTTATTCCTTCTCCCACTTTGTGCCTAAGTCACCTTCTCAAGCCTTGTTGACTCACTCTACTTCACACATCAACTTATGGCATGAGTGGTTTGGTCACCTTGACTTCTGCCATCTTCAGCAACTTTGCTCAAAACATATGGTCAAAGGTCTACATAAAATTAAATTTTCTAAGGCAGAATGTTGATCACGTTCAGTGGATATGAATCTCAAGAAGAAGTACGATAAAGCGAAGTCTTCTAGAGCTCTAGTTGTTCTTCAGTTGGTTCACATGGTTTTAGCATAACCCTTTGCAGTGACTTCAGTTAGCCAAGGCCGCTACATTGTCACATTTGTTGATGACTTTTCAAGATTCGCTTGGGTCTACTTCCTTCATCACAAGAATGAAGTGGTTCATAAGCTTCAAGACTTTAAGACTCATGTTGAGCACAAGTCAAGGAAAGCCATCAAGGTACTAAGGGTGGACAGTAAAAACAAATATGTAGACAGAAGACTTAAGGACTTTTGCAGACTTTAGGGAATTGATCTTTAGAATCCACCAACATTCAGTCCGCACAAGATAGATGTTGTAGCTACGAGGATTAGGACTCTCAAACCCATGGCAAGTTGCATGATAAAAGCCAAGCCTATCAATCCTACACTTGAAGTTGAAGCCATTAGCAATGCTACTCACATACTTAATAGGTCTCCTCATAATGCCTTAGACGGGAAGACTCCTTTTGAGGCGTGGTGCGGTAGAAACTAGTTGTGAGTCACCTAAGAGTCTTCAGTTGTCCAACATGGGCTAACCTATCTTCTAGGGGTTGTAAGGCACTATCACCCAGGCCTTGTACTTTCATCAGATATGAAGACAATGTTAAGGCTTACAGACTTATGGATCCAAAGACTCATGACATTTTTGTGTCGAAGGATGTTCACTTTGAGGAAAGTTCACCTAGCTTATCCTCTAATCCTCTCTACACTTCATAGACAGTGGAAACTCATAGTGACACCAGCTATAATGCTTCAATAGATTTAGACACGTGGGGTTCTATCAACAGTTGCAGTGAGAGGTCACATCATCAGTTTAGTCCACGTGCTTATATAGCCACAGTGAAAGGTCCAACACTACATGGTACATCTTGTCTTCTAGCTCCAGCTTCAGTTGACTTGGGAGACAAAATTGAGGACTTGCATCTTCTCATTGACGAAGGTGATCCTTCTACAGTTGTTGCGAGGGCTCACTCTGACCCTCATGTCCATTCTCTACATGATCAATCTTTACAGGTTGGTGTGATTATGGATCCTTATGAACATCAATTGGAGAAGGTCTCTTTGTCAGTTGAGGAGACAAATGGTTCATTGGAACAGGTTCAATATACATCTTTGCCAGATCTGCATTCATTCTTTTTAACACAGTTGGAAGGGGTGAGCATTAGCACAAGGATACTTGAGCAGGTTTTAGGGCCAGCATACATCTTCAGGATTGTACCTTTGGCATTGTTTCTTCCTAAGGGGAGGAACACCATTCTGCATTCTTGGACCAACTTCTTTCTTGGAGCAGCTTTCACTGCCTGGCATTCTTCTTTTGCGGGGGGGGAGCCTATTATGTCTCTCTTCCTTCTCTCATTCTTCACTTTTGTATATACTGGATGTCTCTCGTAATGGGGGGCTCTTGATTACTCCATCCATCCATACATCCCTATTCATCTCTCTTTTTGGGGGAGGGTTTTTTCCATGAGGTTTTCCCTCTTTCTCCGCTTTACAAGAGATTTCATTTTCATTATGTACATGGGCACCTCACATGCCCTAGTAGTCAGGACCCATTATTCATTTCATACCAGTTTTCATAAGCTTAAGTGCATTCCCCTAAGTTGCACTTAAGGGGGGGTGTTGGTGTAAATACGTATTCACTATTTACACTTACTTAAGTTTACTTAGGTCATTATTTTATTATTTTATTATTTTATTTTGTGAAACACTTAGGAGTTTGCGCACCTTTTTGAGTTGTCGTGTTGACAACCCAGGAGTACGCAATTCTATTTTAGCACATGGTGTCTACAACACTAATTTGTGTGTCACACCCTTGTAGGCTTATCCTCTCATCACCGCACTTACTTCCGTGCTTAATGGAGGATAACCCATATCTGGTGGACATGTGCCTAGGTGTATGACATATCATGATGCTGATTATGAGGCACTCTACACTATTAGCAAATGTCTTACTAGTAAGGTTTGACATCAATGACAACATAACAATTATTCCAATTATAGTTCCAACAATTACCCTCTTTGGCATTGATGGCAACACCTTTAGTTACCATGCAATGGCCAAAAGTGTTCTCTAGATTTTTCACTGTCATCTCCCTCTGTGATCTATATCAAATGTTCATTAATATCCTTAGTTTCATTCTGATTCTCATTCATGTAGATCTCTGATATGCTCCCTCTTTTCTTCTTTACACTTCTTCCTCTAAGATACCAATTGAGATTCTTCATCCTAACACGAATTGTAATACCAACTGTATTGGCTCCCTCTTTGACATATCTCTCATATTGGATGGTAACTTGACATTCATCTCCCTATACTTGTAACTAGTATTGGATGGTAACTTGGCACAACATCTCCCTCTTTGAAAACAATGCCAAAGACATTTTTTCCACATCTTTAGGTAGCTCCTAAATGATCTCTTGCATCAATCTGTAATATTTTGATCATAATAATTGATGCATTGTTGCATCTCTTCATAGTTTGCTTTAGACAGTGGAATGACCCCTAACTTACCTCTTAGATACACATATGAATCCTTAGGTGTGTCTTAGTGAATATATCAACTATATGTTCCTTTGTATTCACATATTTGAATCTTACTTATTTGTCTTGCACAAGTTCCCTTAAGTAATGATACTTGATTGCAATGTGTTTTGCTTTTGTGTGTATAATAGTATATATAGCACTTTTGTTAACACAATACATCACCATAGGTTCAGTAATCTCTTCCTTCATACCTTTCAACAATTGATTGATCCACACTATGTTTGAACAATTAACTATTGTTGCAGCATATTTAGCTTCTGTAATGGATTGTGAAATACAATTTTGCTTCTTGTCCATGAAATCAATTTGCTACCTAGAAAGAAAGCACCTCCACTTGTACTCTTTCTATCATCAATGTTTCCAGCCCAATCAACATCTGTGTAAACTTTTAGTTCAAACTTGTCACTCTTCTTATACCATAAACCATAGTCTTATGTTCCTTTAAGATATCTCAATATCCTTTTCACAGCTATCATGTGATTCTCCCAAGGATTAGCATAAAATCTTACAACAATTTCAACAATGAATGCAAGGTCAAGTCTTCTATGAACAACATATTGCAATTTTCCAATCATTGACCTCTACAATGTCTGATTAACTTTAGCAAAATCATCATTCTTTGAGAGTTTGTGTCCAGTAGTCATAGGTGTTCCAATTGGTCTTGAATCTTCTATTCTAAAGGTTTTCAATATCTCCTTGATATAATTTGATTATGTAATGTATATACATATCCTCATCCAATAAGCTTGCAAATCAACAAAGACTTTTATCTTTCTAAACATTGACATCTCAAGTTCTTTCTTCATCTCATTAGCAAATTATTTGCACATCAAATCTTGTCCTCCAAATATGATATCATCAACAAATATTTAGCTAACAATATCATATCCTCATATTCACTTTTCAAGTACATATTGTTATTATCATTAGTTCATACAAAACCAATTTTCACCAAATAGGCAAGTAACCTTTCATACCATGCTCTAGAGGCTTTTTGAAATCGTACAATTCTCTATGCATTTTACATGCCATGTCCTTCTTATCAGGTTCAATAAATTAAGTTGTTCAATGTAGACTTCTTCTTCCAAGGTTCCATTAAAAAATACAGATTTGACATCCATTTGATGATATACCTTGAATCCTTTGTAAGAAGCATATACAAGTAATGTTCGTACTCCTTCCAACTGGAGAAAATGTCTCTCCATAGTCGATTCCTTCCTATTGTGCATATCCCTTGCAAACTAATCTTGATTTGTTCCTTGTGACTTCACCTTTCTCATTCAACTTGTTTATGAATACCCACTTGGTTCCAATCACATCTTCATCCTTTGGCTTGTGTACCAATGTCCATGTTTTTTTCTTCTTTATTTGATCAATTTCCCCATTCATCACTTTAATCCAATCTTCATTCTCCAATGCTTCTTTAACAATTTTAGGCTCAAACTCACATAGTAGACATGTATCATTCTTCAACTTGCTTCTTGTCATAACTCCCAAATCTTTGTTTGCAATGGTATGATCAGGTGTACAGTTTCTTCTCACATATTTTGCTAAAACAAATTCAGATCTTCCTTCTTGTTGTATATCACTTGGTCCAACTTTCTCATTTTCTCTAGGTGTTTCTTGATGTAACTCAACTTCCTCTATCTCTTGTTCATACAAATTTTTTGTGATCTTCGGGCTCCTTTTTCCAATCTTCTTCATTTTTTTCTGCAAATTCATCAACTCTAACGTTCACACTTTCCACAATTTTGTTATTGTTATAATGCATACACTTGTATGTCTTGCTTTTAGTGGAATATCCTAGGAATATACCTCCATCACTCTTTGCATCAAGTTTTCATTTTCTTGAATCTTTCAATATCTAATACTTGCTTCCACAATTGTTGAAATAATTGGGGTAAAAGTACAAACCTGTGTCACCTTTTATAAAGGAAATGGATATGAGAACTTAAAGTGTTCAACTTTAATGACATAAAAGGGGCATTTGTGTTTAGAATATGAAGATGGTGTAAACTAATAAATTTGTAAAATTGGATGAAGTTTATGCCTACAAGTTTTATTTTAAAAAATTAGTGAAAATTTTATCATTTATTTGATTTTTAAAGTATATTTTCTAATTTTTTAAAAATGTTGAAAATATAGAGTTTCGTTCCTATCAAACAAATATATGCAAACAATCATACTTTGGTCTCATTTTGTAATATGTTATAGTTGACACATATACCTAGTGGACAAAAAAGAAAAAATTGATTTTGGACTTATATTTTTCAAGTTATAAGTGATCAAAGTCGAACTTATCAGAAATTGACAATTTTGTTTTTCTGCCAAACTTTTCTTATCAAATCTACATTTATTTATTTTTAAATTACATATCCTTGAAAATGGCTCTCTCCTCTAGAGGTACACATAATTTTTTTATTTTTTGAACATTATTTACTATTTTTCTTTTCTTTTTTGAACACACATCTTCTTAAATCTTAAAATACCTACTTGTAATATTTTAAAATTATAACATACTATAACTACTTAAAATACTACAAAATTTATATGACCATAATCTTGACTCCAACATCTACAAAAAGGTATTTTTAGTTTTTGAAGAAACTTCATTTTGTATGGAGAAATCAGCCTTGAAAGTGAAAAGTTTGGAGAAGTTGCATTTTTGCTTATGTGGCTGCCACTTAGGATGCCACATAGATAGTTACAGTTGAAACACTTTTGGCCGTAATAGTTTTGGTCGTAATAGTTTCAGTCGTATCGACCCAAAAAAACCAGTAGCAATCATATTGGTGGTTTCATATAATTTTTTTTTTCATTTTATAATAAATATAGTACAAATTATGAAATATAAAGTAGCATATTTAGAAATAAATATTTGTTGAAGTCATATTTATCAATTGTTTCGTGGAGTTTAATGACAACTACAAAGAATCGTCAATAAGGTATATTATTTCACCTAGTTATTTTTATACTCTATATTGAAGCATTGAATTATATTTCTAGTGGAATCTAAATTAAAATATTTTTCTATAGATCAAAGTATTCAATGGGTAATAAAAAGGCTAGATCAAAGAAATATGATAGAACTAGAGATGACAAAATGAAAGGTCATACAAAACGTAATCAAAACCAACCTACTAAAGTTCATGAAAAAGATGAGATTCATGAAGAGGACAAGATTCATGAAGATGATGAGATTCAAGAAGATGAACAAATTGGTAGTTCTAATGATAGAAACAATTTATTAAGTGTAGGAAATTTGATGGATTTGGATGAGGACCTACTTTTTAGTTAAATTCCATCTAATCATATGATAAAAGAGAACATTGCTGAAGGGCATTTCCAAAACATGTGGGATGAATATTTAAAAAATAAAAGTATATGTGGAAAGACACAATTATTTGTCAAATTATTTAGGAGAAAATATATGAGACCTGTTTTGGAGTTGTTGGGTATTGATAATAGGAAAAACCATACGCATAATGTTAATAAAACAATACTTGAAAATTTTCAAACTGCATATAACAAAATTGACAACACAACTTGAGGAGGTGATTTGAGCACTGCACATAGAGCGTTGATGACTACTATATCTAGTATAAAGTTGACACATAGAAAACAAGTACGTGTGATTTCTGATTTACTACCTATATCTAGAAGAATTGTTCAAAAATACATTAGGAGGAGAAATATGTTAGATGAAAACATTGAGAATAATTGGGTGAATATTTGTAGAGTTCCTTGAAAAGAAAGAATTTCTGAAGATGTAAAAAGACAAGTTATTGAATTTTAGACCACATCCTCTCGTGTTTCTTCCAATAGATGTGATACTATTCAAATTAAAGATCAAGAGATAGGAGCAAAAATTGAACATCCAAAACATTTTATAGATATAACACAAAATGAATTATTTCAAACATTCAAGCAGGAATTTTCAAATGTGAAAATATGTCAAAGAATGTTTGAGAGATGATGTCCTTCCTTTGTATGCATAAATAAGATACATTCAACATGAACATGTGAACATAAACATGAACATAACATGTACATCTACAAAATAACACATCTATGAAATGATGTACCTGTCGTCACTTAGGTTTGCACCCTTGTCCAAGGCCTGTGCGCGAGGACAACCTAGTGAAACATAGAAACAACCTCCAAGCTGTGGGACTTGAACTACGAGGTTGAGTCTCCAGAGAAGGCCGGCTTCCTCTTACTGTCAGGGCACACCTATCTATTCTCGGAAGGGAAAGGGAGAAAGAGAGCGTTAAAGCAAATCTACCTAGTCTAATCTAAGGCGGTGATGCACCAAAATAGAGTGTTCAGACTC
This sequence comes from Cupressus sempervirens, assembly GCA_028749045.1. Taxonomy (NCBI): domain Eukaryota; kingdom Viridiplantae; phylum Streptophyta; class Pinopsida; order Cupressales; family Cupressaceae; genus Cupressus; species Cupressus sempervirens. Next base: position 696,238,199 of record CM053783.1, read on the forward strand.
GTTCCTGCCCATATATGCACTACAAAACTAGGGTAACATACAAAAGTCATACACGTCCAGACTTATATCGATCAATAATCACATACAGATCAGAAAACCAACTGAATGACACCAGGAAAAGAAGATTTCACTTGTATATTATCCAATAGGCCAAAGATAGGTACAGTATGTGGACCGCTAATCTCAATAATGCATCAATGAGAGGCAAAATGAAGCACATACACATTGACCACTAAAGAGAATGACACAGGATGCTATGTAGCTCAGAGACACAGGGATTCTACGCTGCAAGTCTACAAGCAGTAGCAGAGAAGATCAGGAAGAGTCGACCCTAAGAACAAGTCACCAAATTGCCTTTATAGATCAGCCATAATTAAAGATTTCTGTGTCACACTCACTTCTTACCTACTGGCATTAACTTTCCATCTTGAGAATCCAATCGAAGATCTAATTGAATCCTGGCTTGCATACCAAGAAATCTCATATCTTTCTGAGAAAGAGCCTGGAGAAGATAGAAACGACGCCACAACATTCCCTGACATGGTAGATGGATCAACTGGATAGATGGAGTGTCCCTCTGCACCTGATATTCACTCTGAGTTGGTGGCAATTGATTATGAAATCATATCCACGACAAAATAAATAAATGATTTCTATCCTTTCTGGTTCACGAAACAGCAAGGTCAAAAAAGGCCACGTGGGGAAATCACTTTCCTCCCCTTTGCCACCTTGGCAGTCCTCTTCATGTGCTGACCACACCTTTATGTTTGACTGGGCGCTATGTCACTATGGGCACCATGCCTTGAAGTTCCTAATAGCGACATAGCGCCCAACAGTTATCTCTATCTGTGGTGGTACCAAACTGTGACTGCGATGCCCCAACCAGACTGTATCATTGACTTGGCAACTTAACTGTCAATCGTAACTGTGATGTTAACTGCGCATCCAAATCCAGGCCCACGAGGACACATGGCGCATGGGCGCTAACTCGCTATCACAAAATTCGTGCGGTTTCTCCATGGCGAGATAGCGCCCGCCGCTGATCTTCGCAGATCTGACGGTGTAGAACTCGCCCCTTCAACGTGCTGGTTGCGTTGAAGATCTAGTGCCACCTCATGTCTATGTTCTGATCTGGCATATGTGGCAGTCCTTCATTGGCCTGACGTAGCGCCATTCTGGTGAATTCCCTAACACTTGGCCCCACTGACCTGGCACATGGTACTAAGGCGCTATGTCGCTATGGGGAAATTGAGGCAACCTTCCCATAGCGAGATAGCGCCCAACTGCCATCTCACCCTTTGATGCAAACGTGGCATATTCTGAAATGCCACCGTGGTAGATGAGGTACCACCCTAACCAATCACGAGGCCACGACGTTAGATAGCTCATCCCACCTGTTCCGTCCTTCGGTCCCACCAGGCCTGAGAGTCTGTCATGATCTGTTTTTCGTTTGGGCGCTATGTCGCCAATGAAAAACTCGTGAGTTTTTCGATGGCGCCATGGCGCCCCACCAGCATTTCTAAACTTTTCGACTGCCTGACCTCTTCCCACCGCAAAATTGGCCCGTCGTAAACTTGCTTGCCGTCACACTTTTCGACCGGGCGCTATGTCGCCAACATAACCTTCGCACATCTTCGCCATAGCGCGATGGCACCTACCGTCGATCGGCCTCGATCCAACGATCATGGAGTTCCGCAACTCCCTTCCCTTGTAAGTCACTGGGCCCGCGGCACATGTGGCACTTCCCTATTGGTTTGACGATCGCTTAATCCTTACCACGCCAGCTGCGTGAAACCTGGTTCCATCAAGACACGTGGCGCTTGGGCGCTATGTCGCTAACGTTAACTCTCGGGCAATTCTCGATGGCGAGATAGCGCCAACCGTAGATCCCTGCGGATCCGACGATCGTGAAGACTCGTCATTCCTCTCGAAACTACTGGGCTTGCTGAACGCGTGTCGACATTTGATTCGTTCTCCTGACGCCGATGGGTAAGACCTGATTCTCGCCGACACGTGGCGGATGGTCGCTATGTCGCCATGTTAAAACCCGTGCATCTTTGCCATAGCGAGATGGCGCCATCCGCTGATCTGGATTGATCTGACGGTGGAGATCTTACCCTTCCATGTACCGGTGACGCTGACTGAACTCTGACTTGGAGGACGTGGTCGCTCTTTATTGGCCCAATGAGACACCTCCTTGGTCTGACAAAGCACCAACTCGGAGGGTCCGTATCGCCTTGACCCCACTGATGAATACGTGGCTACATCTGATTCGCCATCTTGACGCCGGGCTGGCAAATTGCGTTGCAGAGTACCGACGGGACCCATTTGCCTGACCCTTCCTCGCCATGGTGGATTTTCCGATTGGGCGCTATCTCGCCATCGAAAAATGCATTGGTTTTCCATTGGCGCCATGGCGCCTTGCCGTGTTTTGAAACTTTCGGTCCATGGAAACGTGTCGCCCTCCAACATGAGCATCTCCGTCAGGCGCTATGTCGCCATGGAGATTTTTCGGCCGGCGTGCGATAGCGACATAGCGCCTGTGGCGCTGAAAAACTTTCCCGACCCGCCCTTCGTTGTAGCCCGCTCGCCGGACCCACCAGACACGCGTCAATTGGGCGTGATGTCGCTGACGCTATTTCCCGTGCATCTCTAATGACGAGATCGCGCCGACCGTCGATCTTGCTGAAATTTGACAGAGAAGATCCTGCGGGCTGCAAAATACATCATAAGGTCCGATCTTGGCATAAAAAATAATATTTCCACGGCTAGCCGTTAGACGAGTTGAGCATTTAAAATTTAAACCTTTGGCGGGTGAGCGAAAGGTAACAGTACCCATGTAAAATGTATCTAAAATACCATATAAAATGTCTCAACATCAGTGAAATAGACATCTAAAATAAGACAAGCTCACTACATATACATGTAGATCAACCACACTTCCTCCTAATCCATGACCCCAGAAGGCTCTATGATCTAGGTTTGAACCCTGTGTCAAATGAAATAAATTTATTTTAAATCTAGAGGTATAAAATTGCGTACATAGATTATATCACATGTATATATCAAATATATATAAATTGTAACATACCTATGACTCATGTCATGTAGGATCTGTCGTGGTCTAAAGATTGCCAAAATGCAACATATTGTCACTAAGACCCTATAGCACACATGTATGTACACAAGTTAGATTGAATCAAGAATATATGTATGTCTCTAGCTACATCTATTTAAGCTCAAGTACGTTAAAATTATAAGTGTAATTTTACAGTAACAAATAAATTTAAACATATAAGTATATTTATTGTAGCATCATGTAATGCTCTACCAATCTTACTAATATCTTAATCATGTAGTGATAAAACAACCTAGTCCAAGTTGATTGTCTCATTTGAAAGTATAGTGGTAAATAGATGTCATCGTACCGTGGGGGTCTAGGTATGAGGGGGTTTTGTAGGAGGCGCTACATGATCCTGAGTAGATTGGGGGGGGGGGGGGGGGGTGTTATAGAGCCCTGTGTAGGAGCAAGTGTTGTAGAAGGTGCAGGAATATCCTTCTGTCTTTGTGACCCTGTGATCCTATTGTGCATGAGAGAATATGGTTGATCTATCTACGAATGTCACTAAGAGGAATCCCTATGACTATTGATAATGCCTAATATGAACCAAGAAGATCATATGCTAAATAGGATGCCATACGATGCAATGCATCCATATCTAATATAGCAGAAACATCTAGTGGAGATGGTATATCTACTATCCCATCACATTATCAACTCATGTGCTAGAGGATGTGGCTGTCGGAATGGTACCATGAGATTGTAATATATATCTACCACATCGATTTGAAGACATTTCCTATAACTGTGTAGCAACCGTGGCAATGCTAGAATAGATCTGAGTCCTTACTATATCATCTGGAATAGTTATACCTGCAACAACCATTTATGGAGCTCTCGACATGACCAAAAGGTTTGGATCCACCATTGCTTATTAATTAATGGGCACAGGGGTGTCCACAGGTCTAAATCTCTATGATAGTCTACCGAGGCCCTGTCCAGCATGACCTAGAAAATCTATATAATCCACATCATGATGTGAATGAAATTCTGCAAACAACCATTTGTAGAAATAGAGAGGAAACTCATCCTTCTGTGGCCACCTATGATGTGCAGCTAACCAACGAGGATATATAAATGGTGCAACAAGCTGATCTATACACTTCATAGTTGAATAACCTCTAACCCTAGACCTATCTATATAAAATGGAAACATGCTCTTCACCATAGTGATGGAGACCTCTGTATCAATCTGTCTATACTTCATAGTGCCAGTGACGCTACAATAAAGAGAAGAGTAAAAAGTCTTAGTACTAATATCATCATATGGGTTGTATGAATCAATCGTCTGAATCATACAACACAACTCGTCTCTCATGGCAATAATCTTCTCCCTATTAGGGAGGGTGATAGAAGCTAAACGTGTAGAATCTAGGAGGTCAATAGCATGAGATAGCCTATCAACTGTATCTCTAAATAAATGCTCTCTCTCCTCAGTAGATGATGTCGATCTACATGTTGTACCATACTGAACACTACGACTGCCTCCCTAAACGCTAGCCTCCCCTAAGGATGTAGGTGCACCACCAGTATTAGATGCCATAATATATGATATGCAATGATGATATAAGTTAAATTTAATATAAAACATGTATGTATATATATGTACAAAGTTGAACAACTAAAAATATAGACCATTTTATTTAACACACATGTTATATATATCAACTTGATGTATAGCTCATGTATGTAAACAAAAAAATGCACATGTATGTGTGATAAAAAAATAATTTGAAACAAAGTTATTCTAGTTGACTTCCTACCTAATTTTTGACTACATGTTAAAGTACATAGGTTTACTATGTTAATATTTTCTAAAATGTAACCTAATTTCTAGCTATAGGCCTGAACAAGTTTACTAAGTCTCATGTAGATGTAGGCTTGTTTTATATATATATATATATATATATATAGGTTAAATTTTAAGTTTCCAAGTTTGAACAACTAGAAGTTATTCTAGTTTAGTTCTACCTAATGTTTCACTACATGTTAGTTCTAGATATCTTTAAAATGTTCGATATATATTAATAACTATATAGGTTTACTATGTTAATGGTTTTTGAAATGTAATTAATTTAGTTATCTAGGTCTAAACTTGAGTTTTCTAAGTTTGATGTAAAATCTATATCTATGATTAAGTAGATATTTAATTAAAAAATACTATAGTTATCGAGATGTAAAATGTATACCTATGGTTTATTAAATTAAAATTGACTTTAGATTTAATTTTCTAATGTACATACTTTGTACTCTATCTAACATATGATTTAACGATATAAAAAATTTAACTAATATAAATAACTTGTAAAACACTTAAAACACAATTAATTTAACTAATACTAACATGTAATAACTAAAAATAAATTAACAAAACAAACAAAAATAAACAAAAATAAAACTAAAAAACACCTACCACTTATGACCAAAACACACTAACCCACTCCACAAAATTTGGAAACCACAACAGTAAAAATGACCTTCCAAAAGTGATTTTGGCGTATATATATTACCTTGTATCATTTCAGTCGTAACCCTTTTGATTGAAAGGGTTTCGGCCATAACCTTGGCTGCCACATCGACCCAAGAAAGTGCCAAGTATGTACAACTGATAGGGTTACGACCGAAACCCTTTCAGTTGTCACCCCTCAAGATATCCCAAAGGGTGACACAAGTTTGTGCTTTTACCCATGTACAAAGTTGAATAACTAAAAAACATAGACCATTTTATTTAACACACATGTTATATATGTATATGTATATGTGTATGTGTATGTATATGTATATATATGTATATGTATATGTATATGTATATATATGTATCAACTTGATGTATAGCGCATGTATGTGAACAAAAAATATGCACATGTATGTGTGATAATTTTATTTTTTTTGAAACAAAGTTATTCTAGTTAACTTTCTACCTAATTTTTGACTACATGTTAAAGTACATAGGGTTACTATGTTAATATTTTCTAAAATGTAACTAATTTCTAGCTATAGGTCTAAGTTTCATATATATATAATTATATATAATATATATTTTTAAAAAAATTTATTTTATTTATTATTATTATTAGTTTTTAATTATTTTTTTAATTTTAATTTATTTTTAAATTGGTTAAATTTTAAGTTTCCAAGTTTGAACAACTAGAAGTTATTCTAGTTCAGTTCTACCTAATGTTTCACTACATGTTAGTTCTAGATACCTTAAAAATGTAGTAACTATATAGGTTTACTTTGCTAATGTTTTATGAAATGTAATTAATTTAGTTATCTAGGTCTAAACTTGAGTTTTCTAAGTTTGATGTAAAATCTATATCTATGATTAAGTAGATATTAATTTAAAAATATAATAGTTATCTAGATGTAAAATCGATACCTATGGTTAATTAAATTAAAATTGACTTTAGATTTAATTTGCTAATGTGCATACTTTGTACTCTATCTAACACATGATTTAACTATACAAAAAAATTAATTAATCTAAATAACTAACTAGTAAAATGCTTAAAATACAGTTAATTCAACTAATACTAACATGTAATAACTAAAAACAACTTAACAAAACCAAAAAAAAAAACCACCTACCACTTACAGTCGGAACACCCTAATCCACTCCACAAAATTCAGAAACTACAATAGTGAAAATGACCTCCCAAAAGTGATTTTGGCAAATATATTGCCTTGTACCATTTCAATTATAACCCTTTTGGTCAAAAGGGTTTCAGTTGTAATTTTTGTTGCCACGTCGACTCGGGAAAGCGCCACATACGTGCGACTGATAGGGTTATGACTGAAACCCTTTCAGTCGTAACCCCTCAAGATATCCCAAAGGGTGACATAAGTTTGTGCCTTTACCCATTGACATTAGGTGCATAGCCATACCACAGTTCAAAAGGGGTTTTGTTTGTACGTTTCTTGACTTGAACTCAGTTAAGTGTATAAATAATAGTACTTACAACTTCTCTCCAATACTTTTGTGAAACATTATTCTCCATCATCAATGTTCTTGCACAGTCCATGATTCATCTATTTCTTCTTTTTGCTATCCCATTTTGTGGTGGAGTCCTTGGTGCAAACATTTATCTTTTGATTCCTTTGTCATTGCAAAATGTATTGAACTTCTCTGATCTAAATTCACCTCCTCTATTTGATCTCAAGCATTTCATATTTTTACCTATTTCCTTTTCAACTCTAGCCAAATACCACTTAAACATTTGAAAAGCATTAGATTTTTCTTTGAGAAACATCATAACCATCATTCTAGAGAAATCATCAACAAATAAGATAAAGTAATTATCAAAATAATAACTTTGCACTCCAATAGGAGCACATAAATTAGTATGAACTAACTCCAAAATGTCATCAGAACAATAGGTCTTGCTCTTGAAACTAGACTTTACCATTTTTCCCATTTTACATTGTTTGTACATCACTTTATCAATTTTTATCAAATCTTGGTAATCCTCTTACTCTTTTTATCTTACTAATATTTACCAAATTATCAAAGATCACGTGACACAACCTCTTATGCCATAACCAAACATCTTTAAATTGTGCAAATAAACTTGCATTTTTAGATAGGCCTAGATAGAACAAGTTACCTCTTGTTTTCTCTTTGCTTCCAATCAGTTCACCATTAGCATCATATATTTTTGCCTTCTTATTTTAAAATTCAACTTGGTAATCTGAACTATTCAGATGTGCCACACTTAACATATTTTATTTTAGTCCATCAACCCAATATGAATTATCACATTTAATCTTGATATTCGGCATGATAATTTTTTTACCTTTCACATAACATGGTGCATTATTTTTAGACTTATCACAACTTTCGTTATAGTGTTCTAGTTTTTCAAGATTACTTGTATCACTAGTCATATGATGTGAAAAAACACTATCAATTGTTCATTTATCATTCTTGCTAACATGTGAAATAGAGTAGTTTTCTCAATCTTTTCATCTTCATCATATTCATCTTTCATTGCAACATAAACAACTTCTTTGTCATGTTCATCAGAATCACTTTCAGAACCATCTTCTTTAGCAATATAACAAGATTTCTTACTTTTTCCTTTGTAGTCTTTGTTACATTCGTTGTCCATGTTGTCTCTCCTTCCTTGGTATCTGTTGTTTATAATTTCCTCCTTTCCATCTCTATCAGGACACCTTGCAATAGTTTGACCAACTTTATTGCATGTAAAGCAAATTATAGGAAGTTTATCTTTGTATTTGTATTCTCCTCTTGGTAATCTTCTTGCTATTAATGCTCCTAGATCTTTAAGATCATCATTTGATTCACTATCACTGTTCACAAGCTTACTCTTTGAACTTGTTTTCCTTTTAGATCCATCAAGGGTTAGTTGAGACATGAAATAACATTCAACACTAGAAGGCGTATAATTATCAAATTTTGACAACTCAAATGCAGTGAGTCTACCAACTAGACTATCTAAAGTTAGGTCATTACCAAGTGTACATCTCAGTTCTTGTATTGCAGATAGCATAAACAGGAAGTAAAATTATGAATACCTTATTGATTTTAGTCTCTTTAGTTATGTCACCTTGAGAACCTCTAATTGTATCCACCACTTTTTTGATTTGACCACAATACTGAGCAATAGTTTTTCTTTCTTTCATTCTCATGTCATCAAACTTGCCTCTCAAGCTTTCAGCTTTAGCCCTTAACATATTTCTATCTCCTCCATGAATTTGTGTTAACTTATCCCACATTTTCTTTGTAGTGGTGCAATTCTTCACATTACCAAACTCAACATAACTTAGGGAAGCTGTTAGACCTATCATCATTTGATTATGCTCCTGCTTCTCTTTTATTTGCTCAATTGTCATGGGTCTAGGTACTTCTATGTATTAATTATCCAGGTAGTATAATGCATAATCTCCAATGCCAAATAGATGCAATCTCATCAAGCATTGTCTTGTTGGGAAGTTCTCTTTGTTCAGCTTGGTTACCTCTCTCTTATACATCTTGATCTTTATCTTGAATCCCTTCAAACTTTCCTTGCAAGAACCAAAGCTCTAATATCAGTTGTTAGAATGATTAGAATAACTAGGGGGGGTGGGGATGAATCAGATATCCTCGGGTCTAGATGTATCAATTCAAATTTTAATAACTTCAAACAACTTAATCAATCTCATAAATCCACTTCGTCAAATATAGCTAATCATCTATATTTCAACTTATTCATATCATCACCCAACTCTTTATTTTAGTGTTAGCTGAATTACAAAAACATATAACAATAAATAGAATAACACATGAAAACAACATCCACACAAGCATGACATTAGGATTTATTGTAGAAACCCAATTTGGAAGGAAAAAAAACCACCAAGTAACATGTTGTCACTTTTTCATTCTTTTGAAGCGAGCTCGATTAAGAGCATGTTAGAAAGTAAACTCCACCAAGATATTCCAACCCTATTAGGAGTTGTACAAGGCAAAAGGACCCACTATCCAAACAGCTTCAAGGGAAAGGTCACCAAACTCACTGTCCAACTGGCCTCTGTATTATTGCTTTCAGAATAATAGAAAATGAACAACTATCCACTACCACTCTCTGCTGAATGTGATCACTGTGCTCATCCATTGTGCATCTGCTACACCAAATACTTCTCACATCTCAATACCATATCCACAAACTTGCATCACAATAATTCCTTAGATGTCTTACTCGCATACAATTCACATTTACAATTTGCTTTCTCTCTTCAACACAATACTTACAAGTTTATTAATCACAAGGAAAATAAATTTCCTTTATACCAAGTCCTCAAATTAATCCATTGAGATGACCTTGAGGCTTTCCTAATTTACAAGAGGACCACATTAAGATAAAACAATACACATTACTTATATCTTTTCATAATTACATAACACTGTCGGCTCACAATCTTCACAAATATTTCAAATATACGGCCTCAGACTTATCACGCTCACTGACATCATCACCAAGTTGTTTTCTATCTTTATGCAAGTGCGCATAGCCAGATTTTATCCTAGTTAGGAGATATACTCTTATTACCAAAAACCACTTCTTAGGAACTCTGTTTGTATACTATCTTATGTAAATCTTGAATAATAGTTACCAGTCTTCAAATTTCTGCATGCACTCTTAGCCATAGCATCAGGACACTCTATATGACATGTTCTCAACTGCACTTGACCTTATCTTCAATCCTTTTTTGGTGTTAATTCAATATTTGTCTGCTACGTTGTCAGTCTTCTCAATATGTTGACATCAATGACAAATACTGCCATGAATACAACATGTAACCACTATAACAAACTCTCAAGTGTTTTCAACAATGCTAAGATACTCCCCTGTAGGAATATCATCAACATTCATGCTAACAATCTTCCCCTTTGGCATTGATGACAACGTAGATGGAAAACATCTAAGTTCCAAGAATTCCAAACATATCACTCTATTGTAATTGCTCCATTGTTGTAGTTATCTTCTTTTCAAATCCTCTTCATCTATAAAATTAATCATTCATAGAAACATCTCTCCCCCATTGACATCAATACTCTCTCCATTAAATGTTTTTCATGTACGACTCTCCCCCATTAACATCAATGATAAATGCATCATTATGTCAATCTACTGCAAAAATATCTTCATCAAGCTCAAGTGTCCAAAGACACTATTGAAATACCAATTACCAAGAGTCCTTCATTACTTTGTTTAAACACATATACTCCACCATATAGGAAGCATCAACATTCAATCCAAATAAATAATAGTACTTTGTACCATTGGATTGATGCAATCTCTGCATCATCTACTCTGAAGTAGGCAGGGGCATAACCCCAAGCATACCTCTAAAACACTCAGATGTATCCTTCGATAAAGGCTTTGTAAATATATCTACTATTTGTTCCTTTGTACTAACATACTCTAGTCTAATATCTTTCTCTACAACCTTCTGTCTTGAAACATGATACTAAATAGATATGTGCTTTGTCTTAGAATGTAATACATGATTCCTAGAGATACTTATTGTACTTGTGTTATCACAATGTATGACATAGGTTTAGTAAACTCAACTCCAATATCCATCAACATTTATTGCACCCATTTTATTTGATTGCAATTATTTGTTGTTGCTACATAGTCTACTTTTGTTGTACTTTGTGAAATGCAATGTTATTTCTTTCTTATCCAAGAAACTAATCTTCCTCCTAAGAAAAATGCTCCACCAATTGTACTCTTTCTGTTATCCGTAATGCTTGCGAAATCCACATCAATATATGCACATAAAGTCATTTTATCTATTATACCAAAACCCAAAATCAAGTGAACCCTTCAAATATATGAAAATCCCTTTTATTGCTGCATAATGTGCTTCTTTGGGATCAACTCGAAATCTTGCAATAATGTCAACTACATTAGCTATGTTTGATCTTGTATGAGTCAAATATTACAAACTTCCAATCATGAATTTGTACTTCTTATGCTCAATAGTAGGTGTCTCATATTTGCTAGATAATTTATGACCAATTACCACAGGTGTACCAACAGGTTTACAATTGGGTAAGTGCACCAAGTTGTGATGCCAAAAGGGGGGTATAAGCGAACACCTTTTTTTGAAATCAACAATTTTTGAACTTCGACAGGAGTGTGAAGATAGTTACGCTCAAAATTTTAAGATGTAACAAAAACAAAAGTAGCAGTCCTTTGAATCTAGTTTCTAAACTGCTTTTTTTTTTCAAAATGGTTTAGTTTTAGGCCCTCAAAAAAGGGGGCCACAAAAAGAGGTACTATTTTTTTAGAAAAAACATAACATAGTGCAAAGTGTGGCACCCCTAAAATTTTAACTTTCATTTTGAAATTCTTTAATTGCTCTGGTCAAAAGTTACCTAACACCGTGTAGTTTATCCCAATATTTTCAGGTAATTTTATAATGCCTATTTTTTATTTATGAATTTTGTAAGTGGACACATCCCAAAAACGTGAAATATATGTGTGCTTCCCCTATAAATTATTGAAAACTAATCCAAAATTAAAAAATTCTTTTTTTCAAAGTGTGTAGAATGGAGTCTAGTTTTAAAAAAATGAACTTTTTGCAAAATTCAATGAACGAGCTAAAATCTACGCCCCAATTAGCACATGTTGGTTTTTGAGAGAAATTGGACATACATTCAAAAGAAATTATAGTTGAAAGGCTTGAAATAATATAAATTTGAAATAAATTATACGGTTATATATGCTAACACAAAGATCTATAATACTATGTAACCTGATTTTATCGATTCTCAACTACAGGAAAACTTGAAGGAGAGCACAGAAGAAAAAAAAAGCATTTTTGTATGTTTGCTGCAAAACATGTCTCAGACTAGTTTAGAGCCTCCAAACCTTTTGGGTTGGATCCCGAAGGAAAATTCAAGCCTTAGACTTAAAAGTATCCAATGCTTTAGATAGTGCGTACGTGCCATAGTGCTAGTGTGCTATTCAAACCATTTTTAAATTCAAGGCTTAAATAGTGCGTATGCGCTATTTAAACCTTTTTTAAATTGAAGACTTAAATAATGTGTACGCACTATTTAAGCCTTCAATTTTAATAGAGAGGATGTATAAGGAGAGAGAGAGAAGGAGAGAGGTAGAGAGGGTAAAGAGTGAGAGAGAGATTAGAGGTTGGGGAGAGAGTAGGGGATATGATGTAGAGTGACAAAGAATAATAGAAAGACAGAAGGGAATGGGGGGGGGGGGGGAGAGAGAGAGAGAGAGAGAGAGAGAGAGAGAGAGAGAGAGAGAGAGAGAGAGAGAGAACAGGATGGGAGTTCAAAGTGTACGTGGAATAGGATGCATAGAAAGAGAGAGGGACATAGAGAGAGAGAGAGAGAGAGAGAGAGAGAGAGAGAGAGAGAGGATGGGGTAGGGAGGGAGAAATGGGGAGAGACAGAGGGAGGGAGGGAGAGAGAGAAAGATGAATGGTAGTTCAAAGAGTATATGGAATAGGATGCATAGAAAGAGAGAGGGACACAGAGTAGGGGATGGGAGTGGCATAGAGGGGGGGGAGGGAGAGAGAGAGAGAGAGAGAGAGAGAGAGGGAGTAGAGGATGCGAGATCAAAGGGTACATGGGATACGATGTATAGAAAGAGAGGGAGGGACACATAGTAGGGGATGCGAGAGGGTGGGATTGGGATAGAGAGATAGAGAGGCGAGAAAGAGAGAGAGAGATTGATAGGGAGTAGAGGATGGGGGATCAAAGGGTACATGGGATACGATGCATAGAAAGAGAGGGAGAGACACACAGTAGGGGATGTGAGAGGGTGGGATTGGGATAGAGAGATAGAGAGGTGAGAGAGAGATAGAGAGGAATGGTGGTTCAAAGCATACATGGAATAGGATGCCGGCACACACACACAAAGTATTGGATGATAGAGGGAGTGGGAGAGAGAGGAAGGGAGAGGGAGAGGGAGAGGGAGATAGAGAGGGGGGGAGAGAGAATGAGGGAGAGGGGGAGAGAGAGAGAGAGAGAGAGAGAGAGAGATTGATAGGGAGTAGAGGATGGGAGTTCAAAGAGTACACGTGATAGGATTAATAGAAAGAGAGAAAGGGACACAGATTAGGGGTTGGGAGAGGGGGAGAGAGAGAGAGAGAGAGAGAGAGAGAGAGAGAGAGAGAGAGAGAGAGAGAGAGAGAGGGGGGGGGATGAGGGAAAGAGTACGAGATAGGATGCAAAGAAAGAGAGAGAGGATGGGGGTAAGGAGAGAGGGGGGAGAGAGAGATAGAGCGATAAAGTATTGGATGATAGAGGGAGAGGGAGGGAGGGGGAGAGAGAGAGGGAGAGGAAGAGAGAGAGAGAGAGAGAGAGAGAGAGAGAGAGAGAGAGAGAGAGAGAGAGAGGATGGGGTAGGGAGGGAGGGAGGGAGAAATGGAGAGGGAAGGAGGGAGGGAGCAAGGGAGGGAAGGAGCGAGAGAGAGAGAGAGAGAGAGAGAGAGAGAGTAGGGGATGGGAGTTCAAAGTGTACATGGGATAGGATTCATAGAAAGAGAGAGGGACATAGAGTAGGGGATGGGGAGAGAGAGAGAGAGAGAGAGTAGTGGATAGGAAAGAGAGAGTGTGAGATTGATAGGGAGTAGAGGATGGGGGTTCAAAGAGTGCATGGAATAGGATGCATAGAAAGAGAGAGAGGGACACAGAGTAGGGGATGAGAGTGGGATAGGGGGAGAGAGAGAGAGAGAGGGAGTAGAGGATGGGGGATCAAAGGGTATATGGGATACAATGCATAGAAAGAGAGGCAGAGACACATAGTAGGGGATGTGAGAGGGTGGGAGAGAGAGAGAGAGGTGAGAGAGAGAGGGGGGATGAGGGAAAGAGTATGAGATAGGATGCAAAGAAAGAGAGAGAGGATGGGGTAGGGAGGGAGGGAGGGAGGGAGGGAGAGAGAGGGGGGGATGAAGTAGGGAGAGAGGGAGGGAGAAATGGAGAGAGGGGAATAGAGAGGGAAGGGGGGAGAGAGAGAGAGAGAGAGAGAGAGAGAGAGAGAGAGAGAGAGAGAGAGAGAGAGAGAGAGAGAGAGAGAGGGGGGGGGGAATGGGGGTTCAAAGAGTATGTGGGATAGGATGTTAATAAAGAGAGAGAGAAAGGGGGGGGGACATAGAGTGGTGGATGATAGAGGGAGGGAGAGAGAGGGAGTGGGGGGGAGAGGGAGGAGGAAAAGAGTACGGGATAGGATGCAGAGAGAGAGGATGGGGTTTCTATTTTGTATGTGATTTCCAATAGTGCATATGCGCTATTGAGAAATCCATTTTTTCATAGTGCGCATGCACTATTGAGAAATCCATGTTTCCATAGCACACAGGTGCTATGGCCTAGGCTTAACAAGCCTATACCCAGGCCATAGTGCATGCGTGCTATAGTGCATACGTGCTATTGTAAATTTTGAAGAAGAAAAAAAGTGACATCTTTTTTGCACCACAACTTGGTGCATTCGCCCAACTTTCCAAACCAAATCTTTCAAATACTTAGTCTAAGAAATGAAAATACCTTCATTATTCTATATAATATGTAAAACCAAGAAATACTTCATCTCACCAACCATGCTCATCTCAATTTTTTTTTTCATTTCATTAGCAAAAGATTCACTTGCTTCATCATATTCTCCAAAGTAGTATCATCCACAAATACTTTAATAACCAACAAAGCATTCTTGATTTATTTCAAATACAAGTTATTGTTTGTAGTACCTTTAGCAAATCCCAATTTTGCAAAATATTTATCCAACCTCGCATACCAAGCTCTATCATATTCTCCAAAGTAGTATCATCCACAAATACTTTAATAACCAACAAAGCATTCTTGATTTATTTCAAATACAAGTTATTGTTTGTAGTACCTTTAGCAAATACCAATTTTGCAAAATATTTATCCAACCTCGCATACCAAGCTCTAGGTGCTTTCTTCAAACCATACAATGCTTTCTTCAACTTACATACCATATATACTTATTTTGTCAAAGGAAATCCTTCAGGCTACTCAATGTGAACTTCTTCAAGTTCTACATTCATAAATGTTGACTTCACATCGATATGATACACTTTGAATTTCTTGTTAGGTGCATAAACCAAAAACATTTTGACTGCTTCTATTATAGCAACTAGTGTGAATCTTTCCTCATAATCAATACCTTCTTGTTGAGAATATCTTTTGCAAACTAGCCTTGCTTTATTTCTCACAATGCCACCTTGTTCATTCATTTTATTTTTGAAAATGCAATTTAGTTCCTACAATGTCATTGTCCTTAGGTCTAGGAATCAATTCCCACGTATCATTCTTCTCAATTTGATCTAACTCTTCTCTCATAGCTTGAATCCATAAGTCATATTTGCTAGCTTTATATGTTCTTTTAGGCTATACTTGAGAAATTAGACACAACTCTTCATTTACCTTGTTTCTTTTCAAGACTCCTTTGTCTTTGCTTACAATAATTTGTTCAATAGGGTGATTCTTTGTCAAATTATTATTTGGTGTTGTTGTTTCAACTCTTGCTTATGTTCTTGGTTCAGATCTTGGTTCCTCTCTCTATTCCACAACTTGAATCTTCTTATGCAAATCATTTTTAGTTTCATAAAATAATTCAACATTTTCGTGGTTAGTTTAGGATTAGCTTCTTCATCAAAATTGTAATTGAGTATTCTTTCTTGAAAATAGTCTTAGTCCTCTGATTAAAACATCTATAGGCTTTTCTTTTCAATGAATTACCAAGGAACATACCTTCATCGCTTCTTGAATCAAACTTACCAATATCATCATCTCTCTTAATGTAACACTTGCTTCAAAAAATTCTAAAATACTTCAGTGATGGTGCATGTCCAAACCATAATTCATAAGGAGTCTTATTTGTACCTTTTTTTATATGTACTCTATTCATTGTATACAATGTTGTATTAATTGCTTCTCTCTAGAGTGTCGTTGATACATTATTTTCAAACATCATAGCTCTTTTTTATCCTATTATAGACATGTTTATTCTTTCAACTATACCATTCTTCTAATATGTTTTAGGAGCTAAAAGTTGTCTTTTAATACCATTTACTTCACAAAAAGTCTTAAACTCATTTGAAGTAAATTCTCCACCTCTATCAAATCTTAGACATTTAATCTTCAATCAGGTTCATTTTCAACTCTATTTTTGAACAAATTAAACTTCTCAAATGCTTCAAACTTTTCTTTAAGAAATGCTACCCACATCATCCTAGTAAAATCACTAATAAGAATGATGAAATACCTTTCACCACAAAATCCTCTTGTCTTTGTGGGACCACTCAAATCTATGTGAACGATCTCCAACTTCGTTAGTGTAGTAAACTTCTTGCTAGGAAAAGATCTTTTCTTTTGTTTACCCATAACACATTCCTTGCATACAACAGTAGTAGGCTTCACAATTTTAGGCAAATCTCTTATTGCAAATCTAGTGCTTATTTTCATAATATTATCAAATTTTTTTTGACAAAACCTTTTAATGTCATAACCAACTGTTGTCAACCTTAGCAACTAGGCATGTCATTTCTATAGGATTTAGCTGAAAAACATTACTTCTTGATCTTGTACCAGTGCCAATCATCTTACAATTCTTATCATTGATGATACATGTCTTCTCTGTGAACTATAATTGATATCCCTTATCAACTAGCTACCCAACACTTAGAAGATTATGTTTTAGTCCATCAATAACATACACATCATTTGTGTTACTTTTACCATCAAGAATTATACATCATATTCCCTTCATATGACAAGCCACATTGTTTCCAACTCTAACAATTCCTCCATTACAATTGTTGAACTCAACACATTTATTCATATCACTAGTAATGTGATGTGAACAACCACTATATATGATCTAATTAGATTTCTTCTCAACTTGTGACACTAGGGCTCTCTCTTCTCTAACTTCTTTTTTAGGGCTTTCTTCTTTTATAGCAACAAATCCTACCTCATCATCACTTTCACTCATAACTCTTTCATCTAGTTCATCATCATCATCATTTGCATGCAAACATTCTCTAGGTTTTCTAGACTTGAAATTCTTTTTGTACTTCTTTACTCTTTTAGAGTATTTAGAAGCACAATGACTAAATTCATGACAAGTCCAACATTTAAAGGTTTTCTTACTATTTGGTTCTCTTCTCACAACTTGGTGATTCCTTCTTCAATATTTTTATCTTCTTCAGATCTTAATCTATTGTTGCTAGTAAAATCTCCACTAGTGCTTGCACTCCTAGATAGAGTAGGTCAAACACTCACTGTGCTTAAGGTAGTCTCCACTCTAGGAAAATCTCCATACTATCTCAAACTTATTTATGTTGCTTCCAATCTTCAAAAAAGTCTCTCTAGAGTACTTCTCAGCACAAGTTATCACTTGCTCAATCATCTACGATGTCTGCTTGAATGGTGATGTCAAAGTTTTCAAGATTTTCCATATAATCTTATCTTCTTCCTTAGTTCCTTCACAAGCCTTGATTCCTACAATAATTTATGATATTCTAACAATATAACTTCTTAGAGATTCATCTTCTATCATTTTAGCTTCTTGAAATAAACATATCCAATTATATAGTCTAATCCTTTTAGCATGTTTATTAGCTTCAAAAGTAGATTCCAAAGCTTTCCAAATTTCACAAGATAACCTCAAGGATTTTACCCAATTGTACTCATTTCAAAGAAGAGATGACAAAAGTTCTTCTCTAGCAAGCATGTTACACATGAACAAATCTCTTTTAGCTTCAGTACATTCTTCAAGCTTGTTTTCTTCAACTACAATCTTCCCATTTTTAGTGATCAACCAATATCATGGACCCATGAATAGCAGACACGTCTTCAACTTCTCTTTCCAACTATTGTAGTTAACTCCATCAAACTTAGGACTTTATTTTCTAAAATGACTCTCCATTAATCTCCTTAAATTGTTAAGATTTTCCTTCAAGGACCTAACGCTCTGATACCAATTGTTAGAAAGTATAGTCCACCAAGATACATGAGAAGGGGCAAAGTGAAATAGTTATCTGATTAAAATAACCAAGTTATTATCCTTATTAAATCTTAAATATGTGGTCAACATAAACAACAACCATAGGAAGATAACCATACACAGTAACACCATATATGTTAACAAGGGAAACCCTTGATTAGAGGGAAAAGCCTAGTGGGGATGGTACCCACAAAATGTTGTACTAATATATAAGTTCCTTGTAAGAGGGTGGAGTCTATTAGGAGCTAATGAAATACATTAAATGTAATTCCTACCCCTAGTTTACTTTTCATGTTATATTGCCAAATTATTTTAGGCAAGCTTTATGGTTATGTTTTATGATTAGTGGTACTCAGTAACCTGATTTGATTGGATGTTATCTCATACCCAATTTATATATTTGATGAGTTACTTGATACTTAGTTATTTCATGTGTTCATGTTTATTCTTTCGACGATGATGCTTTGTATGTTCATACAGTGATTTCAGTTATTTCATTATGATAGTTAGATGGATGATTTATATGCATTTTTCTATGGTTACTTACCCCATACTTCATGTGTATAGTGTACATGTATGTTTTACTTAATGTTTGGCATTTCTGATTTGGTTGAGGGAGGGACTCGTAGTTGCCTACTAGTCAAGCTCTACACGATGAACCACTTCCCGCTATTTCCTGTTTAGTTTAGATTTATATGTATATGCACATGCTCAACTTATATGCAAATTTCAAGTATCAGGCATTGACTTCCTTGAATTGTTAGGATGACCATGCCCTATCGCAACATCTCAATGGTAAAGAGGGGAGATAATTCTCGAGTCCAAATCCTAAACCTAAGTCAAATTTCTTAGAAAGTAGGACAAATATCTAAGTTATTCACCCTTCTAAATTCGTCATGTGATGTGAATTCGAGATTTTGACCCTTGAGCTTGATTTAGTACTTTGTCTTTAAAGTGGGTTTTCTTGTTCAGATTTGTGGGCCTGTTGTTATTTTCAGCTATAATTAAATTACATTAAGAGAATATTAAATGATTTAATTTAATAAAAAAATTATAAAGAAAAATCAAATTTTAATTATATTTAATTAATTGAGAAATTAATTAAATAGAAGAATTAAATTTAAAATATTTAATCAAAGTTCTAATTTTGGCATAATTATATTTATTTAATTCAATAATAATTAATTTAGGAGTTTAATTTTAATAATGAACTCTAAATATTATTATTAGTTAAATTAATAAATATACTTTTAAAATATGTCTTGTGATTTGATGAGAAAGAGAGAGAGAGAGAATAAATTAAATCAAGTTTATTTTAATCCAAACACAAAAAGTTTGCAGGTGAAATTAAAATAAATTAAAATAATAAATAAAAAAGGTTTGTGTGTTTGTAAAACCGAAACTATAAAGGAGAAAGCTCTTTATTATGAAATTAAAGCTCATTTCTCCACAAACGAGTTTGGAGGAGCAAATTTTGAGAAAAAGGGTTTTCGAAAAGACAAGAATTCTTGCAACTTCTGAGCATTTGTCTAGATAGCATCAGATCGAGGTAGGATCTTTATTGAGATTATCATAGTAATTTCCCTTTGAATTTGATTTTAGAAATAGTTTTGGTTGAAACCCTTGTTGATAAATTTAATGTTCTTCGTTATTGAAACGTCTGTGAAAGAAAACCAATTTGAAACCCTTGTTTGAGAAACTCTTATTGGAAAATTGGATTGATTTAGGAAATTATTAATCGGGATGGGGTTTGGAAAATGAAAACCATATTTAATTCATAAATTTTTATTGTTTCAATTTCTTTGCATTATCAGATCTATTTTGGAAATGTATAAAAAATAATATATACTTACCACAGTAATTGATAAATTACTGTGGTAATTATATTTTAAATAAATAAATAAAATTTGATTGTGTATATTAATGGAGGGCTTTGTTTTTAAAAGAAAATCATTAATACACGCGCGCGCGTGTGTGTGTGTGTGTGTTTTAGGGAGGTGGGCCCACCACCTACCACCACACCCCTCCTCCTTTTCTTTTTCGACGACATTTGCAAGGTCTGCACACAACAGACCTGTTGTTGTAGCAGCAGGTATTGCTAATGCAATACGCTGTTGCTACGATAGCAGGGCTGCCGTGGCAGCCTTCACATCCTATGAGCTTTAAAAAAAGGTGAGGTTAGTTTTTTTTTAAGTATTTTTTTTTGTTATATAATTTTTTAATTATTAAATAAAGATTATTAATAATTATTATTTTACTATTTTTTTTTTGATAAATGACCTAAGCCTTTGTATTATATTAAATAAATAAATATGAAGTTACATATTACTCTGTTCAAACAGGCACTAGTAGGAAAGAACGAAAAAAGAAAACCTCCAGTCTAGCCCGGGACCAAAGTCCTATATTATACAGATATAAAACAGGCATACCCCAGTGTGTATAAAGCTTAAATAATCCTAGCTATTCATAATTTAAAACCAATATGTTACATTTCAAGGAAAATGAAGTGAAAAAATAAGACAGTGATCCAGCTAAGAGCAACGGGAGCCCATCCATGGTAAAAGTTCTGCCAAGCCTCTGCAAAACAATAAACAACTTTCTACCAAAAATTATAAGATACCATTAACCAAAAGGAAGGAAAAAAGAGGAAAATGAAACATCAAACTGTTAAACACTTCATATCAAAGCTTTTAAAGAAATAATTCCAATTCATTCCTAGATTGAGTTAACCACACGTCAAAATACATATTCAAAGTTAGCACATTTGAGAGTTAACTCTTAAATTCCAAATATTCATTATATCACATGCTAGGTGTTTGTCGTAAGTATACTTGAACATTGAAAGTAGTAAATATCCTAATCTATTATGAAATTTATTATAAGAATTTGATGTTGGATTATAAAACCGTTTTGAATTTAGGATATATTGAATATCCTTACTAAAATTAACTGAATCACAATCTTGGTGAAGCTAGCTAGATTTAGAGGCTAAGCTACTCAACATACCTATTGTTGCTAATCATACAATGTATCTATCATAGGAGAGATACAAAAAGGTATATTGCCAAACAAGATATAATACTTATAACCATATTGATAACAACACTGAAATGACACAAAATAAAGCGCAGTCTCAAACTAGAGAAATGGAGGAGAAGGGAACAGAAGACCCTAATTTATCTATAAATCCTTCACAACTACAGAGCATCTAGTTACTTTATCTAGGCCTCCTTTATGAATAATTGCAAGATAAAACCATAGAACAAGGGTCAAATTTCTTCCATAATAACTAAACCATTTATATATTAATAAAACCCTTTGTACATTAATATACCATTTGTATTCTCCATACTAATAAAACCCTGACTCATTCTCAAAATGCCAGAATATGTAATAACATTCTCACTAGATTCATACTACCTAAATACTAGCCATATATCCTTATACTGTAACAACTATTCTATAAGGGGTCCAGATACAACAGAGATAGCTTATAGGCAAGAAAACACAAGAAAATACCAAAAGGCCATTCCTAGGGCCATTGTATACTATTAATCTGAAAAACTTAAACCTAAGCCTAAGTGGGTTGTCATAAACCCAGGGCCACCATAAGGTTTTTAATGTTGAGCCTCCTCCGCTTTCTTCCAACAGACCATGACTATGTCCTTGGCTTTGTCCTCATCATCAATTGTTGATCCTAGTGGAAACACATACTTCATAAGCTCTCTGTTGGACTTGATATAATTCGGTAGTGTAAATTATAATCTACCTAGATCATGAAAATTGATATTCGGTTCGACATAGGATTCAAACACTTGAAGAAAGTTGATCAGCCAATCCTTGTCAGGGTCTTCACGAACTCCTCTCCATCTCAGCAGGAAATTAATACTGGCCTCCATCTTCGGCCATGCATTGAAGAATTTTATGTTAGCTCTAATAAACATGGACAACCTCCTAGTGACATTAACAAGTTGAAGCTCCTCTAGTTCATATGCCATGTAGACCTCAGGGCAGAATACACAGTTTCTCATCCATACTCATGACAACATTTTCCAAATCCACAAGCCAGGTGATGTCAAAGATGTTATAGCATAGCGTAACAATTTCCCCTTTCTTGACTCTAGCCCTAGTCAAACATCCTATAAAAGAACCAATGACAAAACTATTGGTATGCCAGGTATAGTTGTAACTAAACAACCTCTCCCCTATTGCCCAGGAGATAGCAAACCTAGAAACATCATCAACTAGATTAAGGATTCTATTCCACCTCTCCTATTTGATAGACCCTTTGAATGCCATTGTCCTCACTTCCAGAGTGTAAAAGAGGGCAAGTAAAGACTCCGTGCTAATAGAGAAACTATAGGGGATTGCTAAGAAAGAAGGGTTGTAAAAAGGATTTAGAACATCGTGCCTTAAATAACAAATGGGGACTCTCGAGTTGTTAAGCATTGATTAATGCTTGCTCATATGTATGTAGAATTATTAAAAGACACTAGAAAATAATAGACCTAATATTTCATGATTATATCTCAAATACCTTATAAATATAAGAAGATCTTCTCGCTATGGATGTCTATCTAATAATTGCTACTTATAAAGGTGCGTGATTATTCTACTAAACTATCCTTTGCTCTAATCCTTAGTATTTTACTTAATTTAATGCTATCTTGCTAAATGTATAAAGTCTTCTCCCTCCACTCCTTGATTTGCCAACTTATCAGCTTCAGAATTACCTTCACGATAAATATGTTGAATTCTAACCTCCTCAAATTGATCTATAAGGTTAAGTACACTTTCCAGTTTAACATTTAAGATCCAATTCAGTGTTTATCACATTCTAATTGCATTTAGGATTATATGTGAATCTCCTTCAATGATTAACATCGTAATATTATTCTTTATGCTTAATTTTAAGCTTCCTTTTAATGCTTCTAGGTCAACTATATTATTAGTTACATTACCTAATAGTTTAGCTCATTTTAATATCCAATCTTTGTTTTCTAATTTTACTATACAACCCAATCCTACTTTTCTAGGATTCCCTCTAGATGCTCCATCAAAATTTAATTTCTTCCATCCTATCGGAGGTGCAACCCATTTACATTATTTCCTGGCTATATTATCCTTTTTAGGATAAATTAAGGGGGGGTTAATAAAATGTAGCCAAATTTTCCTCATATTCTCATCCCATTCTGAGAATGTGCCTTCCACTTTAGGTGTGTTCCTGAGATGGCAATTCGTAACTTCTCTGATGGCTGCCTCGACTTTATTGAAAAAGGTTGTCTTGCTAAGATCTAAATTTTGAAATATTTGCATATTTCTTTCCTTCCATATTTCCCACACAATGATTGGAGGTGTAGTATTTCATAATTTATCATAGACGCTAACCCTATTCTTAATAGGCCAACCTCTAAAAAGTCCCTCAATATCTTGAGGTAAAGAGGATGTCCAATTCAATTTATCCTTAACCCAATACCAACAATCTTGAGCAAAGGGGCACTTAAATAAAATATGCTCCATATTTTTAGAGTCATTTTTGCATAGACTACATTTGGATGGCCCTTCAAATTCCATTTTAGAGAATCTCTCACCTGTAAGAATCTGATTTTGGATTGTCATCCAAAGGAAGATACATGCTTTAGGTAGGCAAGTCGAATCCCAACATAGATGCAAGGGTATAGCAATATTATCCCACCTTTGTGAGCTAATTATAAGATCATTCCTAGCTTAACTTTGTATATTCCATCATGAGATGCTCCCCATATGAGTTTATATGCTCGATCATTATGTATCGTTGATCTACTATTGAGGATATTTTTAAGGATAGTTTTGTCCATACTTGGAATATTTATATTATCCAAAGATTTCGATACCCAAGTCTCAGTCTCATCAATCCTGATAAATGTTTTAGCATATGAAACCTTAGGTCCCCAAAGATAAGTAATGTCATTGATGTTGTTTCTGGATATTCCATAATTGATAATCGAAGGTTGACCATCCCATGAATCTTCCCAAAATAATGTTTCATCTCCTCTTCCTAAATCCCAAGTTAGATACTTGCTGACCAGAGGCCTGCACTTCATCATAAAATTCCATTTTTCATAACCACTTGGTGGATTTCTGATTCTAAAGAGCAAGGAAGGGTATGATGGATTAAGATATTTATTATAAAGTATTTTTCCCATTTCTTATCTTTTTCATTGTATAGACACCATACTAGCTTTTGTCCTAATGCCTCATTTTGCCCACTGAGATTTTTTATGCCCAATCCTCCTTTATTCATAGGTCAACATATCTTATCCCATTTTATTAGTGCTTGTTTCTTTTTCTCGTATGTTCCACTCCAGGAAAAATTTCTAAGTTTTCCTTCTAACTTTTTATTAACATTAGTTGGTAGCTGAAGGCAAGATAGAGGGTAAGTAGGAATTACTGACAAAATGGATTCAATTTTTGTTACTCTCCTTGCTTTAGTCAACCATTTTCCTTTCCATGATTCTATCTATTTCTACTTTGTCTAAGATATTCTCCCATCCTTTTTTATTCCTAACTCCCTTTTCTAAGTATATCCCTAAATATTTACATGAAAAGTTACTCTTTTTGTATCTCATTTGATTGCATATGTATTCCTCCATGTTCCTAGGGGTGTTTAAGAAGAACATTTCTGATTTTTCTTCATTTACCTTTTGTTCTGACACTACTAAATAATCAAATATAATTTGTTTAAAAGCTTTATTTTCTTCCTTGGTATTGATTCCCAAAAGAATAGTATCATCAAAAAAATGTTGATGGGTAGTATTTGGAACATTCTCAGTAACAATAATGTCTTTAATTAATCCTACACCTCATGCCTTTTGAATAGCTCTACCAAATGCTTCTGCCATAATTATGAAAAGAAAAAGTGGCATAAGGTCTTCTTGTCGGATACCCCTTGAGATCTTGAAGAAACTTTCAGGAATACCATCAATAAGTAGAGAGATTTTTGGAGTAGATATACAATTAAAATTTTCATTTATCCATTGTTTGGAAAATCCAAAATTTTCTAGGCATTTACATAAAAACCTCCAATCTACTGCATCATAAGCTTTTTGTATATCTAACTTCATAAACATACAGGCTTCTTTGTTTTTAACTATTGAATGTATAGTTTCTTGAATGATGGATATTCCATCAAGTATTGATCTACCTGGTACAAACCTAGTTTGTTCTTCTAAGATAATTCTTGGAATCAAAGTTTTAATCCTATTTTCTATTTCTTTGGAATAAATTTTATATATTTTATTACATAATCCTATGGGAAAAAAGTTTGAAGGTAACTCAGCTGCAACTTTTTTTGGTATTAATGGTAGAAAAGTATGATTAATTTGAGGTAAGATTGATCCCCCATTTCTAGCTGCCTCTATTGCTTTCCATAATTCTTCCTTTAAGATTTCCTAGCATTTTTGAAAGAAAAAAGCTTGGAAACCATCATGCCCCAGAGATTTATCTGGGCTAAGCTTAAAAAGGGCTAATTTGATTTCTTCTTTAGTAAAAGGTTTGTTGAGCTTCAAATTGTCAAATTCTGATGATAACTTTAGGTATATTATTTAGCATGATTTCTTGCTTGGTTAAATTAGATGAATCATAATTGTTTAATAGATTCTCATAGTATGTGATGAAGGTTTGAGCTATTTCTGCTGGATTATCAATAGTACTACCATTATTATCTTTAATTTGAGTAATAGTTTTAAGAGTTGTATATAGTACTATTATGAAAGAATTTTGTATTTCTATCTCCTTCTTTTGCTAGAATGTCCTCTTGTTTGATTAATACTTCTTTTTCTTTAATGAATTTTTCATTATCCATACCATTTTTGATAGTTTCATTATTTAGTTTTTTAAGATCTTCTTATTTATTCAGTTTGTCTTAGAATATATTATTGAAATGTGTTTTATTCCACTTTTGTATGTTTTCTTTGAGCATTTTAAGTTTTGATACAAAGCAATACATCTTTGATCCTATAAATTTGCCTTCATCCCACCACTGTTTAAGGTTTTCCATGAATGTTTTATCTAAGAACCACATCTTTTCACATTTGAAAGGATTCCTATTAGGTTTTTTAGGTTCTATTAATTCAATTTTGATTAGATAATGATTTGATCCTGCTATAGGCTGTATGGAAGCTATGATTGAGAGATCCAATTCTGCTAATTCTCCTTTGAAAAAAAACATGTCCATTTTTTCTGCAATATAACTAAAGTATTTTCTTTTATTGTTCCATGTGAATACTTCATTGCTGGTTGGTATTTCTACCAATTTATTATCTCTTATCCAATCTCTGAATTCTATTGTGGCTCTTGTTAAAATTTGAAAACCTCCAAATTTTTCTTTGAGGTCAAGAATGACATTGAAGTCACCTCCTATGACCATGTTTGTCTTAGGATATAGCTCCATAATGGCAGATATATCATCCCAAACTTTATGTTTATCTGAAGTTTGTAGTGGACCATAACATTAATGAAAATGAACTGAAGATTATGCTTGTTACTCGAAACCACACTCCCCATCCAGTTATTATTTGATACTATAATTTTGATGTTAGTTGTTCTGGTATTCCAAATGATTCCCATTCCTCCTGATGCTCCGACTAATTCCTTCATTTCTACATTTCATTTGCCTAGTCTTTTTCTTAATTTCTCCCCTTCTCTTTGTTAAGCTTAGTTCCTTGTATCATAACTATATCTGACTCAAAAAGTGTTAGGTTATGTTTTAACATTCTTTGTTTACTAGGAGCATTCAAATCCTTAGTATTCCATGTTATGATCCTCATTGCTCTTCGGGAAGGCTCTTCCCCTTCCCTATTTTAAGGACCTCAAATATATTTTTTTGTTCCTTGGCTTGGTCATCTACTTCTCTTAATTCCTTTAGTGATTTTCTTCCTCTTTCCAATTTTGATTTGCCATATTTTGAGGTTCTAAATCCTTCCTGATTGATTGAAGTACCCAAATTATCTATACTTATTTGGTTATTGTTTTCTCTTTTAGTTCCTTCCTTATCTTCCTCATTTATTAAATCTTTTATTATCTATCATGTTATTTCATTTTCTTCTTCATCTGTATCTATATCATCTTCTAAGTTTTCCTTTTCTTGTGTTTTTTGAGTCTCTTTTCATACCCCAAATTCCTCCCAATTCTGTGACACATCAATTTGTTCAATCTCTGTGTTACTATCTACCTAATTATATACTTCATATTCCTTAAGAAAAGCTTCTACTTTAGGAGGGATCATATATTCCTTTGTTTTATCCTTCTCCTCTGTAGATTTAGTTCCAAAGATATCTTTCCCATCTATTGGTGTTTGCCAAAATTTGTAACTTTTCTTCTTTGATTTCTTTCTAATCGTTATATTGCTCCATTGTTCTAAATTTGTTGTTGGAATTATATATTCTTCTTCTTGGTCTTCTACACACTATATTGGCTTTAAAATTTCTTCTTCCATGTTTTCCATTACCAAGTTTACTTGTTGATTCATATCCTCATTATTCGTTAAACATTTGCCATCCCAAAGTATATGACTATTGTTTTCCTCAACATAGTTTATATTTGATCTATTTGCCAAACTGTTGTCCATATTGACCCCAATTTTTGTCTTAGTGTTGTTATTCTCTTTCTCTTTTCTTTGATTTGTAAGTTGTTCTCTTAAATTGTGTTCCTGACGAAATTGTTCTCCTAACATAGTTTGATCTTCAATGTCTACCTCTAGTATTTTAATCTCATGTGTCATTTTATACCATTCTTTAATGTTTATTTATGTTTCTTTCAAGATATCATTCTCCTTGTGACAAATTTTGCATTCTTTCAACGTTGATATTGTTGTCATTTCCTTGTATATACCTTTGATTCTCTGTTATGGTACTTTTGAGCATTCTTGTTGTCTTTGTTCTTTACTCTTTTTTACTATAGGTGTACTTACTGTTTGTGTGCCCTGCTCTATATTTCTCCTTTCTTCTAATTTTCCCACCTTCTTATTTCTATCCTTATTAATTACCTTAATCTTTTGTTCCTTCATCTCCTTTATTTTGATACTTCTAAAGGATTCCTCTATATTTGAAATATTATGATCAATTTCTAGATTTGGTTTAATAATGCCTTTAATTTGCCCTTCATATTTCTCAAATTCAATCTCATAAATGGATCTATTTGTTATAAAAAAAAAATTCCTCATTGTCTTTTGATTAGGTTCCTCATCTATTAGAAATTTAACATTACCGGTTTTGTCATATTCTAAGTCTATACCTATAAGTTTACCAATTGACTTACCTATTCTAACTAATGTATATAAATGTTTAATTTGTAATGGAAGATTACTACATTCATACCAAGTTGGTATCAGATGCTCTTTTTCCTCATTCCAGTTAGGCATCCAAATTTGAAATTTAACTACATGCCCTTTATAATAACAATTTGATATCGAAAGTATTTTGTTCCTAATTTCTTTGCTTTTGCAATGTAGATAAATTGATGATTTTGAGGAGGTGCTAATACTTACTTCTTGTTTGCAGATCTTCTCTAATTTCTTTGACAATTTTGATAAATGCTTGTCTAGTCCATTCCAGTAAACATATACTCCTAGCTTTGCGCATTCCTTCCATTTTTCTTCTGTGTACCTATCGTTATGATTAATATATCAGAAAAATTATAACAATTAGTTTTCCTTACCTTGTCTGATGGTGGGGTCATTATCATGCCTTTGATTTCGAATAATTTTTCTTGCGTTGGCAGCTTTATATTATCTGAAATACCATTCTCCCTTTTATGTGGAGGTATATAGGCTTTTTCATTTTGCTCATAAACCCTAAGTACTTTTTTTGAGACTGCTTGCTGTTGTTTTTGCCCTAATGATATACAGTTAGTAGTGAAAATTTTAATAGGTTTATATATTGCTTGCTTACAATGTTTGTCTGTTCTTGCTGGATTGGTTACCAATTTTGCCATTCGCCTATCTTCCCCTAATGGTTTGATATTTTGGGTGGATTGTTTCTGCTTGTTTTTGTTTTCTTCCATTATTGGCCTCTTTTTTTTGGAATTGTTGCGATGTGTTTCTTCTTTTATTCCTATTTGATATTATAATTTGTCACCCATCATTATTTTTGTATGGATATTTATTTAACTTTATGATGTTCCTATCCCTGGCTTCATGCTATTTACCCAAGGCACTGAATCTGTTCAATTTTGAATACCCTTTGTTTAAAGCTGCAAATCTATTGCTAATCGAAATACAAGGGATCGCCTGTTTTCCTTTCAACCTTTCTTCATGTTGCTTATATGATGGTCGGGTAAAGGTAGATCCCTTATTAGGGCAGAATTTATTCGCCACTAGTTGTTGATTACTGTTCTATCTGAAAAGAGTACAATTTACGAATCTAGGAAGTGTTGTTTTGTTCACTTGATTCACTACTTTTGTAATTTTTGTCATTTTTTAGAGCAGAGCTATTAAAGGGGATTTAATTATTATTTTACTATTATTAATTTGTAATTGTTACTATTAATAATTAATAAAATATTAGTTATTAATAATTTAATAATTACTATTATTAATAATTTAATAGTTTTTATTAAAAATTTAGTTTTGTGTATTATTAAATTAAGGTGTGTGTGTGTGTGTGTGTGTGTGTGTGTGTGTGTGTGTGTGTTTTAATTAGGAAGTTGTAATTAAGTTATTTATAAATGAGGGATTTGTCTAGACCTTTTATATGACTCAAACTTTGTTTAAATGGTTCATTTTATATGAGACAATTTTTATACTAGGAAACTTTATTACTTGTGAACTCGAAAACCTTAGCAAATGTGACACTTTGTAAATGGAAAAACTTGAACCCATTGTAATTTAAATTTTCATGTTTTCAAAACAAATGAACTGTGAAATTATACTTGTTAATACTTGATGTGATGTATGGTTTATTTTACTATAGTTGGGTTTGACTTAGTATGTTGACCAGTTTTGGATGTTTACCAGAGGCCTAGGAGTTATTATTTTATGATGATTTATGAGATGTCATGGTTATGTGGTTTGATCTTTGAGATATGGATTAGTTATTTGCTAGTGCTTTCAAGTTACTTGTATAGGACTCAGGTGAATATTGTGATCTTATGAGTTGTACTTTTTACGAGCTTAGGGTAGATTATCTATGTGTATGCTAGGAAGTGGCTTGCAATTGAGGTTAGAGCCCTAAAGAGGCTACCTGGGTAACCCATTGTAAGTAGTATTAATAAGTGATAACATTTCATTAAATGGGTTTAAATGAATTAATCAAGAGTTAGTATTTTACCTCGCCCATGCCTTGAGTGCTAGTACAGGCTAGGATGGGAGTACAGACGATGCTTGCTTGTGACCTTGCCTCATTAGTATCCCTATTCTATATGAAAGGATATTGATGCCACATAGAGTCACTAGGGGGGTGGAGTCCAGAGAGGCTACCAAGGTAACCTTAGAGTTGACTCATGTGATGACACTTGTCCTCATGCATAATAGGTTTCCTACGTATCTTTGTTGCCTTTGGGATTAGACATTACTTGTGTCTTGGTACCTTTGAGACAGATTGCTATCAGGATTTCCTTGACTTAGATGATGGTTATTACTGTTGGATTTTTTATTCATTTGGGACTTGAGATTATCTCCTCAGCATGGTGGGAGTGGGCCATTTAGGTTCCACGATGTTAGGTGGTAGTATTTCTTAG
Organism: Cupressus sempervirens; assembly: GCA_028749045.1. Lineage (NCBI taxonomy): Eukaryota > Viridiplantae > Streptophyta > Pinopsida > Cupressales > Cupressaceae > Cupressus > Cupressus sempervirens. The sequence continues at coordinate 696,269,540 of CM053783.1, forward strand.
ACCATTGAGATCTGATAGTTGGATGTATTTGTGTAGTTGTTCTTTTCATTTTGATCTTATGTTTATTATTCAATGGTCCTATTTTGATGTATTGTACTTGATGATGGGCCTCTAAAGGGCCATTGTTTTAAGATCTTTTTATCTTGTTTTAAGCAGTTATGTTGGAGAAACAGTCATGACTTTATGGTTTTGAGTAGATGAACTTATGTTTTTATGTATATGTTATATGTATGTTAAAGACATGAAGTAGAAGTATGGATAGTACAATTATGCTATATTTGCTTGAATCTATGGTTAAAAGTGGTGATGTTGCATGTTGATAAATGTTCCCTCATTCATGCTATGTCTTGGGTAGTTTTCCTCCTATAGCCATAGGATTGCAAGAGTGGTAATTTAAACTTTACACCTTTTCTAATAGTGATGATGAAATAAATATATGTATGTAGAAGTGGTGTGCGCATTGAATGTTTTTTTAGGTACTTACCGTAGTATACAAAGGTCAACTCTTCAGTGCCAAAGTCATAACCGGTCGAGTCGCTGAACCATTGTGAGTGGAGCAAGTCATCATTGTCTATTAAAACAACACATGAATGTAGCTTCCACAATCTACTATATTCATGGAGGATTTATTTGTGGTTAATGGCAATTCTATTTCAAACTTTATGAGTCTGTAATTGATCCTCATTTATGGAGTGATCATAGATTTAAGAAGTAGTTGTAGTTTCCTTTAAATAATGTATGTTGTTGCTTTGAGCACAGTTTTGGAAAAAGAATAGAATCATTTGATATTCATAGCAGCAGAGTGTAATACTATTTTTAGTGTAACTTTCTAGTATGAATGAATGAATAGAATACACAATTCAAGTTTACACCTTTTATCTTGATTATTTTTCTATTAACTCATCCAAGGGGCCCACTTGGCGAGTGAAATGTTCCGTTAGAGTAGATTTCATTTCCTTTTTTGTTTCCTTCCAAGATAGAATTTTGTTGCTCCTGCAACCATTGATAATAGAATCAATGAATTGTTCCTGTGGCATAGGTGAATAGATAGGTTTACTATTGTAGTATTGAATTCAAGCTTTTAGTTAAGGTGTTGTTTCAGTTTCTAGTATAGAATTCCTTCAAAATTTCCTTCACATTAGTTATAATGACTTAGAGGAGAATTAGAGCATAGACTTTGCAGCCATCCTCTCAAGTTTACGCTCCCAGGTTGACAAGTTAAATGAAGTCAGTGTACTATTTTAAGTAAACACATGATGTTGTCTAACCATGGAATCACTATAAAAGGATGTCCAATCCTTTGTTATTAAGGTAATAAGTTGATCGAACATTTGTGGCACTGCTGTCAGGGAGGCATCAATCTAGTTCAACTCTGAAGTCATTATGTTAGTTTAAATTCTGCATTATTTTGCATGCATAGAAGATGAGACCTCCTAGGGAGATTTCTTCCCTGAAATATTCAGGAAAACATTTTTAATCGTGAACCTGAAGAAGCTCATTGTGAGAATGAAGAAGAGGAACTTTTTGAAAATCCATTTGCTACTGCTCAAGAACGAATACCCTTATCCTCTGATGAGTCATTGCATTTGAATGATCCTTTTGCTAAGCCTAAATACCAAGATAGTCTGCTTGCCCTTATTGTCTTTCAACCACCACCTCCAGGTCCTCCAAGAATGGCTCAACCTCAGCCTACATTTCCTTTTCCTATCCATCCTTAGTAAGGTAATCAAAATATGAAGAATATACCCTCTGCTTCCCTGCCTAAGTTCTATGGCCTAATCACTGAAGATCCTGAAACCTTTCTCTTTGAGTTCAACATCCTTTGCAGAAGTTATGATTATACAAATGATGCCCACAAGATGAAGTTGTTTCTATCTAACTTGAAGGAAGTTGCTTTGAGATGGTTCATGGGGTTGGGTGCCAACATTGTGGTAGATTGGCCTGCAATGAGTAATTTGTTTCTCACAAAGTATAAGGAATACTGCAAGGGTAGAGATCCGAAGGGGGATGACATTTTAAAAATGTCTCAAAAGGAAAATGAAACTTTAGAAGACTATGTGACACCAACTGAATGAAGAATCAAAGAAACATCTTGTTCTGAGAGGTGTAAATAATGGAAGTATTGAAGTTTTAGACCTTATGGCAAGAGAAGATATCACTCAGAAAAATTGGATTGATATACAAAACATATGCCTAAATTATTCAAGGGCTACTATGAAGAAGTGTAGGGGACTTAGAGACCTACCAAAAAAGACTAATGGTAGTTCAAGGGTATCAAAGATGTAGTTGTCTAATATGTTGTTAGATTTCAAGCAAGACATCATTAATGATGTAACCACTCAACTAGACACCATGTAGGCTAGAAGGAAGAAGGATGAAGTTGATGCCATGTCAGCTGAATAACCTTAGCAATAGGCTTTAGTGCCTCCTCCTGCAGCCACTAATGCTCTTCCTAAGCTGACTCAATTGCCAATTCAACCTAATCCTAATCCCAACAATACCAAACCTCCAACACAACAACAAAGCTATGCTATTTCCTTGAACAATATCCACTTAAGATCAAGCACTATTCTCCCTTCACCCCAAAAGCCTATAATAAATGAACTTGAAGATTCCCTAGATGAATAGATAGATGTTCCAGTTAAGCAGATCTATCCTATAGCCAAAGAGCCTCTATTTCCTCACAGGTTAATAGAACAAGGCCAACCTTCAGAGAACCAAGCAACAGTTGAGTTGCTTAATCAACTGAAACATATGACAGTAAAAATATTGTTACTTGATGCTATCAAGGAAGTTCCTGCTTATACTAAAGCTATCAAGGAAGCATGTATTAAATAGCCAGGGCGAAAGAAGAAGGATCCAAAAACTATTCATGTCCTAGGGCAACTATCTAATTTAATGTTGGAGAAACTAATTGTACCTAAATACTCTGACCCTAGAAGTCCTATAGTCATTATCACCATTCATGGGATGAAAGTTCAAAATGCTTTAGTTGACCTAGGAACATCTACCAATGTCATGAAAAAGGAGGTATTGTCTCAATTGCATATCATTGGTCTTAGAGAAATGCCAACCATACTTCAACTCACTAATAGTTCTATTGTCAAGCCAAATGGGATGATAGAAGATGTCATAGTCACCCTAATTCTTGGGAATATTCAGTTGATTTTGTGGTCCTTTCCCCAAAGGCTAACATGGGTGGATATCCTTTAATTTTAGAATGACCATGGTTAGTTATTGCAGATGCCTATATAGCTTTCCAGTCTGGGAAGATGACAATATCGAATGGTATCCATACCAAGAATCTGACTTTATACTCCCCTTCCCAGCCACTGTTATTAGATGACCAAGTAATATAGCCAACTTTAGATGATGATGATCTAAAAATCAATTCCATTCATTAGCTAATGATGATAGGTTGAGAGTCATTTATAGTTTCTCAAGAAGAAGATGATATAATTTCATCCATTATCATGAACGAGTATGGAGTAGAGTCTCAAGTGTGTCCTCAAGTAGAATACATTCTAGAAACCATCTTACCACCTTTTGCTACACCTCACTATTCCAAACCCTCCAAATTCCTTCACACATTATTACCTCATGAGATAGATTCTTCTCTTGTTGCCCAGTTGTTTATGGTTGATAAAATTGTTAAGATGGAAGTTGGTCCAAGAAGAGAGTTAAACATCAACAATGCCTTATCACATTCCCATCAAATAAATTTGTTGCAACTGCTGCAAGAGAATCAAAAGCATTTTCTTGGGATTATATGGACATGAAAGCATTAGATCCCATGCTTTACACCCATAAAATCTATATTAGTCCTGATTTCAAACCAGTCTGTCAGCTTCAGAGGAGAGTCAACCTTGTTTTAAGAGATATAGTTAAAACTGAACTGCATAAATTGCTAAGTGTTGGTTTTATTTACCCCATCTCTAATAGCCAATAGGTTTCACCTGTGGTTATGGTACTGAAAAAAGGAGGAAAATGAAGAGTTTGTGTAGATTATAGGGAGCTCAATTCAGCCACCAAGAAAGACCACTTTCCCTTACCATTTATAGACCAAGTTCTTAACAACCTAGCTAGCAAGAATTATTTCTCTTTTCTAGATGGTTTTAGTGGTTACAATTAGATACAAATAGCTCTAGAGGACCAAGAGAAGACAACATTTACATGTCCATGGGGAACATTTGCCTACTAAGTCCTAAGTTTTGGTTTATGTAATGCTCCAGTCACATTCCAACGAGCTGTAATAAGTACCCTTTCTAATATCTCTATTGATTGTATGGAGATATACATGGATGATTTTATTGTTTATGGGACTATTTTGAGGAAGCAAAAGTGAATTTAGAGACTATACTCAAAAGGTGCCAAGATTATAACCTTTCCCTAAATAGTGAAAAAAGTTTTATGATGATGGAAGGAGTTGTTCTTAGCCATTTTATTTCATCAAAAGGCATTCAAGTAGATCCAACAAAGATTGAAGTCGTTAGCACCTTACCTATGCTAAAGAAGCAGAAGGATGTCTGAAGCTTCCTAGGCCATGCCAAATATTATAGAAGATTCATCAAAAAAATTAGTCAACTTGCAACACCCCTTTATAACTTGTTAAAAAAGGATTTTGAATTTGCCTAGGACTCTAAGTGTGCTACACCTTTCTTGCAGCTTAAGGAGGTTCTTACCATAGCACCAGTGTTGAGAGGATCGAATTAGAGATTACCTTTTCACATTCATATAGATGCCTTAGACTATGTTATAGGTCTCGTGCTTGTACAAAAAGTAGATCCAGTTGAACATGATATTTATTTCATCAGTAAAAATTTGCAAGGTGCAAAGTTTAACTACACAGTAACTGAAAAATAATTACTTGTAGTTATCTATGCATTGAATAAATTTAGGCATTACATCACTGTATGTGAAATATTTATTCACACTAACCATTCTGTTATAAAATATTTGATGAACAAGCCTACAATATAGGACAGATTGGCTCGTTGGTTTCTATTTATGCAGGGATTTGATATCACCATTGTGGTAGCTAACTTTCTCTCTCAGTTACATGTCCTTGATGATCCTGCAGCCATAGATGATAGTTTTTCTAGATGAACATATTTTTCTGTTGTTGGTACAAAATCCATGTTATGAAGATATAGAAAATTACCTCACTATAGGAAGGATGCCAATTCACTTCTCTCCTAAAGAAAAGAAAGTTATTAGCTGAAAAGAGCTTTAACTATTCATGGATTGTTGGATTTATGTTCTATACTAGCCCTGACCAAGTTATGAGGTGATGCATCTAGGAAGATGAAACATATGATATTTTGAAGGCATATCATGATGAGCCTTGTGGAGGTCATTTTGCAGCCAAAAGAACAACCTTTAAATTACCAACCACTGGATACTACTAGCCAAGCTTACACAAGGATGTAGCTAGATATACAAAGAAATCTCATAAGTGTCAATGCATGGGGAGACCTACTAAAACTGATGAAATGCCTCTACAACCTCAAATAGTTGTTGTACCCTTCGACAAATGGGGGATTGACTTTGTAGGCCCTATTGAACCCTCTTCACAAGGTAAATCCTATATCTTAGTTTGCACTAATTATGTAACTAAGTGGGCAAAAGCCAAACCCATGAAACATCCAGGGGATGAAAATGTTGCCAAGTTCCTATATGAGTCTATCTTTACATGGTTTGGTGTCCCTAGGGAATTTACATCTGATCAGGGAGCTCAATTTACATCCAACTTGATAACTGCTTTGATGAAGGAGTATATCATTCAACATGGCAAGTTATCACCCTATCATCCACAAGCTAATGGCCAAGTTGAGCTTACTAATAGAGAGCTGGAAGCCATTCTCACCAAAACAATAGCACTCCATCGAAAAGATTGGGCCACATGACTTCCTTAAGCACTTTGGGCTTATAGAACTACTTGGAAATCCACAATTGGTTTCACCCCTTTTGAGCTCGTTTATGGTAAGTCTATTGTCATGCATGTAGAATTTGAATATAAAACATTAAGGACTACTCTAGAACTTGGTATAGATTCTACTTCTGCACAACATAACTAAATCCTAAGTTTAAATGGTCTTGATGAATAGCACAAATATGCTTTAAATCACATAGAACTTATCCAACATCAATGAAAACAATGGCATGATAAGTTTATCAAAGATAAAAAGTTTGTTGTAGGAGACTGGGCACTCCTTTATGACTCAAAGTATCAGCATAATCTAGGCAATTCTCAAACTTGTTGGCTAGGACCATACAAAATTGTTGTTGTATTTCCCATGGAGCGGTCAGTTGTCTACCATCAATCCAATTTAGTTCAAATTACTTGTGAATGGACATTGTCTTAAACTTTACAACAAGCCAGTTAGTCATGACGAGTTCCTATAGAAATTTTAGAGCAACACATATATGTATGTTCCTACAGCCATAGAGTCTAGGTCTCCTACCACGCCTCTTGCCATTTCTTGACTCCGTTCAAGCTTTTCATAATAAACACTTTCTTTTTTAAAGTACTTTCTCCGTCTTACATTTCATCTCACCTTCTCTCTTTTTCATCCTTCCACCCCATTCTATCACTCCATTATTTCTGATGATCTTTTCCAGAACTCTTTCCTGTAGTGCCTACAAGGTACGTGCCACACACTCTTGCATATATTTTATTTTATTCATTCTTTATTTGGAAATTTGTATTGTTTAAAGTTATTTCTCTTGCAAATCTTGCTCTGGTGGGACTCATGCCCGAACTTAGTTGGGGGGGGGGGATATTTCATATTTTTCAAAATTTTAAATTTTCAATCAACATGTAAAACTTTAAAAGATATTGCCTTATGAGATGTTTGTCATCACACAATGATGACCTATCCTTCTATGATTGCATCATTAAGGAAGTTAAGGACATTTTAGTTGAGCTTAAATTTTAATGATAATGGGCAACATGTTTAGGTTGACAAACCTGTACACGAGTAAATTTATGAGACTACATGTAAGGAAGGATATCATGAGATTGTGTATATTAAAAATCTTTATGAAGCACAAAGTGACAATACGTCGTTTCTCTGTCTGATGCCATAATATTGCATGTTAACTTACCATTGTGAAACTCTGAAAATGCAGTGATTTTGCCAAAATTTTGCTGTAAAAAAACAATTGGAGGAGGTCTCCAAAGGTATGAGCCAATTGATCACAGAGTTTTGTTGGGTGATGCAGCTAGTTGCAAAATGTTTCGAAGAAGGGGATGGTTAGATTACTACCTTAGTCTCTAGGGATTTAACAAGGAGGTTGCTATTCAATTTTTGAGCACCCTGTAAGATAGTTTTGCAATGGTTAAGGTCCTTAGAGTTGAATTCATAGAAGATGTGGTCGCAGAAGTCACTGGGTTACCTCAGGAAGGAGAAAATTGGGGAGATATTGACCTATGAACGACTAGGGCACAGTTCAACGTGCACACTGATCCTTTGTTGGACATTGACAAGAAGCAAGGTACCTCCAGACTATCATTACCTTTGGATTATATCTAGCCACCAACATTCATCATCTAATACTTCACTTGTGAAGGTTGCTACAAATACTTGCATGCCCTATATTTCAAGATTTTGGCTGACCTACGACATGATTACAGACAGGTAAACCTTCCCAATTTTCTGTTTAATATTTTAAAGAAGCAAGCTTCTTTAGTACAATCAAGAAAGGATCAGTTCATTTCCCATAATCGCTCGATAAAATTAGTCGTAGAAAGAGAGTTGAATAAGCAATCAATTGGGACATGGGAAGAATTTTTGCAGTTAGATGAAGTAGAGCCTACGTTGGTCAGCCCTAGAGGTCAAGGGGTTGGACGAAGGGAAAGGACAACTATCAATTTTTGTAAGTTATTTCCAGAACTAAAGATGTTCCTAAAGCCTCTCCCTCTAGTTCTAGGCCAACTAAGAAGAAATTTTATAAAGTTGATGCCTCTATTGCTAGCAAAAAGAAAAGTACAAGCAAAGACATTGCTAGTATTCTCTAGACCCCATCATCTGTCAAGACTAGATCTGTTATTAGGGAAGGCAAAGGTAAGTCGTGGAACCTAAGGAAGAAAAATTAGAACAAGAAGCTGATAATGAAACCCTGCACTCGCAAGAAGAAGTTTTAGAAAGGCCTCCTGAAGCACCTACTATAGAAATATTTGCAAGCAAAAAGAAATGAAAGAGCCTTCCTTGCATGTCTACACCCACTACTAGGAAAAGTGCAAGGCTTTCTGAAGGACATAAGGTCACTAAATCCTTTGTTCTGGTGCTTAACTTAAAATATTTTGAGGTTGAGGAGTCCTCTTCTAAGGAAATATTACAACAAAACATAGTTGTTGATAATGAGTGAAATAACCCACCTCCACCACCTAAAGTTGATCCTAGTGTTAACTATGTGATTGTTGAAAGTGATAAGGAGGTTGATGAGACTAAAGCATTTGAGGAATTTGAAGAAAGCCCTGTTATACAAGAAATTGATGAGAATCTAGAAGACCTACCTTCTAAGGATTATCCACAATTTAGGCAAGAAATTGTTGAGGAAGTAATGGAAAAACTCAGATGGGACGGGCTTAATACATTGGCCACAACAACAGCTGAATCCAGTATAAAAGAAAATGTGGTGACAACTATTGTCATAAGTAAATGAGAATGATCCACACCACAGAATGTTAATAAAATTCCTTGTTTGACATCTGGATGGATAGACATTTTTAATTAGGAGCCATTGCCACCACCCAATCTATCTACACCTTTGTCTGCTAGGATCAATTTGTTTCAATAGTTATTGTGGGAAAGAGCTCAATGGGAGCTAGAAAGAGAAAAATTGAAGCATGTTATTAATGACCAGAGCTATCAGTTGAAACATAGCTCTGATCACAATGTAGTTTTGAAAAGGAGAATTGAACAAATTATAGGATTGATTCCTGAGCTGATGGAATGCAGATCACCGTCACCAGTATATGCATTGTTTCGCAAAGAGAAACTTGTCAATTTTAAGTTGACTAGAATTGTTGAAGGGCTTAATCCTTCTATTGCAACTCTCCATGAGTTTTATAACGCATTCCAAACTGTTCCAATGCCTTTAAAGAATTTATTACATGAATTGTATCTCCACAATTTGGCAGTGCCTAATGACACAAAATGGAATCCACCTTTGTATATAGGGGATGTGTAATTAAGAGCAGTGATGTCATGGATGCAGAATGAGATAAGTAGGGAACATCAAGATGTGCCTTATATGAACAATGAAATGACAGTTCCTCTATTCATGAGGTCGGAAGTTCAACACTCCAAACAAACATTTCTGGATTGGATTTCTATTTTAGGCAACCTTGCTGGAGCCAGGAAAGTCTGTGCAGTCAGAGAGTAGGCCTTTGCAGATTGGGAACAACACTCGTCTCAGGATGTTGAGACAGCTATTGTTGCTTTAAGGCAGAAGTGGATATAGATGCCCCATGCCTTAAAGATAAGAGAACCCCACTCTTCTTAGAATTTATCTCTTACTACTATTAGAATTCCATGGTATATTGATTTCAGAAGGAATCAGTATAAACATTGGCTTCCATTAAAGTATTAACCCCCTATTCTTCTGTAGCCACTACTTGCAGTAAATGACAATGCAGAGGATCATGATATGGTAGTAGAAGTTCGGAGATAGAAAAGGCTTAAGACAAATTATGGGTATTTTGACTATGTTAAGAATGAGCTAGGGGAAAGGACAACCAGTGATTGTAGAGTTTGAGCTAGGATCAGGAATTTATGGTTGTTGGGGACCAACAATAGCTCAATTGGGGGGAATGACGGGACTCTAAAAGGCCATTATTTTAAGATCTTTTTATCTTTTTTTAAGCAATTATCTTGCAGAAACAGTCACAACTTTATGGTTTTGAGTAGATGAACTTATGTTTTTATGTATATGTTATATGTATGTTAAAGAGATGAAGTAGAAGTATGGGTAGTACAATTATGCTATATTTTCTTGAATATATGGTAAAAAATGCTAATGTTGATTGTTGATAAATGTTCCCTCATTCATGCTATGTCATGGGTAGTTTTCCTCTTGTAGCCATAGGATTGCAAGTGTGGTAATTTAAACTTTACGCCTTTTCTAATACTCATGATGAAATAACTATATGTATGTGGAAGTGATGTGTGCATGGAATGCTTATTTAGGTACTTGCCACTGTATATGAAGGTCAACTCTTCAGTGCCAAAGTCAGAACCGGTTGGGTCGTTGAACCATCGTGAGTGGAGCAAGTCATCATTTTCTATTGAAACAACACATAAATGTAGCTTCCACAATCTGCTATATTCTTGGAGGATTTATTTTTGGTTAATGGCAATTCTATTTCAAACTTTATGATTCTATAATTGATCCTCATTTATGGAGTGATCGTAGATTTAGGAAGTAGTTGTGGTTTTTTTTAAATAATTTTCGTCGTTGCTTTGAGCGCAATTTTTGAAAAAGAATAGAATCATTTGATATTCATAACAACATAGTGTAATGCTATTTTTAGTGTAACTTTCTAGTATGAATAAATGAGTAGAATACAGAGTTCAAGTTTACACCTTTTATCTTGATTGTCTTTCTGTTCACTCATTCAAGGGGGCCCACTTGGTGAGTGAACTATTCTATTAGAGTAGATTTCATTTCTTTGTTTGTTTCCTTGCAAGATAGAATTTTGTTGCTCCTGTAGCCATTAATAACAAAATCAATGAATTGTTCCTGCAACATAGGTGAATAGATATGTTTACTATTGTAGCATTACTTTCAAGCTTTTAGTTAAGTTGTTGTTTCAGTTGTTAATATAGAATTCCTTCGACATTTCCTTCACATTAGTTATAATGACTTAGAGGAGAATTAGAGCATAGACCTTGCAGCCATCCTCTCAAGTTTATGCTCCCGGGTTGACAAGTTAAATGAAGTCAGTGTACTGTTTTAAGTAAACACAAGATGTTGTCTGACCATAGAATCACTATGAAAGGATGTCTAATCCTTTGTTATTAAGGTAATAAGTTGACCAGACACTTGACTATCTAGAGATCTTATAAGAAGTTGTATTTATTCATGATGTATATGCTTTGAGCTTTTCATACCCTATGACTTGTACAATGGACGGTTATGCATTTTGGTTATGCCATGTGGCATCTTATGTAATTGTATATTATTTCATTTGATTTATACTCATGGTTATTCTATGTTGTGGATTTTTTTATGTATCATATTTAGTATTAATAAAACTTATATATGTGATTCAACATCATGGAACCCTTAAGAAATGTAATTTGTTTATGTATGTGAATTATTGCTTCCATAATATTATCTCTTGTTGTTATATATATATATATATATATATATATATATATATATATGTTTAGCAAACTTAGTGACTTAATCGGTTAATTTCTTTTGGGTTCCCTAGTAGGGCGTTACATCTAGTATTAGAGCCCAAGTTTCTACATTGGGAGCTATAAGTATATTGGAACACCACTAGATGACAACTAGTTAACATGAATGAAACTTAAATAGCTATATGTATCTATTACAATTTGAAGACTTTGAACTTCATACTCAAATACTTAAACCTAGAAAAGGTAAAACTAAAATAAATCTTGATTGTATTTATGTTCACCATTTTTGTCCCTCCTTCAAAATCTGGTTTTCAGGGTGGTAGCCATGGTTCACGTTCATTGAACTTCTTATTTTGCCATGCAGGCCAATGAGGATATGACAAAAGGCTTTTACTTTTCCTTTTTTGTCCTAAGCCTTTTAGATTTTCATCGTATGAAGATTTTAAGCTATGATGATGTGATTATTCCTCTTTGGATTGATCACAGGGGGTTAGGGATTAACATCCAATTAAGTCGTGAGGATACGATGCGGTCTTCTCTGCAGTCAACAAAACTTCATAGGACAAGGGTCTAACATCCAATCAACGGTTGTGAGGCTGTGATCAAACCACAACATTTCAATTCAAACATTTGCGCAAGGTCATAGGGAGTTAAGCTTAACTCAAGGTCAGGATTGTGACACAATGATTTCCTTTATCGCTCGTTCGAATGGTTAGCATTCGGGTTAGCAATTCAAGTGGTGATGCTGCAAATAGTTGCATATTACACAATCACAGGGGGTTAATAGATAACCACAGTTAAGCCAATGAAGTGGTGAAAGCCTATTGTCGCATTTTTGTGAGGTTAGTTGCTTAACTTTAGTTTCAGGTTGCGAGCTCATGACAAAAGGACACGTGTCATGGTGGGCTAGGTCAATCCCATTCTCTTCATCCTATTGTTACAAGGGCTAGTATCAATGGAGTTAATCGAATAAAAGAAAATTAGTTGAATCAATTTAACTCCATTAATGAGCTTCAGAAGTTTAAGTTGCAACCATGCAAACGTAAATAACTCGGTTAAATCTAATGCTTTCACGAGGTCGTACACAGTTAAGAGCTAAATATGGTTAATATCACGAAATGGCGAATGCCTCTTCTGTGCATGTTTGCAGAGGGTTAAAGTCTACCTTGGATTAGGGTTGTGATCAGACAATTATAGTTTTGAGACTCATCTTCATAGGGTCGCAGGTTTCTAAGTTGCAGTTAGGATTTAAGCCACGACAACATGAGTAGTTAAGTTCATGTCAATTACAGGATCACAGGCATTTTATGCCATGTCCAGTTTCAGCTGCGAAGGTGCAACCAAGGCAGGTTAGATGATCTTGCATCATCGCATGGTTAGAAGGTTGTTAAGCCTAAACTGTGGCAATGGTGTGAAGGGTCATTTTCATGCAATCGTTGGGTTGCAACAATTAGTAAAATGAAGAGAGGGCAAGCTGTGAAGCAGTGATAATAGTTAATATGAAGCAAATCATAGTTTCACAAGAACAAACAACTAATGAAGAATATAAGCTACGAAGCCACGAAACAAGGGGATGAGTGTGGGTCAACAAACAGTTGAATATTTGGCAAGGTGACAGAATACTTCCATATCATTGGGCCACGTGGCAAGGTTAACGATTGAATTGGTGAAAATTTTGATTTGGTGCATTGAAACAATCTCAAAGGTAGCTCTTTAATGGCAAACTAATCCTTTAATCGTCTGCAACTACCATTTGATGATATCCATGCTTGTTTGATACAAAGGACACTCCATCACCACTTTGAGTTAGCTTTCTAGCTAGCCATGCAGTTATGACCTTTGTTCCTGTCTCTTCAAGGTCAGAATTGGTATGAAAGACATGATTTTCTGCATATGGGCATGCACTCAATCAAATCTTCTTTAGATCATCGGCGATTATTCTCCAAGGATTTAATGGTGGTAGTTGAGCTTTAGCTTAAGGTAGAAGTTTCTTACTTATGCTTGAACTATAAAAGCAATATTTGTAAACTCTCCAAGGGTCGGTCTTTCTCTGATTCTATAGCAGTAGTATTCTATGCTCTATTACTGTAATTTCCTTTTACCTGTGAATGAATATAATTCTCAATTGTATCTCATTTTTCCATTAATATATTGTACAAAACCTTGCCTTATATCAATGTATTACTTTCATTCTTTGGTTATATGTTCTATCTGTCTATCTTAGAATGATATAGAGTGAAGTCCCTTAAATCATTTCATTGAGTTATGATCTGTGTATGATCATTGAGTCAAAGTTAAGATAGAATTTGTATATATGAGGACTGTATTGATAAATTGTGCTCATGTGGGCATGGATAAGATTAAACAATACTATTTGGTGTATCAACCCCTGTTAGATTAGAATAGGTAGTTTTCTTTCATGCATTCCTTCTCCTTTTTCCTATCAATAAATAGTTAGGTGCACCTTGATAGTAAGGAAGCCGACCTTCTCTTGAGACTCAATCTCTAATTACAAAGTCCCACACTTTTGAGATTGTTTCCATGTTATACGAGGTTGCCTTTAGGTAAAAACTTTAGGCAAGGGTGCAAAATTTCATGTCAACAATTTCAAAACATGTTTTCTTATGATTGTGCCTTAAGGTAGTATGCCTTTGTTGACCTTGTGAGTATTTTTTTGTTGTTTTTCTTGCTTGGATGTTGTAGGAGGATGGTGTTTGAGACTAGATCAATTGTTAGGGGTCATAGTACAAGTTGAGGTAGAGGTCATGAATCATTGTTGGGAACCTTTCATTTTTTTTAATGGAATCTTCTCTTGCAAGCCTTGGAACCTATTAGAAAATTTCTAAAAAATGATAACTCCAACATAGTAATCCCTAATACTAATGCTAGAGTGTTAATTTCTATCCACCTTAGTGTTAATATCCTCAAAAACTTTTGGTTCAACCTGAAAGATAACCCTATTTGTTCTCTATCACTTTTTGGGGGGGTTTAAATGCATGTTTTGTTTGTAAAAGAGAGGTAGATAAAAGGGTTGATTGTCCTATCCTTAAAAGGAAGCCTACCACATTACCTAAATTAAATAATTATTTGAATGCTAACTGTAAGGACAATTTGCAGAAGTATATGGATAAGCCCATACCTCCACTTGTGGCTATTGTTCCTAAAATGGTCATCTACAATTTGAAAATGTAGAGGCCCTCAAAGTTATGTGGATGCCCTAAAAGTTTAATTTATATTGCCCTCTTAGGCAATGCCCTCAACTCCTCTGTTAAAAGATCAATTGACTAACCTTTTTTGGTCTAAATTCCTTAGGGAGATTGCTAGTATGCTTTGGGAGATGATTGAGAGCTTATGCATTGCATTCATGACTTAATTTGTCATTTATGTCAACATATCATCTTTTTGGACAGTTCAGGCATAGTAGTAGAGAAAAATTTGTTCGATGCAATTCATGGTTACAGAAGTGCATTTAGTGGGGTCAACAATATGTTCTTCAATGCATATAGATGATATGTCTATATTCATGGAAAGAATTAGTGTACAAAAAATTGTATGTTGTTGTTCTTGTTGTATCTTTTTGATGTACTTAATCTTGTTCAGCGAGCTTGGTTTTTGGTTAGAAACATGTTCATAATGCTATGTTCAAGATAGCAGAATTTGGTTTTCAATTTGTGAAGATTTGTAAAGAATAATGTGTAGGTTATTTCCTTAGAGGTCAAATGAGTTATATAATTGATATCATTTTTGTTGGACACAATTGATACTGATGAGTGAAAGTGATGCTAATGTTGAACAATAGAGAATCGAGCTTGTATTAGCAAAGTATGTCAGAAGGAACCATTTATTAAACTAGATAATTGGAGACAAGAATGTAGGTGTGATGACAAGAAGCAAGTTGAGAGACAATAGATGTGTGATTTCTTAATTTAAGCCTAGAATAGTCAAAGATGCACTAGAAAATGAAGATTGGATTAATGTAATGAATGAATAAATTGACCAAATTGAGAAGAACAACGCTTGGACATCGATACCAACACCCAAGAACAAGATTTTTATTTGTACAAAGTGGACTTCCCAAAATAAGTTGAATGAAAATGGAGAAGTGACAAGGAACAAAGCAAGACTAGTATGCAATGGATATGCACATAATGAAGGAATCGACTATGGCAAGACTTTTGCTCATGTTTCTATATTAGAAGGTGTATGGATTTTACCTGGATATGTTGCTTTTAAAGGATTCAAGGTTTATTGGATGGATTTGAAGTCTACATTTCTAAATGAAATTTTGGAAGAGGAAGTCTACATTAAGAAACCAGAAGGATTTGTGGACTAGAATCAAAAGAACACGGCATGCAAACTACACAAGGCTTTATATGGATTGAAGCAGGCACCCTGAGTATGGAATGAGAGATTACATTCATACTTGATGAGAATTGGTTTTGTAAGAATCAGTAAAAATAGTAATATGCACATGAAAGGTGAATCTAAAGACAAGATCTTGATTGCTAAAATATTTCTTGATGATATCATATTTGGAGGACTTGAATTGATGTGTGGAATATTTACTGATGAAATGAGAAATGTGTTTGAGATGTCAATTTTTGGAGAGATCAAATTCTTTATTAGATTGCGAGTTCACCATAATTGAGTCCAAATATATCAAGGAGAACTTGAAATTGTTTGGCATGGAAGAGTTAAGACCAGTTGGTAAATCGATGATTGCAAGATGCAAATTATCAAAGGAAGGTGATAATATGAGGTAAATGAAATAGTTTACATATCAATAATTTGTAGGCTATAATATATATTTCTCACAGTAGACCAAATATTGCTCATGTTGTAGGTATAGTGGCAAGATTTTATTCTAATCTAAAGGAAACACACATGACTATAGTGAAGAGAATCTTTAGACATTTGAAAGGAACAGAGGACTATGGTTTTAAGAAAGAGATTTTGAGTTGAGAGTCTAAACTAATGCTCATTGGTTGGGCAATGTGGATGACATAAAAAGTACAAGTGGAGGAACTTTATTTTTAGGGGAAAGATTGGGGACATGTATAAGAAAGAAATAAAATTGTATTTCATAATCTACTACTAAGCTAGAGTATGTAGCTATTGCAATCAATTTATCTAACATTGTGTGAATCAAATAATTAGTGGAAGGAATGCAAGAGGAAGTGATCAAGCCTATAACAATCTATTGTGACAACACAAGTGGTATACATATTTCAAATAATTCAATGATGTAGGCAAAAATAAAGCATATATTAATCAAGTATCATTTTGAGAGAGCTAGTTTAGGAGAAACAAGTAAGGTTGGACTATGTGAAGTCAAAGTAACAAATTGCAAATATATTTACAAAGTCATTACTTAAGGATACCTTTGAATATCTTGAGAGGTAAACTATGGGTTATTCCCCTGTCTAATTTTAACTAGAGGAAGATGTAGGATTACATTAATTCATGCTTTATCAATATATCTATTTGTGAGTTGGTGCAGGAGTTCATTCTTTAGGTGCTGCCTAAAGTTGTTAAAATGAAATTGGTAGTAATAGTCAGTGCAAGAAGGTAGAAGGTACAACTGCATGGAAAATAAGGTTTATAGATACCTTTGGCATTGTTGTCAAAGGGGGGAGAGATTGGATTTACTTGGGAAGAGTATGAAGTCAGGGGGAGAAGATGTGAATAAGAGTGTATGCGTTAAGGGGGAGAATATGAGTATGTAAGATGTTGGATATCTAAAGGGGGAGAAAAATACTTGAAGAACTAAATCAGAGAATAAAGAAAGGAGAAGATTATAGTAGAATAACTTGAGAATGAGCAGAGATGAAGAAAGAAAGAAGGAGAAGCATAATCAAAAGGGTGTACTTGATGATGGATTTGATAGTGAGATGTGTTAGTAAGAAGATCATGAAGTTTATTGATGTTTGGTATTGGATGGTATATTTTAGAGCATGTTTCTATCAATTCCAAAGGGGAAGATTGTTGGACACAACTGATACAGATGAATGAAAGTCATGTTGATGAGGAACAAGGTTAGATAACTAAGCTATGAGATGTATGTATAAGAGTTAGATTACTCATTATGTTTTCATTGATGTCAAGATGATTAATAGTACCAATTCATGTAAGTTGAAAATTATCTGAAGGATGTGGTGTTGAATAGGGAAGTGGATTGTAAAGATAGAAGTTGAGATGTAGAAGTAATGTTAAGTATGTGAACTTAATTGGGAAACTGATGAATTGGTCTATGACAAGATAATATTGATTTGATTTTTTTACATGTTATTTAATGCTTACATGCGAAAGTGTTATTTACTATTGTGGTTCAGCTGATTAAGGTTGATTTATTTACCAAGTAGAATTGTTGATGAGTTAAAAAGTTGGTGATTTGTTTAAAGTGTTTGAGGATAGCTAATAGACCAATATGGATGGAACGTTGGAAGGCTTTAGCTTAGATGGATAAGGACCAAGGATAGATTTGGGAGATGCAAATGGATAGTGGGTATGGATATCAACATCTTTAGAGTGAGCAATTTGACCATGGTCATCAATAGACTCATGAGTAACTTTGATAGGAGCATTTGAAGCTTGAGCATAGTTTTGAAGTGGATATGGAGAAGTAGAACATGAGGGCACGCTTTGATCTTGACATGTTTCTTTAGATAGAACATGCATAGAACTTTTCTCGTGATTTTTAGTAAGTTCAATGGAAATAGTGGAAGTGATTCCTCCATCATACTTAGGAGGTGGGTAAGATATAGGATATGGAAGAGTGACATCTTGAAGGAGATGAAAGGATGCTTTATCTTGACCTTTCTTGACATTTATATCTTTAGATTTTTGAGAGTCATCTTGACATGGTGTCACTTCTAAGGACAAAGGAGAGTGTGGAGTTTGCATGATAGAATCTTGAAGAGGTAATGAAGGACTAGCTGAAGTAGGCATAGTAGGCATATAATCACATGAAGGGGAGGATCTTTAGTCTTAGTAGCATGAAAAAGTTTTGTAGCCAAGTGAAGATCAGCTTGATTTTATTTCAGAGGTAGCCCTTGAGGATACAAATAGTCAACGCAGAAAGCATTAGGTTCTTTGTTTGATGGAGGTATATTGGAAAGATTTGAAGTTTTGAGCAATTCATGAATGTTGGAAGAAGTGAATGTGTCAAGGAAACCATCACTGGACATAGGTTCATTAATATGAGCTTGCATGAACAGTGGCATCACATGAGTCTTTAGAGGTTCCAACATCAACAATCCCATCATTAATAAGATCTTGGATTTTATGTTTCAGCTCAATGCAATTTGAAGTACTATGCTCATTATGTCGATGATATGCACAATATATACCCAAGAATGGGTTTTCATATGAGCTAGACTTAGGAAATGTGATGATCTTGGTGCTAAGAAGTGTTTGCAAAATGTCATCATATGAATCTTCCAAGGGAGTAAAATTCCTCTCAAATGTATTTCTAGGATCCTTTTTTTGTTTCTCAAGTGCATAACATGCATCCATGTATTTATCATATTGGTCAAAGATAGGTCCAACATGAAATCTTGTCATAGGCTTAAAGGAGGTATCACTTGCTTGTTTTTAAGAGAGGTCTTTGGATCTAGAAGATGAAGACAAGTGATGTCTTAGAGTAGAATATGTTGACCCAGAAGAAGATGACCCATGTGTATATTGAGAGCTTGAGGAAAGCTCATGTGATTGTTCCATTCTTTCCTCTAACCTATTCTCAAATTTAGACTTCATTTCTATCATGTGCCTAGTGAAATGAAGGTAAGCAAGATCATTTGTTTCTTCTAGTTCTTTGTATCGAGCGTATAGATCTTAAAACTCTTTAGAAGCATAAAATAACTCATGATCATCTAGACTTGGTTGAAGTTTGGGAGCACAAGGTTTGAATGCCATAGTGGTAGATAAAAAAATAAAGCATGAAGAAGACTAGAGGAAGCTAATAAGGTGACACAAGATAAATTGATGTCCAAACTAGAGAGATAGAGTGTTCACTTGTCAAGGAAAGTGTCCAGGCACCTTAAGACACTAATGACTGAAGTCAAGAGCTAGGAAAGAAGCCCAAATAACAAAGTAGATAATGCAACAGAGATGACAAGTGAACAACTTTCCCAATCAAGGAGTGTAGTCAAGAGATCAAGGTAACCCTTTCAACAAAAGAAATTCTTAGTATGCTAGCATAGACCATGAAGATGGAAAAGACCAAAGAGCAACATTAAGCATGTTCAAACACTAGAGACATATAAAATCAAAGTCATATAATGGAACACTTTCTAATAAGCAACATAAACAAATGTTTGCACTTGATGCTTTGACTTGGTTGACAAGATTTGACAATAGTTGATAGCATAGAAAGTTTGATGTTCAAAAGAGAGTTTTTCAAGCAAGATAACAACACATGGAGTAGTATTCAAACAATTAAGAAAGGTACAAATCAACCTTGCATGATAAAATAATATGTGAGGTCTAAAAAGGAAAACCCTATAACTACCGTCATGTGTATGTTAAAAAGATTTCCACGGGTCTAGAACATTCAAGAACACATGAAGCAATATCTACCTAAAGGACATGATTTATTACTCAATACCTTGGCCTACAACTTGATGCTCCCTTTTTTTACACAAAGTGGTTTCCCATAATAGATATTGGCTTTGTCATAGATGGGTTTCCCACATCTAAAGAAACACATATGATGAGTCAAATATTGGGGTGATCCGAGTAGTCGACTAGGATCAATCATTGCACCAAGATATTGAATGGAAAAATAGGGTGGCCTCTAATCCTAAGGTGTCTAGTAAGGGTTTTGTTTACAACACCCCCCTTGCTCTCGATACGGGACACCTTATCATATGATAAGTAACAAACCTCATAACCACAAGAGTACCTTAAGCATTCTCAACTAGTGAATTCCTCATGGTCACAATCCCACAAGTACTTCTACTAGATGAAGATAAGTGTTACGCCCCCCAAGGCTTTGGCCTTTGTCAATGGGTTTTGTGATTATAGTGGGTCAGATTAGCTAGGTTTTGCTTGTTACCACTTTGGGTTGTTCCTATTGATAAATTTCCACCAGTAGCAGGCCCTCTAAAGGTATGAATCTCACTAGGAGATTAAACAAAATGGATCCACACTAAGGAGGCCAAGATTTCTTATTCACCTAAAAGGTGAAGAACGTACTCTCCTATTCCCTAATGCTTCTCCCAAAAATGCCAAGCAAAGTTAATTAAGACCACTAAAGAGTGGAATATCCCACTCACTTTCTTTGATCCAATGAAGGGTCAAGATTTTTGATTCACCCAAAGGGTGAATATCATACTCTCCTACCAACAAATGACCCCTACTCATGAGTTTTATGTGCCTAATAAAATGAAACAACTAGTAGATGTCACACATGAAAATGAAATCGAATACACAAAATTATTTGTTTATTTTTACTTAGGCAGTCTTGCAAACACATTAGTAACCCTTTTATCTTTGACAAGCGTTCTTTTGTTTTGCTTTGGAAAGCAAGTGTGTAGTGTAAAAGCACAAACCTGTGTCTTCTTTTATAAAGAAACAAGATATCAGAATGCGATAGTTCAACATTAATGACAAAAAAAAAAGGTATTTGTGTTTAGAATATGAACATGACATAAACTGATGAAATGTGTAGAATTGGATGAATTTTATGTTTATAATTTTTATAATTTTTTTGAGTAAGAATTTATTCTTTTTATTTTATTTTGAAGTCCCTTTTTTAACTGTAAAAAATATAGGCTGTAGTTCCCGTCAAACAAGTATATGCAGATCATCTTTTTTTGTTTTGATTTGAAATATTTTATAGATGACATGTATAGCTAGGGAACAAAAAAAGAAATAATTATTTTTTATGTATATTTTCTTTGTTATAAGTACTCAAGTTTGACCTTATCAAAATCCAACAATTTTTTCCTCCCATCAAAAATTCCCTATCAAATATATACCTTATTGAAAAAAAATTACATATTCATGAAGAGGATTCTCTGCTCTAGAGATAAATATGATTTTTTAAATTTTTTTGATATGGTTTACTATTTTTTTTCTTTTTTTGAGGGAGCATCTTCTCAAATGTTGAAATATTGACTTATAATATTTTGAGATTATATCATATTATAACTAATCAAAACACTTAAAAAATTATATAATGATGATATTGAATCTGAGATCTATAAAAGGGTATTTTTAGTTTTTGAAAAAAAAAAAAGAGTTGTGATAGAGAAATGAGATTTGACCAAAATAGGTTTTGGTATCCTAATTGGTGACATAGATCTATGCTTTTAAACTATAACCCCTACAAAACAATAAGGTTAGGGCATAAAAACTAAGTAAGGCCTACGACACAAAGTGATTAGTTGCCTCAAAAATCCAAGTTGTCTTCCAATCAAGTGTATGCAAAAAAGGTGCAAACTAATCACAAATGCTCTCTTTTTTACTTTTTGTTTTTGACCTAGTCAACAACATCTGATTTGTTTGCTATTATTTCAGCTCCAAAAATAGAAATGCAAAGAAGAGACCCCAGCTAAAAACTAGCTTTCTAAAAATGCTAGAAATTCAACAATATCTCTCAATTTGTGCCCTAGGGACCCATTTTCCCCAAACAAACTATTTTTTTCAAATTGAGTTATTCAACCCTAATATGACCTCTAAATTCAAAACACAAAGAGAGACCTTTCCAAAAATGTAGAGTTTTCCAAATAAATTGCTGATTTGCGAGCATAAATGATTTTTTATGAAAAATAAAGAAAAATTTATATCTGACGCAAATCAACTCAAAACAATCTAAAAATTGGATTGAGACATGTCAGATGCATCTCAACTTGCAAAAATAAATTCACATCCAAACTCCAAGCAATTTAGAAGATTTGATCAAATCTTTGAAAACCTAGGGTTTTCATCTTCAAACCAATATGCATAAGGGTTAGCCTTAAAATCAAAGTGTGAACCCTACAAAACCACTTGATTAGATCCAATAAATTGTTGTAAAACACCAAAAATGAGAATGCAACTAAAATACAAACAAGAAAATGGAGCTAAAAACTTGGTTTTAGCCCTATGATGGGCACCAAAAATGTGTGTACAAAAAGTGTCACACTTTTATAAAACATTATTTTTGAGAATACCCATGAAAGAGATAATCTCAAGAGGTGGATTATAGCTCTCTATCTATGACATGCAAAGGCTATGAGATGGTGGCTCTCAAATGAACCAAGCTATGCAACCGTTGCAATGTACACCATAAAATGAGAGATTCAAAGATGAGAGAAAGAGTGCTAGCATCCAAGAATCACAATGAATGCAATACAAATGCAAGATATAAACTAAATGAAATGAAAGAGCTAACAAAAATAATTGAGCTAAAACATAAAGGAAACTAAGGTAAAAAGTATTCCATAATGCAAGTAGAATGAGAGTTAAGCTAAAATACCAAAATGCAAGAATGTTCCAAGTCTCCAAAAGCTCCAAAAGCACCTAGAAAATCCTGCAACATAATGTTAGCATGAGAGTCTGAGATTAGAGAATGAGGAGAGAGCCCTCTCTTTTAAAGAAAAATGGACGATAGGGATTAAGAGGTAAAAGAGGTATAATCAAGGGAGGAGAATGCATCTTGGGTGATCCATGTGCACAAGCATCTCCACCGATGAGAAATGATAGTTGAATTTTGAGAGGGAACGAAATGTGTGGAGGAGAATTAAAGTTATTTTATAAATAGAAGATTCCTCTCACATAGAAAATTGTGCATTCATGTGTACACAAAAATACCTTTTCCTCTTATTTTTAAAATAGGAATAACGCTTTATGTGTGCACACTTAAAAGAAGTGGGAAGTGGGACTTTCTATTTAATTAAAAGGGAGAATGTTCTTTTAATTAAATAAAAGACTTAGAATAAAGTGGTCAAACCATAGGTTATAATTGAATAAATAGATTTTTGAAGATTTGATCAAAGATAACCAGTGGATAAATTAAGTGAAATTGCTACAAAGGGGGCTAATAGTCTATATGAACATTTTTGGGTGATTACAAGTTCAACCTGCTTCATTGCAATCTTTGTTGCAACTTTCTCTATCACCTTATTCTCAAATTTTCTCTCTGACCTCTACATAACCTTTTCTCTTGTATCAATATCAGGGGGATTCGATTTCTCCACAATCTGAACTGATTGTTCAAGGATTGGGGCATGTTCACTCAAGTTCTCAACATCAATGGTTTCAAGGATTATATCCTTGATCTCATGCAGTACTTGCTTTTGCTGGTGTTCTCTCCTCATTTCCTCTTGCTTGGTTTTCCTTGCAAATAACTTAGTCAATGTTTTTAATTGATCAAGAGTCAAGTTGTTTGTGTTCCCAATTGGGGATCACATTCATTTCATCTAAGGTAACATGCTTGCCTTGAATTTTCACTAGAGACTTGATTTTCCTTTTCTTTATCCTCTTCCCCTTTGAGTTTGGGGTGTTGGAGCACCATATAGTCAACTATAGACCTTTAGTTTGTACACTTATGCTCAGTCTATGTGTCTCCTTGGTTTGTGTATGCTCAACTATTGTTCTCTGACTCTTAGTAGTAGTCACCTGTTGTTCTAGTGCATTCTCCTTATCTTTTTCAAGATTTTTAATGAGTTCACCTGTGGAACTCGGTTGTCCAACCTTCTTTGCTCCCTCAGTCTAAGGTCCTGAGGCACTTAGTCTCTCATGTATAATAGACTGGTCCACTTGATCATTCTAGCTCTTTCCATGCTTCTCCTCTTCAATATTCACATTAACAAGAACATTGTCCTCACTAGCATCATTCTATTATTCTTGCACTTGGACATTTTTCTCTTCATTAGTCGACACATGCTTTTGCTCAGCTTGACCAATACTTATATCTCCTTTTCCTTGTCCTTCACTGATTGTGAGTATGAGAATAGTAGGGATGACAAGCACAGTTTCTACCTATTATGTGGACTCTTGTGCATCAATCTTTGGATAGTCCTTTACTTGTATAATCATAGGATTGGGGTCCGTCAACTTTTTATGAGTTGGCAATTGTATTGACTTGGTTTGTACAAGATTTTCACTTTGTTTCCTTGGCTTAGCTGTGACATTTCATTCACTTAACACATTCCTTTATGGGCTCTTTTATGGTTCTTCGTTGATGACCATTGTTTATGTTCGCCCTTCACTCATCTGCACCAAATTATGGAATGTATCAACAAGATTATCTGTTCCATCATAGATACCTTCAGTATTATTTATTTCCACATGTTCTTATTCATCTTTTTCTTCTTCTCCCTTTTGCTCATCCCCAATAATCAATCCATATATTTTCATCCACATCATCTTGCTTGCCTCTACAACATTTTTAATTTTGTTTTTCAAAATTTGGAAAGCCCTCCTCTCAGATAAAAATATGTTAAAACTATTTCATGAATTTTGCAATTTGCTTCTTATTTAGCTTATACATGACTTGGGCAAGTGTGCCCTCTCTGATTTTCCTTTCAATACTTAATGCATACTTCCATTTCTCATCTACTCTGCCGTATAACTTATTGGGTATCATATTCCCTAACTCTAATGGTGTCTACTTAAATATTTCCATCATATTTAACACTGCTTCATCTACTTTATTCTTGTCACCCATGCCCAATTTATCAAATTTAATAAAATGGAATCCAGAAAATCCTACACTTCCCCTAATATTTTCACATACCTCATCTATTTTTTGGGGCATCTTATGTACAACCACTCTGAAATGGCTTGTATCTACAGATTTAGTCCTTTCATTATCATCATCATCCTTTTCTACGACAAGACTTCTCCTTAACTTCTTCACTGGTCTGCTTAGCTTGACCTTGTCTGGAGTAACCTTTTTCTTTGGTGAACTTTTGACTTGAGCTGGTTTTGTAACTATGACCTCTCCTTTCTTCTAAGGATTTGCATCTACGGTAGTAGTTTCCCTTGTTCTTTTTTTGGTCACTCTTTATGTTTTAGGGGTAGGCACTAGATCTTTCTTCTTGCCTTTACTAGTTTGTGGCTCAACCACAACTATCTCTTTGCTTTTACCCTCAACTTCTTCTTCTTAATTTCATTCTCCTTCTTCTTCTTCATCACTAGTTAGGTCTTCACCTTTATCTTCTATAATCCGTAATAGCGCCTCCTACTCAACACCTTCACCCAAAACTCTTTCCAGATTTTCAGTCATCCCTTTTCTTTTCCCATTCAACTTAGGAACCTTTGTTTCCATTGTGATTTTAACTTTTGTAGTTTCAAAAGTGTCAAATGGATCGACTTCATTATCTATAGGTTCACCAAGTAATGATGTGATTGTTGCATCTACTTCATCAATGTTAATTTCATAACCTAGTGGCTTCGGCCATGTGATTCTAGGTATGATAGCTTAGATGTAGGTTTAATCTGTATCTACTAGAAAACAAATTCCTTCATAGTTCTTGTCAACTAATGACTTGGGGATCCTTGACCTATTTTCTTTTTTTGCTCAAATTCTACAAAGTAACCATCCAAAACTAACTCAAAATTATCTCCTAATTGACTTATAAACTTATTAATATGTTGGGTGACCATCTTCTTCTTGCTCTTTGTAACATTGCCTTTGGTAGGAAAATAATTTTGCACATAGAAAAATATGCAAACTAACAAAGAACCAAACTTACACTTTGTGTTTTTTGCCTTTCTGATACTCTTTGATTTTTGTTCCAGTTGTTGCAATTGTAGCTCAATTAAGTCGTAAGAATGACCTCTCTTCATAATTTTCCAAGCAATATCAACTACAACACAATGAACTTTGTCTGGCTGGCTTGATTGGTAGAACTTGTGAGCTATTACCTTCACAAAAAAATTTGTCTCAGCATCTTGGATAGTGGAAATTATCATTCCACACTTGTTCCACACTGCCAATGTATTAGCTTCAATTACATATTTTCTTTGGAAACAAATGGTTTTGACTTTGTCTATTGTAGGTTACCAGTCACTCGGTCAATAATTTTCTTAGTAATATCCACTGGTTCACCCTTGAGCCACAACTTCATTTCACGTACATAGCTAAGAACAATCTTGACCCACTCAACTTTGAAAACCTTTGGAAAATCTAGGGCATGGGTGAGTCTGGCCTGGGTAATATGTTTGTGCTCATCTTTGAGATTCCCATCAATGCATAATCTTTCATACACATTCCTTAGCTCAAAAATACCTATCTCACCAATATTGCATGTGTAGCATAACCTAACATCATGGATCATTATAACCTTAGGTGGGATGGATGACAAGGTGCTAGATGCATCACCCTTCAATGCAATCTCTGGATATGCTTTAAACTTTGGTGGTTTTACACATTACGAATCAATTGCACATCATTAGTCTTTGATGCTTCGCCCTTCTCTACAGTTGAACTTGATGTCATTTTTGCGTTTAGGGTTTGAAGAAATTGAACTTTGTTTCACTCAGTATCAACACAACCTTCAAACCACATCCAATTTGCCGATGACACACTATAAGATCTTGGAACAAATCACTTAGCTTCTCTCTAGAATTATTCTAACTCTGCTCTACTCTAAAATCTTGAATGCAAGGTGTTTAAAATGATCTACAAAATTTATTGTAAGGGTTGAAAATTCAATTTTAGGGCCTTGTAAATGCTTTGTACACATAGTGTGTGTATGATAGTTGTCTTGACTTATTCTATAAAACTTGACAGTCACACGTCCTTCAGTCTTCAACTCGGCTCACATACTAAATCAGTCAATACTAGTAATCTCACTCAACCACTTATACTTGACAATTATTAACTTATCAACTCAGTCTCCACATATTGGTACAAACTTTAAATCTGTCCTAATGAATCTTAACTTATCTTGATTTGGACTTTTGCACTTTCAATGTTAGGAACTAATGTATGGTTTGGCAAATTCACAATACAATTCCATACATACCTCTTTATTTAGTTTGAGGCGGGGGAATACCTAATCCATTGGATTGGGTGATCATAACTTCACCATTTGAACTGTTGCCTTCATCGATTTTCCTTTTCTAGGTTTGATTCATTTAATTTCTCACTTCTTCAAAATTAACCTTTGTCTTTCCATTATTTTCTTCACTATTGGGTACTAGTGTTTGGTTCATGTAGTGTCTTCTCAAGTGATTGACGTTCTGACAGTTAAAACATACTGGACCAAAATTCCTCCAGTTTCTTGATCTTCCTCTAAGATGTATTCTTGCACAAACTATTGCAATGTGTCCATATTTTCCATAAAATTGACAATTGACCCAATTATTGTAATTCCAATTTATAGTGTTACCTTACCTAGTTGCTTTGCCTTGACCTTTAGATGTCCAACTGTTCTTTGCATTAGATTTGAAATCTTGTGTCTTGTGACCATACTTCTAACATGTGTGACAATAACCTTCAAATCTAGATGTAGCCCATGTCTTATTGGTCTTTGATCTACATTCAGGTGATTGATGTCCATGTTTGTTACAATTGAAACAATTACCATTAAATTTGGGCTTAGAATTTGACTTGCTAGTTTTTCTCCTACAAATGTTTGTTGTGTGACCTAGTTTTCCACAATAATGACATGTAGGCTTCTTATTCTTAGAATTCCTTTGTTCTCCATTCTTTGATGATTATCCTTACTTGGTAGATGATATGAACTCGATGTAGCCTAATCCAATAGTGTCACGAGGTCTTTTTTGTACTTTTAGTGTTTCACCAAGTTGTCTCATAGCATCTCCTAATCTATTCATCCTTTCAATGATCTCCTTTTCAACTCTGAATTCATATTTTAGTTGATTGTTCTCAGATCTCAAATTTGCAATCTCTTCCACATTCCAAGTAATCCAATGATTGACACTTAATAAGTGATTGACCATGTTAAATTGATTGTGAGTCAGCCTTTGTACCTCATTGATCCTCTCATCAATACTTGTAGCCATCTGTCTTTTGTCTTCTTCAACCATTACCTTCTCTTTTGCAACCTTTTTCTTTTGTTCAGTAACTTCACATAGCCTTATCCAATGTATTTCATGTTCTCTTTTTGGTGCTCTTACTTCATCATTCAAGGTATTGTTCCTCTCCAATAGATTTGCTATTGCTGGATCAATTTCATTGGATCCGCCTTCATCACATAAGTCCTCAATGCTTTCTTCCTTGTATTGTGTATCATTTTGCTGAACTTCCATCTCTTTCCTTCTCTTTAAGGATTTATTCAGTTCCTTCTTTGCAACTTTGGCTTGTTCATATGCAAACTGCAAATCAAGCTTTTGATTCTCAATCACCTTTCCCAATTTGTAGGCTTCCATCTCCAAGATCTTTGGCTCTCAAGTGGTTAGAATTCTTCCTTAAAGAACTCAACTCTAATACCAATTGTTGGAAATCTAATAGGGAAAGTAAGATGTTGAGAGGGTGGGGGTGAACCAGGATCTATAAAACTTCCACTACTTCAAACATGAATCACATTCGTATTAATTCCCCACATACATCTTTGCCTTAACCTTAACATACATATTCATATAACATCATGTAATATTAGATCTAATATCTAATAACATGAATACCACATATAAGCAATAAATCAAAACATGACACCATATATGGTAACATAGAAACCCTCCAAGGTGAAGGTAAAGCTATGATGAGGATGAGACCCACAAAATCTTCACTACAACATCAATTAGGTGTGCTTGTTAAGGTTACAAATTTTGATGACTTATGATAACTAAATCTTGGTTATGGATTGCTCGACACATGTTGCCTCTTAAATCACTCGAAAACTACTAAAATCCTCAACGACACTTATGCACTCGACAATTACATTTGCCTCGGCATCAACTAAACCTCTTCACTTCTTTACTTAACAACCCAGCCTATATGATGACTCAATTGCAATGATGACCAACCAACATTGCCTAGTAAATGACTAAGTGTTTTGCACTAATAGAGAGGTTTTCCTTTAGGTTCAACACTATCCACTGCCTAACTTAACCCTAGACATCTCTACTTTTACTTTCCAAAATAACTTACAAAAGATTCTAGATCTTCACATTAGAGAGGGCCGACCACATAATAGTCTGCACACATACCAATGAATGATCCTTGCATTAAATGCACAACCTAAATTGAATGAACAAGTTGGCTCTCACTAAGAACCAATACAGACAAACTTGGTCAAATAAGCAACCGAGTATCAGAATAAACCATTGAGCCAACTTGACACTTGAAGCCACTTGACCAACATAGGAACTCAGTTGCTACTGGAGCTCAACAATACTAGTGCTCGACAATAACTGCAACTCAAAAATGCCTAAGAAAAATAAGAAGGATAACAAGGCAACCCATGATGCTTCTACATCAATGACCAACTCCGTTGCACTTAAAATAGATCAGGGGTAGTTTACCTTTGAATTTACCTTTTCCTCTTGATAATCTCCTTCTAAGAAATGCTTCAATGTGATCCATATCATCTTTAGATTAAAATTCAATTTCATCTTTACTACTCTTCTCTTTCTTTGAACCACCAATGGTTAGTGAAGACTTGAAGGCATTTCAAAGTGTAACCAAACTATTATCATAATTGCTTAACTCAAATGCAATCAACTGACCAACTAAACCATAAATTGTCAAATCATTACCAGGTTAAACCATCAATTGTCAGATCATTACCAAGCATAGCTCTAACTTCTTGAATTGTAGAAACTTTTATGGCATAAGTGGGTAGAAGAGTTATACAATATTAGAATCACTAATAATTCCTCCAGTAGCTCTGATTACACTTACTATTTCCTTGATTTGGTTCACATATTGTGCAACATTCTCACCTTCTCTCATTCTCATGTCATCATGCTTTCTTGTTGAACTTCCTATTTTAGCTCTCAGCACATATGGATCTCCATCATGTACAAGTACCAGTTTGTCCCACATTTGTTTAGAGTAGCACAGTTTTTGACATCATCAAACTCAAGGTCATTTAGGGCAAATACAATTTCAATTAGACTATTACGATCTTCCTTCTCAACCATTTGTTCTAAGGTCATATGAAGGCGTGGTGTAGTGTATTCATTATCCAAATTGTATGTAGCATTCTCACCAATTCCAAATAGATGTAACTTCATTCCATTTTGTTGTGAGGAGAAATTCTCCTTGTTCAGCTTTTGTACATCTCTCTTATACAACTTCATATTTTTAGCTCAAGTTCCTTCAAACTTCTCTCTCTAAGCACTATGCTCTAATACCAATAATTAGATAACTAATATGGGGGGAGGGGTGAATTAGTTATGTCTAGTTATCCTTAAAGCCTTCTAGACACTACAATACCAATACAACTTCATAAACATCAATAGAAATAACTCGGCAATCTCACTTAACTTCACAATTCACACTTGTAATCAACTTACTTCAAAATGTTATTGTTTATATTATTACTGAGTATCATAAGTATAACTTAGCTTTTACCTTATTATTACTTAACTATTATTGAGTTGCAATATTAAGTAAATACTATGAAAATCAACTTGCAACATAAAAATAATCACACATTTGACACCATGATTTAATGTAGAAATCTTGTAAAGGGAAAAATCACCTGGGATTGACAACCCAAATAATTTCACTCTTCTAAAGTGAGCTCTGCTAGGATCCAACCTTGTTGAATGTTACATGAATATTTTTAGTGTGACCTTGTTAGAGGGTTTTGACATAAAGATCATCTAGACCTTATCACTCCTTGATCTTATCTAAAGAGTGGCCTACTCTAAAAAACTTACAAACATCACTAATCAATGTTATATAGGATTTCACAGTCTTCTTAGGTCCACTCAATTAAGAAATTTTTCTGCTACAATGGTAAGAAAGTAACAATCAAATGATCTATAAGATTCAACACTACCTTGTTTGTTTAGATCTTTTTTCTACTTTGTCTTCTTCCCTCTTTGATCTATGTCTGGCTGATTCACTTCTTCACACTTCTACTTTGCTCTAGCTCTGCTTGATCTTCCTTCTTCTCTACTCGGTTCACCTTGCTTCTTTCTTTCTCTTTCCTTTGTACAAATCTCCAAGTTAACAATAACAACTAGCAACTAAAAACTTGCTTGAACATCTCCTTAAATAGTAAACTTTCTGCTTTTAGATTCTATTAGATTTTGCCACTTAATCACATCTGTAGATCTTAGATTCAATGTATTTAGTCACCTAAAAAATAAAAATTTCATTGAACTTTGTGCTCATCCTTATCTTGTTTAAATCTCCATCATTAAATCTCCATCATCAAATCTCCATTGTATTTTTCCAATAGTAGATCTTGTAACTAACTTTGACTTTCGCCTTCAAACTTATTGAATATTATTTATTTCACCATAAGTCCGTCTTCGATCTCATCTTTCTTAACTTTGTTCTTCTAACTCATACTTAATGAACATAGATTTCACTCGGGCAATATATGACTTGATTAACATATGAATTACTCAGTTAACACTAAACTTTAACTTCTCTTTTTGAAACACTCGGTTAATATTGTACTCCTTTCACCTTGTCACTTTGCGTAGCTTGTATAGCTTGGTGAATATATAAACTTCATCATTACATATGTAGATTACATGATTGTAAAACAATTAAAATAACCTTACGTTATCATTGTCCAATTGATTCAAGTGCCCATTGAATACCATACTTATCAAGTCCATCATCATCATACTTTCTTCAAATCCTCTTATCTGTCAAATGATATGACACTCTACTGAATTAGCATAATGTCTAACCAACTAAAACTTTGACATCAATGACAACATAACAACTGATATGACTCTTTCATGTACATTCATATCATTCTCAGTTACGTCATCAATTGGGGCTAACATATAAAACATGCAGTTGGTAGGGAAAATGAGTTTTCGTCTCATTTATGAGACCAACTTAATGATGTAAGGACAAAGCTTTATTTTGAATTGTGTGTTAAGATCTAGAAAGCATTATATTGATTTAAAAATTGTTATCCTCGAAGTATTTTCCTAAATAGCTTAATATACTTAATTTTTATATTAATTGATAAAATCAATAGCTTATTAAAATAAATAAAAATATAAATGTAAAACATAATTTTAAAAAATAAATATAATTAATAATAAATATATAATTTTTTATTTATAAATTATAATTTAGTTGTACATTTTAAAATCTAAAACATATTAAAAAAATATTATCCATCAAAATAATGTTCATAAGTGTCACATGCCTCTAATCATTAACAATTTTTCCATATTTCACTATAAAATTATTAGTCCCTACCTTTTAAAAGTCTCAAACTATTGTTTTTTTAAAAATCCCCCATCTATTAATTTTTAGTGATCAATTATTCTATTTCTAAAGTTATATGCTTGTATATTTTTAAATCTATTTATGAAAACAAAAATCCCTTTTTTCAGTTGGCTAATGATTATTTTTCGAGAGAGAAAATTCAATTTTCTCCAACAAAAATACAAATATTTTCTAACAACTTTATCATGAATTAATGAATGCATTAATTACAACTTTATTTTTTCCACAAATGTGACAAGTTCATTGGATTCTCAAAAAAGTAATGTTTTTATCTTCCACCTCACAATTCATTTTTCTTACTAAATTCAAATATAGAGTTGAGTATTTCTTATTTCTTATTTTATATATATTTATTAGTTTTAGATTGATGTTTATTTTTGCCAATTGTAAAATGTTATTTCTTTTAAGTTTACACTATGTTTTACTGACTACTATTTTACAATCTTGTTCTTATTTCTTTTAATATCATTTTACAAATTGTTAAATTAATACCACCCCTCAAACTTACTAGATATACAAACAAATATTAGACATATTTTTACAAACTAAGATAAATAAAATAATTCCTATACAAGTAAAAGTAATTCTTCAAACTTCTTATAAAGAATTTATGACACAACATAAAATATTTTTAATACAAATATATCAACTTAAATTTGATATATCTTGATTTATAATAATTATTCTTGATTTTAATTAATAAATATCAAAATTTTAATTTTATAAAATTAATATCTCACATAATTATTTGTGTGTTTTAACACATGTCAACATGCAAACACCACTGCCTATTTAGATTGTGGATATTTCTTTTGTCTTACAACTCGCTAAGTCTACAAAACCTCCCAAATACTTATATTATATATTAAGGCAGGAACTCAAGCTAGCGTAGAGCTCTTTAATTTAACATTTTGCAATTACAGGTAACCTACTCAACAGTCCAATTAGCATTTGAAGAATTTGGAGACGTAAAATGTTTCGCCACCAAATTCCCAGTGCTTTACTAATTTAAAAGAGATATGATATGATATGATAGATTTTAATAACGTCCACGAGACTAAAGTAGTCTATGGGAGCCATGCAATCGCCCTCCCGAGTCAGGAGCCAAACTAGTCAGTTGCAAAGTTTTGGTTAACTTGTCTCTTCTTCTCTGAATTTTGATAATCAACTCCGCTGTTCTCTTCACTTGATCTTCCTCAAATAAATAGTTAAAGTTCTTGTTCTGCAGAATTTTTGTATAATCAGATCTGATATCGTTGTAAGCCAAGCATTCCATGACAAAGTGTTGCTTTGTCTCCACTGTTCTCATATTGCAGAATAAATATGTTCTGTCTGCCCACTCTTCCTTTGGAACTTGCCATCTACCAGTTTCACATCACAGTTGATGTGAACTAGTTCTAATTTGTGCCATCAACATTTTTGCTTTCCAATTAATAAGTGCCCTTATATAGGCCTTTTCATCATGACTAGAAGTGGGATTAAATTCTTTAATGTAATAAGATTTTTTTTTTCTTATGTGTCTTGTCTATTACGAAATTTTTTATTGACAATTTTTTTTATTTTTCTAATGTTATCCGAACAAACTTGGATGTTGATATCCCATTTTTGCATCCATTTGTCATTTTGTTTCATCCATGTGCTTTTCCGCCTCACAATAGCTACAGCAGAGGGATCTATAGGCTTGAACACAACAGTTGGCATGCGAGGGGCACAACTAGAATTCGTTTCGATGGCACAAGAATGACTTCCGACCTTACACAGAAGTCAAAATGTGCAGACTATCCTGCATAATATGATTCCCGCATATTTGGCTCTGGTAAATGTGTATAAATCTGAAGGAGAGAGCGGCTGAGCTGGCCTGACGTGAATTCAGATTGAAGGCAAGATGATGGTGGACTTGAGCAGCTTCTCAGACGAAAAATTCGATGCCAAGAAGTGGATAAATGGGGCTTGCAAGGCGCGGCATCCGGAAGAAGCGGTTGAAAAGTATCTAGGAGATTTGGAGATGAAATTGCAGGCCGCGTCCGAAGAAATCGCGACTTCATTGGACGAACAGAGTGCTTCTTCACTGCTCAGGGTGCCCCGCGCTTCGAGGGATGTTATTCGCCTCAGGGACGACGCCCTTGTTCTTAGATCTGCTGTTTCTGGAATTCTTAACAAGCTCAAAAAGGTTCCTACAATTGTCTTTTAAATGAACGTAGATGCGAAAATTTCTCATTTGCAAATATTTTGAGTGTACGCCAATAACATGCCGTACTTTTGGTTGGTTGCTGCTGTAGCCCCTTATGTGGAAAGGTTATATTTTCAATCTCTGTTTGCTCATTTGTCTGAGCGTCGAATGCTGTACGTTTCTTGAGTTTTGTTATACCTCTTATTGCACAAGTGGTCTAAAAATCCTCCGGGAATCATAGAGCCCCGTTTGATACAGTGGGCTTTGGCAAACAAAAATGTACCCAAACATGAAAAAGAATTATTCAGTACCCTCATGCCCTTTTATTATCTCCATACATAGATTTAAATCACACAGCTTGCTAAATGTATTTAGATTATAAAATTACATACAAGTAGCTATGTCCATGCCTTGAGAAAGGCATACCTCCCACAATCTCCATACAGATGTTCTTCCATGATCTATCGGGCATAGGTAGAGCCAGAGGCATGTGTGATCCTTCTTCTCTAACCTCAGGCATGTTCGTGCAACAGAATTTATGCACACTTTCGCAAATGAATCACTGGTTTACCCAATGCCAAAATGACTTGACACTTACGAATTATGTGGTTCCCTCATAATTAGAAGTCTTTCCTCACATGACGCTCTAGTTTGTTCATCCTGTCAAGTAGAAATCTGTGTTGTCTTTGAGATAGTTTGTCTTTGAGATGGAAATCTGTGTTGTCTTAAACACTGCCTCCGTTTCTTTAAATGTTGATATGTGCCTCCAATATTTCTATCTTCAGCATATACTTTCTCATAGTTGGAAGCCTTTCCTCTTATGACGCTATAGCTTGTTCATCCTGTCAATTAGTTTGTCTTTGAGATAGAAATCAGTGCTGTCTTAAACAACGCCTCTGTTTCTTCAAAAGTTGATATGTGCCTCGAATATTTCTATCTTCAGCATATGCTTCCTCATACGCTCTTTTTACAAAAGGCTCAAGTTGGGAAACTGTTGAAAGCAATTTTTTATTGGAATTTGCTTTATAATTGGTGCCATAGATAGCATATTTGCCATAATATCTGTACTCAATCACCAAATAGAATTGTTGAAGAAATCTCATTGAATTGTAGCATTTTGTTTTGCTGCAATTTATTTTGCTTTCTGAAATACTGAAGCTATTTGTTCTTAGTATGCACAATTGTTGCCTTTCCCAACAAGTAAGTTTTATTGTTTTCATTTCTTAATTGCTTGTACAAGTGCATATATTTTATTGTCATGAATAGGGTAATCTCTGATAATTTTACAAAATGCTTCTGGATGATAACAAACTGGCCTACCTTGTTGCAAAAATCTGTCCCTGTTGCATTTGCACTTTCATCTATTTCGTCTTAAATGATTTCAGTAAATTAGGAAGAACAAGTACTGCACATTGCTGATTTTACACTTCAAAGAATCAAAAGCACCATATGCACCTTACCCTAATGTACTACTTGTTGTAATAACATACCATCTTACCACTTGTTGCAATAATATATTAGTTTACTCCAATTTGCTATCTTACCGCTACAAAGATTCGAAAGCACACCATACTATCTCACTTGTTGTTGCAATCACATGCAAAAGTATTGCTATTGTTGATCAAAACGAACGCATATCTTCTTGTACCAAACTGCATCAATTAAAGCACTTACTTTGTACAACACTCATCACGTGAACAAATTAGTAGTAGTCATAATTTAGTTGTAACAATTTGTAAATGTTTGATGCATCTTAACCCAGTATAATTTCTTAGTACCTATTGCAATAGCATGCAAATGTATCGCTATTGTGGATAAGAAGGAATGATTTTCTTTGTGTTTTGAACTGCATCGATTAAACTCTGTCTCTACTATAGTCATAATGTGGGCAATTTAGTAATAGTTGTCACTTCTGTCGTAACAATTACTAGTTGTTGTCCAATCACTTGTCCTGGATGGACTATTGATTGCATAGCATAAGTCTTCTTCGTATCGAATAAGGTTGATTTCGCTTAGCACTTGTAAGACTTTTCTTAAATGAGTTAGATTTTATTGCAGCGCTGAAAACTGAAACATCATCTACATTTGCTAGGACACATGTATTTATGAATGGCCTCAACAATTGTTCATCAATATCATTAATGTAGCAGTTGCAGTACCTTAGTCACAAGCAACAACCCGTCATCTAGATGTCGTTTTGATCTTGAAGGTTGTCTTCCGTACATATCTTACATTCAAACTTGATTGTACTCTAATTTAAGATGCAATTTCATAAAATAATTGATAGTTTGAAGTTGGTTCAATAAGTCATCAATTTGTGAGATTGCATATAGTTCACTATTGTGATTGGGTTGAGTTACTTACAAGGCACAATCCCCAAGAGCCATCCTTGTGTCCCACACAATGAAGTACTTGGGTGCAGTCACTTGCTGTAACAACTCATAAAGTTGCTTCTAAACTATCTTAAAGTTTTTGAGTCCATCATCTTTCTTATCCTTCAAAAGAAGTAAAACAATATATTATTTGTTAGAGTAAGTTTTTTTTTGGCTTGGTTGGTGCTTACCATGAGTGCTTGATCTTGCTTTGTTTTGTCTTAATGATGTACTTTACTCCATCCTTGTTTCATTTATATTTGTTTTCCATTTTGAAGTTAGCATCCTTGAGATACAAAAACTCTCCAACACAACATCAGATGCATTATGGAATTGCATTTGCTTCCATTCCATCAACATGTTATAGATTAGTTTCAAATTTGATTTTATGATTTCACGTTACTTGTATTTCTCGGCTTTTCTTCGTTAAACACAATGCGCATAGCTGTAGATGATCATAAGTTTTTAAATGAAGTCTATTAACAATTTCCAGTATGAACAAATACTAGCAAGTGCACTTGCCTTTATCTAATGTTGATTTCAATATGGAAATGTGCTAATTTCTTCCTTTCCATGCTTTGTGCTAGTTGCATCAGTAGTCCATCAATAGTCAAACAATCTGCTATCTCCACTTTTGTTCCTTCATTTTAAGCATATCATGCACTTCTTCAAGTTTCTTTGGTGCAATTTTTAAGATATAATTCCAAATATCCTTCATTTACATAATTATTCTTTGTGGTCTTGCAAACCATTTTTTTACACTTTCACTTAGGTGTCTTGTAGTATAAGGTCGGTTGATTCTACTCCTTGGGTTGATTTTAGTTTGGAAGAGTCACCTTGGCCTTCTCTTTTCTCTCCCTCAATGTATTACACATGCACACATGCTTCGTCAATGCCTTTTATTTGGCTAAAGATGATTTATTTCCTTATGCATGCATTAATGAAGATTGATCATGCATTAGCTTAAGCTTTCTTTATCAAAGTTCAACTTTGTCAAGATACTTGTTTATAAAATATTGTAATGTTGTCCAGCACACTTAATTGAATAGGATAGAAATCATTGGTCCATGAAGTTTTGGAGACAAGGGATGCAGGGATGGTGGGAGACACCTAGGGTGGGCTTTGAGGATGGGTGGAGCATGCACCCTATTTGGGAGTGATGGGTAGATGATATTGGGGGATGGTAATGCATATATGTAATGCCTTTCTAGGACATTTCTTATTTTTAGCTGGAAGCAATATTTCTAATTCTAAAATGATAATTGCATTTACATTATAAATGCAATTTAATAAAAATCGTGAATTTTAGTTATACTATAACATTCAGATTTTTCACCTTGATATAATTCTGAAAATAGTGTTTACTTGATTTTTTGCTATGTATCTTCTTCCAATTCCATGCTATATTTCCTTAAACATTTGTCCTTGATATCTAGACAAGCTATGGGTTTTTGTCCATAAATTTCTTAGTTTTTTCTTGGAGAATTTTTCTTTTTTCTTTAGCTGTAGTATTTACTTGCAAAGTCACTTCATATTTTCTTCCACTAATTTTGTCTTCTCCGCATTTGGTCTTGTTTATATATTCTTATCTTTTAACAGTTGCCTTCTTTCCTTATAATAAAGAATGCTGCCAACTAGAATGCCAACTAACCAGTAGTTGTTAATTTCCACCTAGCATTAGTTATAAATTAATATTTATGTAGTTTGTCTTTTCAAGTGATTGGATTTGCATATTTCTTACTCTTTTAAGGGCGCGCGATGTAATGTCCCCTTTTGAGGTCACCTTATACTTTACCCAGAATTCACAAATCCAAAATGAAATAGTAGCAAAATTGTATTTGTCATTGAGTCCATGTCAATTGTGTTGTAACTGTCGTGCATATTGAAAGGTCTACATTTTGTAAAGATATTGTAACTTTTCTCAAAAGCATATTTAAATAAAGGGACTGCTTCGAGGGCTGGGTTGTTTCCTTCACCGAGGATGGTTTTTTCTAGGGTAACTATTGTATTGCTTCTTATTGTTTTGTGCTTATTTCTTTCTTTGATTGCATTATTTCTAGTTCTGAATATAACATGGTATCAGAGCGGGTTTGAAATAACTTGATCCAGAACCATAAGTATACTTTATTTGTGCTCCTTCTTTCTTTCTCTGAGTTAGACTTCTTCAGTGCATGAAAATGGTGAATCATAGACTATTATTTTGACTTCAATCATTATCATTTTTAAGTGTTATTAGAGACTCTAAGGAAAGAGTCTCTTACAATTGATTGTTGAAAGTTAATTGTCCCTATTTCATAAGATTTAACAAATGGGGACATAACAATTGGGTGGGAGATCTTGATCACAGAAGTTCTACTTTAGTTTATGTTGCAATGTTGGCATATAGGTTGATGCTAGTCTTCCAAAAATCTAATTATTGTTTTGGAATCAGTAGCAGAGGCAAAGTACGTTGGATTTGCTCAAGCACATAAAGAAGTTATGCATTTATATGAGATGCTAGATCTTATACATTTGACGATCAAAGTACTCTTCAGATTTCCAAGATTCACATCTTACATGCAAAGATTCTGCATTTCGAGTTCGAGTACCACAAGGCTTGTGGAATATTGGAGCTTCTGAAGATTTAGACTGGCTTTGTTGAACCAACAACATAGTGATGAATGTGAGCTGTTGGTGGAGATTCTCAAGTTTATTGAGTTTTGGGAGGCATTGTGTCTCAAAAAGCTTTATGTGAAGGGGGATTGTCATCATTACGTTCTCTTGCTGTGTTACATTGAATGTGTTTTAGACCCACCAATTTTAGATAAGGGTGGATGCTGGAATGATGATGATCACATTGTGAGGATTTATGTCAAATGCATAACATAATATTGTCATGGTACTTTGTGTGAACATTTGTTTCATATTGTAATTCATCAAGGTTTCCAAATGAACGATGGATTAAATGTACCTAATGTACTTGTTTTGAAGTTGCATATTTCTATTGTGCATCCTATCCTTACAAAATGCAGGTATTTGGGTTTTGGTTAGTGTGCTTTTCTGAACTGGTGGCGATTATTTTTTCTTTTCCTCCATTGTTAGGGGAAATCTCAATCAAAGTTAATGATTCGTCAAGTTGAAACAAAGTTTGAAGCATTGCCATATATTGGTACTTTTGAGTGCCATGAATACCTTCTGAAAGGCGACATGCCTCACATTGTTTTTTGATGATAGGCAGAAGGATCATCAGCAGAATCTGTAGCAGCACTTGCTAGAGTAGATAGGGTCAAACAACGTATGGAAGCAGCATTCCAGACGTTGAAGGTTTGTAGTTTATATATTCATGTATTTTTTAATTTATTTGAACTTAGTTGGATTATTTTAGGTTGACATGGGAATAAAAACAGGATTTTCAGGCTACATTGTGACAATTTTTTTGCTAGAACAGGATGCTGCGGGTTTGACAAAGTTGAGTGCAAGTGTTGAAGATGTGTTCTCAAGTGGAGACCTTGCACATGCAGCAGAAACATTGGCTAATATGAGACATTGCTTGTCTGTTGTTGGTGAAGTATGTAATGATCTCATTTCTTAAGCATTGAAATGATATCCGTTGGCAAAAAATCGTGCATTAAAAAGTCAAAATAGGATTTAGTTCAACATCTGGAATTCTTATAATTGATTGTCATTGATGGGTGCTTTTCCAGGTTTCAGAGTTTGCTAATGTAAAACGACAGTTGGAAGTTTTAGAAGATCGGTTGGAAGGAATGATACAGCCCCGATTGGTGGATGCTCTTACTAATCACAAGGTTAGACATCAAATCTATTTGTCCATATTTAATTTGTAAAATATTCTAAAGATGTACAAGAAAATATTCAGCACGATCTTCATTTTTTTTTGGTATACTTGTTCAAATGTTCTGCTTTTGCAAATACAATTGATGTGATATAGAGATTGATTTTGTCAGCTATAAGTTTGTGAGCATGTCATCTTTACAGTAAAACTAAATACATTTGAACACATCATTTAGTTTGAAAATTGTAGTGCAGGTTGATGCTGCCCAAAGTTTACGGCACATCCTTGTCCGTATTGGTCGATATAGATATCTAGAACAGCAATATACAAAGATACGCATGAAGCCTTTACGTCGTCTGTGGGAAGATTTTGATTCTGGCAAGGGAAA
The DNA here is from genome assembly GCA_028749045.1 of Cupressus sempervirens. NCBI lineage: Eukaryota > Viridiplantae > Streptophyta > Pinopsida > Cupressales > Cupressaceae > Cupressus > Cupressus sempervirens. The sequence goes on from CM053783.1 coordinate 696,310,948, forward strand.
CATGGTGATTGGCAAATCTGGCAATGAGAAACAACTTGGAGATAGCCAGCCTGCTCCTATTGGTGCCATGAATAATGATACTCATATTTTATTCACTAGATGGTTACCTCAATTTTATGATGAGGTTCTTCTCAATCTTGATCAAGAATGGAAATGGTGAGAGTTACAGTCTTTGGAAACCATTCCCAAATTTCAAAAAAAAAAAATGTAATGTTACAAGTTTGGATATTGTTATTTCTCCAGTCTGTAGTTGAGATTGCTTCTGTTACTAATGTTTACATCATGGTTGTTCTAGTTGAATGATTGAAAGTTTCTTTTCTTTTGTCAAAAGGGTAAAAAGGATGATAATATCGTGACATCTTAAGGTAGACAGATATCTACTATAAAAAATATTGTATCATTAGAAAACATTCCAGTAGATTTTGACACATTATTCATTATTTCTGCAAACTGTTAAACCATAATTTATACATGTTCATATTTTATTCTTAAAATATGAAGCATTAATGTCTGGAAACAATTTTGCTGGTTTGCATGGGGTGTCCCAATCCATTTCTTTTGTTGGTAGGTAGGAATATAAATTTTCAAGACCAAACTGATTTAATCAGGAAGATTTGACTTCTGATGAAGATTATGAAGAGGTACTTGGGATGATCCGTGTATAATAGAAGGGTGCAACAGGCATAATTGCCCAAAGCAATCTTTGTTGAGATTTTTAATGTTTCAGACCTAAGTTGCCAGTTTGGGTTCAGGTTCAGATTTGGATTTGATTCATCAGTGTGTGTGTATATATATATATTTATGTATAAAAAATTCTAAATACATTTTTAATTCATTGTAACTAATATATATAGTGAGCTCATAACTATACATATAAACAATGAAATCCAAAAAATATATATATTAATAATAATACAAAATTCACATATATATTAGTTATAATGAATTAGAAATTTATTTAGAATTATATATGTGTGCATGCATGATGTGTGTATGTATATGAGGAATAATGGAAGTATATATTGAATTATAGAATGTATTTATAGATGATATAATATATCTTATAAGAATGAACTACTATTTATATATGTAAATTATATCTATTTATTAGTAAACAATGGAATCAGAACTATTTATCTGAATGTTTGAGTATATATATCTCAATGATATTAGGAATAAGGAAATAGTGAATGGGCCGATTTATATATATGTATGACCATTAGATCATAATTATATATATTTATATCTTTATGTTGTATCATATTTTTATATATATTAGTATTAATGAAATTAGAAGTCATATATACATGTTATTCCAGATGTGAATAAATGTATATATATATACATATAAATACACATATACATGCATATATATATATACACACATATTACTTGCATATGCATACATACACATATATATACATATACATACATATATACACACAGATATATATACATACAAATATATGTGTGTGTGTGTGTATGTATATATATGTGTATGTATGCATATGTATACATATATACACACACACATATATATATACATACATATATATATTACATACATTCGTAAGTACCTCTTCATAATCTTCATTGAAAGTCAAATGTAATGCCCCCTGCTAGGTTTAGGCCTATTTTAACCGAAATTTAATATTATGTCCTAAGCTAAATGGATAAAGATATAATGATTTAGTCAAAGACATTCAAAGTAAAGAGAATTATTCATTCATCTTATTAGATTAAGTTATCTGTATATATTATTAACATCCATGCTGACCTTATTACTACTTCAACTCAATAAAGGAAGGATTAGGCTTGTAACCAAGGTGCATGGAGAGCAATTAGAATAGGCTTCCTCAAAGTTTACAAGTCCAAGCTTGTAACCTATCTTGGGACTTGTCCTCAAGGCTTCCGGGACATTGACCTCTACCCTGTCTTGAGACTGACACTATTGATTGGATTTAGGCATGTTGATGTTTGATAGCTTCAGTCAGATAAACCTATTATATGTGTGTTCTTTATATTTGAGATATAAGGTTATTGTATATATATATATAATTTGTTATTTTATTAATTATCTAATTAATGAATAGACATGTCCTATGAAGATTCATGTCTATTCATGACCTATGAAGGTTCATGTCTATTCATGACCTATTCTCTATATATAAATCTAAGAGGATGTTGCATTTGGAACACACATACCAAATACATGGCATTGCTTATTACATTTGCAACGGTCCTCGGAAAACTAACATGGTATCAGACCCAAACTGTATATGTTATGAAAGTTTGTCTAATAGAATATGATGTATGATGTGCATGAGCATAATGTAAATGCAAAGAATGGTTGCATTCAGACTGTGTTGGTCATCGAGAGAAAGTTTAGAGATCAAGGAGAAATGGTGAAGCCGATAGCTGTGATAGGTATATGGAGCAGACCAATTGTGGACTATCATTTTCCAACACTAAAATTATTGTCACTCTTGCAAAGGAGAACTGTGATAAAAGCCAGCAGAGACTTTGAGAACTTTCTGCGTGTACTGATAAGTATAAGGGGATTATTAACAATGTCATCTAATCGACATTTAAACTATAAGACATTGTAAGCAACGAATAAGTAATAAAAAAGAATAGACATCAAGAAACTTAGGTGGAAGACATGTAGAAAGCAGAGATAAAGAAACTTAGAAAACTATTACTTCAACGCTCTCTTGGGCACACTTGGTTGCCTTTCTTTTCTCAATGATCTTGCTGATTGAATAAGCTGAAATTAATCCCAACTTTTCAATGTCATTCTCTTCTGGTCCTCCAGGGCTGCTCATCATTTTTGTCAAGAGTGAGTACAATGGGGATTTGGATAGATTCTGTCCCTCCAGGGCAATCTCTCTGGACTCACTCTTGACAAGGCTGAATCTGTCAAGACCAACTATTTATTAATATATCTATAGACAGATTCAGCCTTGTCTGGATTTTAATCGAAGAAAACCATTTACATGTGTCTTGAGAGGCAACCTAGATGCTAAAGTGGCTGGAAGGTTGTGTTGAAGTTTTGAAGCAGACATAAAATTTTCAGATTAATGAAATGTCTGAGGAAGAAGAAACACAAAGAAAGTGGCTTTCCTTGTAAAGCAATTTTCAATCAAAAAAAAAAAAATCTATTAATATTCACCTTGAACACACAGGTACTGGTGATAAGAATTGAATACAACTCTTTTTTTATAGAATTGATTCTCTGGTTAGGAATTTTGTAGACTTGAGAGATTTTCAAATTCAGGTGGTTATTTCAGCCTAGAAAGAGGAATATGCTAAAAAGACAATTGCTAGCATGTCCTGCTGATGCAAGCCTCATCAGGAATGCAAGTGGAACTCTTATCTGACAGTTTACACCTTGCTTATGGTAGTATATTTACCACAACATGATAATGCTATGGTTGATCCCCTGAATTTGTTGGATTCCAGATCTTGTTCACTGAGTCCAGATTCAGAGCCAATTCATCAAAGGATTCCACCACGTCATGCACAGAAGACTGGGGTTTCCGGAAGAACCCATGACAAACCCAAAAGAATCTGATGATTAGAAGAGTGACGATTAGAGATTCAAAAACAATTGGAATGATATTCCTACACATGCAAGAGTTTATTCAAACCAAGGAGATTGTAGAGAGATTTGGCAAAAGAGGAAAATTAATTTAGTTTTGTTTTTTCAATTTTGGTTTACAAATGATCTCCTTGTTTTGTTTTCTTTCTTCTATAAATCTATATTTAAAATATTAAACAGGTTAGCAGGCATAATGTTTTCATTTGTTTCAAATGCATTTTTTGACAATTTATTGCCGTAGGGATTTGTGGAAAGGGATAGGAGTGCTCATCTTTTTAAATAGATGGAAGGATGGCAAAGGTGTATGCCAAAGCCAAAAAGCGTCTTACATTCATCACAATCAAGGATGTTGATAAGTATAAGTGAGTCTCCAATATTCTTATTATAAACATTGAATAGAATTAGTAAATAATAAGAATGCCATCTTGAATAGAGTAATTATGTTATCTTAAAGGAACAAATTACACTATTATGATAATTACGAATATCTGATTATTCCTAATATTATTATTGTCCTTGAGTATTATAGTATTCTCTCTTATTTTTATGTTCTATTAGAGCTATGTGTATTGATCTTTTCCTTCTAGGATGTTATTGCAAGGAAAAGGGAGATTGAGAGGGAGTTTGACAATTTTAGATGAAGAGCTCGAATGATTTATATTTAGAGGGAGTCTTAACACTTCTTCAAAGGTAAAGGAGCTTAGAAGATGATGTTCAAATGGAGTCTGACGCATCCATCTGAAGAAGCGAATGGAGGCTTTCAGCTGATCTTTGAATATCTTGATCATATCAAATTCAAAGGGAGTTCGAAAGTTTGTGTGTGTGACTACATGATTTTGATGGGCCTACCCCCTATGTACATCATGAGGAGCTTTGAGCTGTGTCCTTAAGCTCTTAGTCCCAAACTCTCAAATCACAGTCTTGAATTATTCAACAATGATCCCTAAGAGATGCGACATATCTCTATCATTGTCTAGTGACCACAAAAGTGTCTAATTCTCGATCATATACTCTAAAGCTTGCTTGACAACAATCAATATTGAGCACGATACATAAACTTATCTCCAGTATGAGTCTTCACAAGACATGCATTCTTCAAACTTGTCAGCATTAGAAAGCAAAACAAAACAAAAAACCGATAAAGGCAAAAACACTTCATATGCAAAACATCATCTCAAAGTGAAAATCTGGCTTGAGATGATGGAAGTTCCTCCATCTTCCGATCCCTCCATCCTTCATACTAAAATTATTGTAGTGTATCCTTGTGCTAGCTCTGGTGAAGCTTTGGAGGTGTTGCCAAATGTTGCAAAGAAAACAATGGTCCGAGTGAGGCTTCTAATGAACTTATTTATATCGTTATGGTCCTTAATATCGATAATGTGCATTGCAACCATTAGTGCATTCTTAGTAATAAGTATGAATAAATAAGGAGAATGAATAAATAAGGAATTAATGCAACTAAACTTCCAATCACCCTCATTTGGCGTATCTTTTCCAAAAACAATTCAAAAATTTGGGTGAAATCTCTGATTTGAATTACATCTTCTCTTGAATCAATATTAATGATATCATCAATGATGACTTGCACTAGATCTTGATCAATAAATAGATGTATAATTTCCATAGCATGCTAGACTACACAAGAATCACCAAGGAGGGAAAATTTAGACACAAAGCATAAATTTTCCTCTTAGATTGTAGGTACTACTAGAGAAACTTAACAGATTCTAAATGATTTTCAATTGTTGAGAACATTAAAAGCTTTTAACTTGTCTACTTTCTTCTCACTAGCATTGTCTCAAAATTTTTAATCAAATACCGCTTCTTTGCATTGGACAAATAGGAACAATAAAATAGAGTACATTGAAATAGTGCATGTACAGACCTACTTTTAAGTGTCTTCACATACCCACAATATATAGCAAGAGAAACGATTAGGCAGGACAATGGACACTCTTCTTCGCCCTATTTTGCTCCTCAATTGAGTCCCATTTTCAAAATGGTTTCTTTGGTTAATAAGTATGCTCGACAAAGATTATGGCTCTATTCACAAAACATAAGAAAATATTCTTGGACCTCTTCAATTGGCGACCTGATTACATTTGGGTTGATTCAAAAAACTTTAGGCTCAAACATGACAGCGATACTTTAATTCTCTGAGCCATGAGTGCCTCTTGTATTGAAACATTTTCACATGTCCATGGCCATGTTGGTAGATATACAATAGCCTCGAATATTCACTATAGTGTCAAAGTTATAGAGCTCTTTAAATAACCTCCAAACACTTCACCGGACTAAAAACGCTCAGTGTGATGAATAAATGTCTTTAACATACATTTCTCACTGCTGGTGTATGCTTGTTCTGGATGGCCATATCTTCTATTGTAGGCCACCTAGCATCTCATCCGCAGCAATTAAAAATTAAACCCTTTGTAGGTCATAGATGAATAGCACTAGGTAAGTCTTACCATGCTATGGGCACTTTAATCTTGTAATCCTCCTTGCTTACTCTGCTCGACCACCTCACAAATAGAAATTATTACCAACATTTTGCCTCCCTTGTGTCTTCTGTAGCCTCAAAGACATCAAACCCCACTCTTGGAATGACCCATTCAGAAATAGAATCTATTCCATGTAGAATATCATCATAATATCTCGAACTCCTCTGCAACTTCTAGTCCCCATGTCAATACTAGAGAGATAATGTTGACATTTCAACAGTACCGATGCGTTGCCTCCATGAAAAACTTCACCAACAATTCCATTATAGGCTTAGTCATATCTTCCTATTTAAATTTTAAAATTTTCTTTAAACACTTTGCTGATATTGAGCCAAAAAAGCCCTACAATTGGCGGGTTGTTACCAAAGTGAAATTGGCCTCCATTGTCTTTGCACTGTTCTCAAACCTCACTTGTTTGCGTTAACTCAAAAAACTCTAAGCTTTTTAAAACTAATTCAACTCACCGCTGCCCTCACACAAAAATACACCTCTCATTAATGCTTTGCCACCCAATGAAATTGATATGATATCCATCTGACCTTCTAATGCAGGAGCATCCTGGGGTAGTCAACAATCCTGTATGCAGGAGCATCAGGCTCAGATTTGTGGACCTATGGTTGTGCAGTTGGGGATGTGTTCGAGGCACATTGGGGAACCTTGTCCTATGCGTGCATAAAGATTGGGGTTATCGTGTAGGAGTTAGAGCCTTTTTGGTGGTTGCTGGTAATGTGTTCTTGATTTCTTGGGCAGACCTTGGAGATTGTTTTCGTGAGCTTCGATCCGTGGGAGTTGGCTTATACGTTCTTGGATTTGGATTGTTGGATGGCACATGGACCTACGCCTAAGGGCGTGTACTTATATGTTGTCATATGAGTTAGTTATGCATTGTAAACTTGGGGCTTTTCCTAAGTAATTTGTTATTTCATGTAATTAATGTCTATTGCCAAGCCGACTTGTGACTTGAGGGTGTATTTAATGTGAGTGTTTATTTAAAAGTAATTGAGGTCCAAACATCTAGATAAACTAATATTGACCTATTGCCCTTACCCTTCCCTTATAAATAGCAGGGGTCGGGCCCACCCTATAGTCCCTCCCTAGTCGAATAGTAGGGGTCAACTGCATGCACCATGTTATATATAGAATCTATCTCAAGCCCCCCTACTATCCTATGGGGTGTAAGCTAACCTATGACTTGATTTAGTATAAGAGAGGGTCTTGTGATGTCTTGAGTCATTGATATTCAGCATAGAGAAGATGGAGTAGCTGAGAGGAGCGAAGTTTGGCAGAGCTAGCTAAGTGTGGGCTTGGGAAAACAAGAAGGTTGCTTGGTGGTTTGTGAGCTCAAGTTTAGATTCTTCTTGGGGTTTTCTACTAGTTTGTGGGTCTGAGCTAGCTAGGAGTTGGATCTTGCGAGGTCTTGCAAAACTATTATTGTAATTGCTTTGTATTTGGCCATAACCTAGAAGGCCTTATAGACGGGCATGTTGGATGTAAATCTTATGATTCTATTATGAGAATATTGTTTATATTCCATTGTGTGGTTATTTGATGGGGGCTAGGACATCTCCTTTGGGGATTCTGGTGCCTATACTGCATCACCTTCTCCATGCTAAAATATACCTTTCATTAATGTTCCTTCTGCTGTCACACAAGAGCCAATGTACATTTGCACTTGTAGAGATTTTGTCAATCTTTTAGCCATGCTCCTCATGGGTTGGCTACATCATTTTGAAGAAAAAAGAGATTCATCATCAAATCACTCCCAATCCATGCATACATACCACCATTTACCCCTCAATGTTGGGTTATAATTAATTGGATAGCATGAGGTAAAGTGTACTAATGTCATTCTTGCACCGCCTTAATGCCCATATTCAGTTTGTTTACAAACACTATCATCAATAAAATGAAGATTAAACCCTTACTCCTAGCATGTTTATTGAATCAATTTTTCATTAGGGATATTTTAAAAATGCTCCAGCCTAGTTTCTTCACAATTTGCTACCATTTAATTACTTGCCAAAGCAGCTTGATGAGGAAATATTACTCACCTATTGTAAAACCAATTTTATTGAGTGAGTATTTTGGCCAAAATTTAATTGGGAGTAAAGTTTTCCAAAGACCCAAATGGGGATTATGCTGGGGAGATCCTGGTTTGGCTTAAAAGAATGGAACCAATATTTAAGTAGAGAAATCAGCTTGAGGGTTTCCAAATTTTCCATACCTAGAATGTATTTATTTTAGGGCTAGTATATGAGTCCATAAATATGTAAACTATTTTTTTGTGAGGTTATCCATTTAAGTTAGATCCATTGTGGTTTCTGTCAAGGAAGGTGAGTTTTGATGACTCTTCTCTTGCCATGACTTAGCACAATGCTCATGAACTGTTCTTTACTAATTTGCAGTGCTACTTTCAGTACAACATTGCTAAATTTTTATGGGCAAATGAGGTGAAGGTTATTTTAAGGTGGCCAATGTGATTTCTATATCGACTCTTGAGATGGGTTCTGTAAGATCCCAAGTTTCGCAATTTATTTCTTGACATTATTCCCAGTTTAATATGACAGAAAATTTCAAAAGGCATTTGCAAATTCTGAAGATATATCCTTTTAACTTAGTTGTGATTCATACTGTTTGTTTCAGGAAGTAATATTCAAATTCTTAACTCTGAATATTCTTGAAATTAATTACAAACTGTTCAACCCCAAAGTTCTGAGCTATAAATATTGCAAGTTTTAAAATAGCACCTGATACTTAGTCAACATCCGGAACTTCTTCAACCAGAATATACTCCACGTACTGCCTGATTTCTTTAATCGAATCTGGAGCTTCAGCAGCAGCCAAAATATGCTCCCCATCCTGCCTGGTAATCGCTCAAACTTATCTTAGGGCTCCACAACTGTTTCTAGTATATTTCCGCCTCTGCTTGTTTATCCACGGCTGCTCAGAAATAAATTTCGTCTGCACGCACAATACTTTACTAAGATTTATTACAAATAGAATACCACCATAATTAAGTAAAATGATCCTCTTGTGCCTTTCTCCAATTGCGCCGGCTGGAAATGTTTCTTGTCTTTTCTCAAGTGCCTCCTGATGATGCAGTACCTTGTTCCTTGTCTCTTGCATCAAATGCAAAAGGGCTTTTGAGCCCGACAAACTTTCCACTGACACGAACCACATACAAAGTCTATCTGAGATTCCACGTCGGCTCCAATCATGTGATATCTACCTGGTCCTTGATGGTTCTGTGCCAAATACAGCCATCTATGTCTGCACATGCTTGTTTGACTGGTTCCTGTATTGTGTCAAAAATGTTTGTGTTCCATTGGGCAAAATGACACGCTAGCCTGATAGATTAACACATTCTGCTTCAACCGCTATTTCCACTAGGCCAGAAAGATCTTTTGACGAAAGAAATGCTCTGCCACCTCTGACTATCCATGCTTATTCAAATTCCATCCCCCTTTTTTGAGCTCTCAATCAGCAATTTATTAAGGATAGTCTTGTTCTCGCGGTTCCTGCGTGCAACTGAATACAGGACTTATTTATTTAATAATAAGCTACTTGGGAACTATTTATTTAATAATAGTAACTTATAATTTCCGTTTAATTTGGTATTTATTTAATATAAGCTTCTGAAAATAATAAGTGAATATTAAATAATTACTATTATATAATTTTATATTGTCTTTAGAAAGACAATCCTGGAAGAGGATCACAAGTCGGAACATTACAGGTTCAGCCACAGATGAAATATTCAGACTCAGCAAAAACTTGCCAAGCCCAAAAAACCCAACTTGGCTAAAACTTGATTAATTAAAAATTGCTTAAAGTTTAATATGAAACAAATTATTTTTGCAAAGTTCAATGCGGAGATGCATCTAATGAGTCCATAAATGAGTAAATTAAAGAAGCAAGCTAGGTCTAGTTATATTTGATTTTTTTGAATGCAATTTGGGTACAAAGTAACATCCTATCATGATATCATATATGATTAAATTCATGTGGAATGCCTATAAATAAGTACAAGAGCACTCACACATATTATAATATCATCTATGATTGAATTCATATATTATTGCCTGATTATTGGAGGTCACCCCTTGAAATGGTCCGCTATATTTCTGATTTTTGCATTTATATCCAGGACATATCATAACACTGCACCTGGATATGACTTGAGCTCATTTAGGATTTGACAAGGAGATTGTCCTTGGAGACAATCATTGTTGCTGTATCTTGGAGGAGCAATTTCATTCCTAAACCTTTGGTCAACTTAGTAGATAATTATCTGATTGGTATTGCTAACATCGTTTTTTGTAATGTCTCTGTTTTTGGCTAGTCTTTGTGGTGGGGTAGGTTAGTTAGTCATTGCAACTCTCGTGAGTTGACAGGGAGATTTAAGGGTCTTAGTTGTGGACTTGCTATTTTTAGTAAGTCTATTTTGGGCAGTTGTCATATTTGGCAGTGTAGTTGCTGGCATTGGTTGTTGGACATTGTCTGCATTGGATGGGGCTATTTAATGGATGGGTTCATGTTTATTAATTAATTATCAAGGCTTCATTGTTATAATAGCACTTTATGATATTTAATGTTATAAAATATAGTTGTGCATATGAAGCTTCTTAAGTGAAAGGTGTGATGAAGAAGCTAAGGGCTAAATTGTGTTATAAATATAAGCCCATTTGGTGAGAAAAGCATCCAAGTGTCTATTTAATTTTATTTGTCTTTGTGAGGGTTTATGTGTTTGGTGATTTCAATTCTCTTGCTGAGGTATAAGGGTTTGATTATGAGTTGTGCATTTAATCCACAACTGAAGTATTGTGGATTAAATTCTGAGATTTGTTCAAGGCTGAAATTGTGAGTCTTCTTTCTGTAGTTACTGTTGCTAAGGAGACATTAATCAACTGCGAGTGGTTTGCAATTTAATTTGTAAAGCGAGGAGGTATCATTCAGCATTTAGGTGCCTAAGAAATCCTGGACTTGGGCACTGGCTTTCTATGCAAATTAGTGAGCAATTTCTGTTCCAGACTCTGACTTGGCGGGCAATATTGTGTGAGAGTTTGGTGTTGGAGAATATTTGATAGGGCACCTGATATTGTTGTTGCTAGGTGTCTCGCTAATTTGCATTTTGGCAGAGTAACATTATTGGCCTTGGTGTTTATAATTCCTGATTAGCGTGGGAGTTCTTGTTTCTGGGAGTGTTTTTTCCCAGAATTTCTAGTGCCAAATATCCTGCTCATGGGCACTGCCATATTTCTGTGACTGTGATGCTACTGCAGATCAAGGTTGAAGTCGCCATTAGTGGTGCTATGTTCTGTTATGTTTGCACGCTCTATTTACCTGTTCATGGTGTGACTGTGTTGTGGCATTTGGAAGGGTTTCTAGGGCCTATTTGAGTTGATTGTTCAAATGCCCAGGTTGGGTGAATTTCATTCAACAAACCCAAACGCCTTACTTGGCAAGGATTTTTTTGCTGTGGGTGTCAGAGAAGGTCGAGTGTAAAAGTTCACGGCGTTGATTTGGTATTGTGCTCTTGTTATTCCATCTGTTACTGTGAAAGACATGCATTCATGATTTGAGGTGGAGCAGTGACTTGCCTACTATGATTTTGGAGGTCTGTACAAGTAAACAGGTTTTACCAATAATTATTTGTAATTTCATCTTGCTCTAGCAGCATTGGTCTAATAATAAATGAATTGAAAGTTTTTAGAATTTCTATAGAAGGTGTTAATTGCAAGTCGTATGATTCTGAATTTTATCTCGTAATAGTGTTTCATTTCATATTTCATAATAATAAACCTACAAAAAAGAGAAATAACAACAAAAACTTGCAAAGACAATTCCTTCATTCTGTGGAGCTAGATAGAGCCGGCTTGGGCTCTTTACAGTGGTATCAAAGCGGTTCCCTGCTAGCTTGCAGGTATTGGGGTTAGAGTTATTGTGATCGGTGCATTATTCATAGATTGTTAGTGTTTTATTCAGTGATTTATTATTCAACATGATGGTTCAGAGGTTTATTCTGGGCATGCGTTATATCCGTAGAGGTTGGACCTCTCTGCCTAGGCATGGAGAGCCTGATATTCAGATATTCAATTTGGTTCTATAGGTGACAGGGCTGCTGGTAGTCCGGGTAGTTCAACTGGTATAGGTTTCATAGATGCTGACATAGGTTTTGAAATTGATAAAGAGGCTAGAGAGACATTTAGGGACTTGGCAACTGGACAACACCATGTTGTTGAGGTGTTGCAGCAGCTTTTTGACACACTGCAACATATAGTTTTACCTAGAGATTAGAGCAGAGAGCGAGGTGCTCGTGATGCTTCTGTTCTCACCAACCCCGAGTGGATGACAGGTACAAAGATGGCAATAGGGCTAGAGTTGAGGATCAGGGCAAGATAGCTGACAAGGTTGACAAGACTAGACATACTGACACATATGATAGGCTGCAAAGGCCCATATTTCTAAGACTTGAGGCAGATGTGGTTAGTACTGAGTTTGAGCCACACCTTTTGCAAATGACGTGGTGGCACACTTTGCGGAGTGGGATGCTCTACCGCAGGTGATAAAGCAACATCTAAATTTGACAGATTCTTGACTCAGAAATGGGAGCATTCCAACGCAAGGCCCACACCTGAGAGACCAAGGCCTTAACAGACTGATTTGTGTGAGGTTTCCAGTAAGATGACATTGGAGCACTTCGATGGCAGTGGGAGAGTTATATAGCTTGAGCTCGGGTCTATAAGCTCGACACTTATTTGGCATTGCCTCCAGTGAGTGAGGACACTATCAAATTTGGAGTGCTGCATTTGGACGGAGTAGCCCATGATTGGTGGTACCTTGGGTTAGCCTCCCCGTGACATGATCAATTCACTTCCTATCACGAGTTTGTGGATCGATTGATCGAGAGATTTGATAGGATCTCAAGGTGTACTTCTGTGAGTTGGCTCAGTTGAGGCAGTTTGGTGGATCAGAGACATATATCAGCGAGTTCCAGAGGCTCTCAGTGATGGTATATGATATTTCAAAGTGGAGGTGACTAATGTTGTTTATGGAGGAGGGACTGATTCAGCCACTCCTTGATTGGGTTAAGTCATTGGACTCATCGACCTTACAGGAGGCGATGAGGTAAGCAAGGAGCCTTTCTCTAAAGGTCACATGTGAGCTTTGAGGCCGAAGGGGGCAACGAACCGTGACATGTGGGTTTATACTGATAAGGTTGAGGCGAAGTCATCACAACAGCCTGAAGATTTTTATGGAGATGATCATAGTGACAATAGAGTGTATACGGTGATACAGAGTTTGTTTGTGCCTAAGTTGGATTGTTAGCAAGATAGTTGGGTGGATGCAGTGAAGGAGAGTATGCTAAGATTCTTTAATCACCACAATAAGATGATTGACTATTGCATAAACTTGCAAAGGGTTGGACATCTCCCTCTATCACGTAACCTCTCTCTGAAGTTGAATAGTCTCTCTCTCTAAATATGATCTTCCCTTTTTAATGAAGATAATGTGCCACCAAGACTGCAAATAATGTTATAAAATCTATAACTATCTCATTGCACCTTGCAACCAAGAGAGATTTATAACAACTCGTAAGATCCACTTATCATAGAGATCAAAGTAAAGATATACTCTCTTTTCAGTTAGATACATAAATCATAGAATACTTATCCTTTTGAAGTCTGATCTCAACACATACATACAAAATGCAACCCAACATTCATATGAACAAAATGTGTTACCATAAAGAAAATGAGATCTCCTAGAATAACCTTACAAAACATACCAAAGCCCCTTATTATTGATGCTGATGGTTAGTTCATTATTTGAGTAAAATTCTACCCACACATAGTGTAGCTGATGAAGCCTTCCCCTAAGGATCGTGCTATTGCATCCTACATTCATTAAATTAACATCACTTTATAAATGTTAATATTAAAAACATACTATATCCATTCAAAATTCAAAACTTATCTCCATGCTAGTGACATTCAACTGTTGTAGTCATCTGTACTACAATTGTTAGCATCTCAAGCATATATAACTTTGATCATTACAAGCAGATGAAAGCTCCCTCTAGAGCTAAGACACCCCCCTCTCCCTTTGAATCAACATTCTCAACTTATTGCTTTTGGGTACATCCTGCAACCAAGAGTGGCTATCGATGCACATACAAAAGAGATTTTGTCTCATGCCTTCATAGCCAATGCATCAATAATAAAATTATGCATTATTCCTAGTGAAATAAAATAAAATACTTATCTCCTTGATTGCTTAATCTCAACATGCACACAAATATAAAAGAGATCCCGACTTATGCCAATACAACCATTACAGATATAAAAGAGATTTTGACTTATGCCTGCTGCATATCTTGAATATAATTATTCATATTTCTTGCAGCCCCCGCTTCAAAAATTAACCAGGAATTTCACCATGAATAAGATATATGGACAGATGAACAGTTTTGCTAGTGTGACGTTATCCCCACTGCCCACGATATATGTCTTTTGCCTTCTTAAATAACACCATCACCATCTTCCAGGCATACACAAATTCCTGCCAATTCTGTGGAATGCAGCCATGCCCGTTTCATTCCTCTGCTAAATAGAAATATAACTCGATAGTCTTTTTCCCAGTCTAATCACAAAAGATATAGATCAGATAAAACATTATTGAAAGCAACCCTCATTGGCTGCTGCATAGAATATTACAATCAAAATAAGACAAAATGAAATGTCTCCAAGACACGATGTAGCAAATATTATTTCAATCACTGAAAGCAATTGAAGAATCTAATTCTTGTAATCACCGGTCAAAATCAATTCACACAATACTTCACCACTTATTGACAGTCAACATGCAAATGTTACTGGATGAATGAGAGCGTAAAAGAAAGAGGCTCTTACCGGTCATTAAAGAAGGTATCAATGCCAACTAAAAACACATGAAACAATAACAATTCAAAGGAAATTCTCACCAAACTTAACGCTGATATTAGTACCAGATCTTGTTGCAGGAAAATTATAAGTGCATTAGTGAGATGAGGTCGACAATAAGATTCTCCACTAGGCTCTATGTGATCTACTTTGGTTTTGGAAGGAGCGTCTCCCTTGAAATTGACCACTATCATTGATTTTGAAAAAGTATTACTCCTTGTGCTCGGGCTCCTCCACATCTATAGAATTTGCCACCATTTGCATAAACTGCACCATAACGCTTTTCCTGCTGATATTGTCATGCACGCATACCACTCTGACAAAATCATAAGATGTGATCTTATCTTTTCCCGGAAAAAGCATGGTCTTTCTGTAATATATCCTGATATCTCCCGATGCTTTGGTTGATTGAAGAAATAAAAAATTACCCCCTACAAAGTGGCTCATAAACTAGGAATAGAAAACAATTAGAATCATGCGATACCAAGAATGGATCAATGAGAAATAAAAAACCAAAACCTTGGAAAATTTCCTAATAAGGATTTCCAGAGCTTAGAATGAGTTTCGTAGGGCTTCCACATCCAAAATTTGCAAAACACAATCAGAGTCTCCATCCATTCTTTGAGACCTGATCAACCTCGTCTACTTTTCCTAAGGCCAATTTCTGTCCAACACCATTGAAACTTCAGATTCCCATGACATCTCCAATCATTTTTCTACAATGCTGGCTCCCTTTCAATATTTTGTCGTAGATGCTCCTGTGAAAAGGAATGTTCCAGTGAATGCAACACGAGACAATACCAAAGAATGAACATGAAACTTGAAGCATCCTTTTGATAACATATAAAGGCCCGACCTCAAACTATAATAACCATCGCTTAAGACAATAGACTGCAATCATTCCCAGCGATACTCAAACATGGCTGAATAGATACAAAATAAAGAGCAAGAGAGACTTTCTTGATGCTGACATCTAGCCTGCTTCTGATACCATGTTCAAATTTTATGCCTAGAAATTAGATAACCAGCACAAGAAAACTAAATAAAATGCACAAAAGACGCAAACAATTTATATTGGGAAAACCCTTCAACTTGAAGGGAAAGACCCAATCACATCAGCAAAATATTTCTTTTATTGATCATAAAAATAAAAAATGAGTACAAGGCTTTACACTTCACGTAATTACAATATACCAAGCAATCACATAAATAGATTGCATAAGACTCTTCATCTTACACACAAAGGTATCTTTGAGTTCCAAAAATAAGACCCTTCAAATTTCCACAAATTCAACACTTTGCATGCCTCTTCACATGATGTATGACATGTGTCTTTTGCATAATATTAACTTCAATATAATCACAAATATCGACTCAACTGAAGATGACCATAATGGTCATAGCAAACATATTTCTATCAGAGATAAAGATCTCTATCGCCGCTACAAACTTAAACACTTCTTATGCTGGTTATCACGAAGGGGCTTATGCTATTCATTCAATGGATATCAATTGCTTCAACTTCTTCCAATTACTTTCAACCAATTAACTTGCAAAGAGAAAGGGTTTAAAAATTCTATCTAACTCTAAGGATGTAAGACTATGTCGATGATGGGGTGAGCCTCTGACAAATCCTTGCTTTGTTGTGTCAACTAAGCATAGGAGGTTGCTATCTTTTGTGGCTGCAGGAATGATTTTCTCATTGTCAATGCTCATCCAAATACCCTATGAAGGCACAATTAAATGAACATCTACAATAGAAGTTAAGCACCTACAGTTTAGGGCCACACTCACCGTGCACTGTTACTTACAATCAACAAGTACCAATGAATAAAGAACAATTTTGGTAGTACTTTGCCACCAATTTTCTGACATAACTCCCCTTTATGAATGATGCGAGCAAGCCCTTATATAGTGGCTCAATTATAATGAATGCCAAAGATTGATTTGAAATTAATGGCCCAAATTAAACCTCATAAGCCCTAATTAGGGTTTCCATAACCATTGCTAACAAATATGAAATGCCCACCCAATTACAATTAGGCACCAATGTGTGGGAAATTATATTGCTTTTATGGGCCAATAAGAAAATAGATTAGGCATAGCTACTTGATAAGATGCACCAACAAATGAGACAATGAAAAAATTACAATACTTTGTGGGCTAGTGAGAAGAGAGGTTAAGTAGAATCTTATGGAAGAAGAAAACTTGTTGAAGAAGCCACCATTAATAGACTAATAAGATGATGCCACTTGTACTTACACCAAGCTATCTTCAAAAATATTTCATCTTCTATCCTTTACTCTTGGCAAATTCATTGAATCTAGTCACAATATGGTGAAATTTTTCACTAAGGCGCTAGGCACATTCTCAGTAGTCGAGGAAATGTACACTACCTCATCATGTCTTAATTGGCAAGGCAAATCACCACTTGTAAATAATTGTGAAATTTTAAATGATAATTTCAATATATCAAGTCAGTAAGACTTGAAAATCATCACAAACTTGGTATTTTGATTTCCAACAACAAAATTTAATTGGGCAATGCAAATCTCATCTCATCTGATCTTCAAATTGATTTGCAACCAATAATAGTCAACATCATTTAAAAAAATGTCATTTTCCTTAGTTAAAATCGATGCCAATTATTTAAATTTGATGAGTCCTTGAATAAATCAATTTGAATTAGCTCCCTTTGGCTGAAATTGATCTATTTTTTAGCAAAAAATCAATGCATGGCCCCTTTACAACTTCAAGTTGATTGGAAAACATTTAATAAATTACCATTTATGATTTATTTTTAATTAATTTCAATTGCCCATTTGTTAAAGTCAACGCCATTTGGATAAATCAATGCCACAATGGATGAATTAATTAATTCATATTTAAAAGCAATCCATATTTTGCAAAATCGAGGTAAATTTAATCTCATCTCACATTAAAATTTATTTCATTTTTGTAAAATCAATGCAAATTGAATCTTATCTTAATTTGAAATTCATTTCCATCCCAATTAATGCCATTAAAATCGATTTCCCCTTTCTGAATATTATTAAATATTTAGTCTAGAACTTATTAAATATATAATCCAAAGATGAATGCAAGGTTTAATTACATGAAATGATTATCTCTAATGGAAAATTCAAATTCAATCTCCATGCTCAAATCAATCTCTTTTGGTTCCATTGTCCAATAAATGTAATTCACTCATTAAAATTTTACCACATCACAATCCCCCAATAAATTTCACAATTTCAAAACATTTTGTTAAATGTGACGAGTGGTCAGATGGTTTTGTGGTTTATATTTCTTATTAATCTTGTAGTGGAAACTATCATCTACTTAGGTAAGACCATTAAATACCAAGTGGAAACCACCATACACTTAGGCAAAGGTTAAAATTTCAAAAGGGGAAACCACTAGAGAGTTAGGCAAAACCACGAATCAACAAGTAGAAACCATTTTACACTCATGTGGAACTACTATGCTCAAAGTGGGAACCACTCATGACTTGGGAAAAATTACACAATTGCTTGGTGGAAATCAAGGGTGACTTAGGCTAGGTAAAGCCAATGTGCAAACAGCTTGAAGTGGAAATCACCATGTCCTTAGGCAAGTGAATGCAAAGTAAAGTGGAAATCGCCATGTACTTAGGCAAGTGCATCTAAAGTGAATTGGAAATCACCATGTAGTTAGGCATTTTTTTGTATTATTAGCTCTATTTTAATTTCAATTTCTCAATTTGCCAAAATTTTGTCAAATTTTCAAGTTGACTTTTGGAAGGCTTACAAAATTCTTGAATTGTTTCCAAAATTGCTCTACTACCTAGACCTACCAGAAAAAAGAGGGGGTCCCCATTTGCAATGAGGCGATAGTGTGGAAACTGCACAACAGATATATGAATGAGCTTTCACTTCTTTTGTGTGACTCAAACTTCCATTTCAGTGCTGATAGAAGCGGTTTACTTTGGCTATCAATCTTGACATTGAGGTAAATTGTATTCAATGTTCATTACAAGGCTGAACAAGAAATATAAATTTAAAAAACACGAAAAACAATGAAAAGTTGTATGGCATTTTTTGGACTGAGCGATTTTGCTATATAATTGTTTTCTAGGAAATTTTGATTTCTCAGATACCTTCTCAGTTAAAACTTAAAGGTGAAAATCAGTATTGAAAATCATGTTTTGGTGCAAGTTGCTACTTATTCTTCACTATAGTTATCCCTGCTAACTTTTTGAGATTTTATGTATCGTTTGTGACTTCACAAACTAATGTTAATCTCAACCCTATATTGTTGATTGAAATATTTCAAATGTTGTATCAATTCCCTTGTTAAAATGTCTTCTGAATCTTGTATTCTCATGCAAATCCAAATGTAGGTGCATAACTGCATTTCCAGAAGAATATAAATCATTGGTACCAAAGTTGCTGATAGAGACAATGTCTACAATTTCTGCAAGCTTTGTTGCTCGTATTGATATTGCTATGGGGGAATCCTCATCTGGAATGAGGACTTCAACAGGAGGTGCGCATACAAAACATTTTGAACTCATCTTCAGTTTTTATATGTTCTGATAGAATGTTTATGTAATTATTCATTAAATTGTGAAATCTCTTCTATATATCTAGACATAACTTTGTCTGTAATTTATATTTTCATCTTATAGTCAAAATGAAATTGCATTGATGCCATTTAGAACTTAGAGAGTATTTTAAGATTGGTTGTGGTCAGGACTGTGATGATGTCTGTAATCATTGACAGTTACAAAAAAAATGGAAGAGAGAGTTAATTTGAGTGCTAATACAAAATTATTTTTGATGTTTGAAATGCACGTTTTGCATTAAGGTGAGCTATCATAAAATAGACCTAGGGTCCATAAGAAACAAGGATATGGGTGTCAAGAGTTGGGAAATCTTGATACTGAGTGCTGCTAATAATCAAAAGAAAGTAAGAAGGTCCGCTTGAAGGCTTGCATTATGGAAGTTCAAACCAAATGTTTCCCATATGCCTTGGAAGCAAAATGTCTTGTAAAATTTAACATGTGGGCATTGTTTGGAGTTTTGGGATACCTTGTTCAAATTGGAAATAATGATGAAGGTCAAAAGTTTGGGAATGACTTCGAAGGCGAAGTGAGGATCAAGATTTAAACATACCATATGGCAGATACCATCTCATTGAGGAAGAAGACTTGAAAGGCCATTAGAGGTTGGGGTTTCAGGGTCCACAATATGACATCTATCTAAAATGATGGTTAGGAAAGTGAAGATTCGGACTTGAGAAATAAGAGTTGGGAATGTAGGAGAATATTGAGCTTTGGAGCTTGAGGCTACCGCTAATGCAGTACAAAGTTCACCAAATTCTTGAAGGCTTGGATCTAAACAAGGAGAGAGCAAGTGGGAGTTGGGGATTGGGAATGCAAAGAAATTAAGGTGACAAAAATGAGTATAAGAAACTGAGAAGCTTGTAGGAGATAGAAAAGGAGGAAGCACGAAGATGAAGGAAATCAAGGACTTGAAGAGAAAGGGTATTGGGAAGGAGAGTTCAGAAAGCTGGGATTAGGGGACATTAGAGGCTAGGTGATTCAAAGGAAAGGCATCTTGTGGAGGGATATCTCAGGATTAGAAGTTGGAGGAAAAGGTGTATCCCGAGAACCCAAAATTTAGAGAATCAGAGAAATAAGGAAATGGTACTTAGAGACAAGAAAACTCAGAAACCTACCTATGGCCAGAAATTGACTCAAAGACCCTCATACTTGGGAAAAATAAACTTCTGTACTTTAAAAAATAAATTACGGGGATGATGAAGACACTCTAAGGCACAATGTAATGTCCCCTTGTCCGTGCTAGACCTTATGGCGCCTTGTTGGTCTATCTTTCCATCCAGATAGGCTAATGACACTTATTTTGAGGATGCCAGCCAGTCACAGGAGTCTTTGGTTTCGACAAGGAAATATTTAAGTGGGAACTTCCTATAGTTAAGTCACTTTATTTTATAAAGTTGATTTATAAAGTACTTTATCATTTAAAGTCACTTTATGACAAAAATGATTGAAGTCACTAAAAGACAAAATAGACTTTTTATCCCACATTGCCTAGTTGTTTGCATCTTCCCTCACATTGAGGTTATAAAAGCAAGTATCTACATTGGGATTTGCACCAAGAAAATATGACCTTGTTCAAATACAAGGTTGCTTAAATGTGACCGGTTGCTTTGAGGATGAAACTCTTTAAGGCAGTGTGAGGAGTTGGACAACACCCCAGCCTCTCATTGGTGACGTGTTCATTTTCAGAATTTTAGCTGCATTGAAGGTTGACAGTGCTATTTGGAATCTGCCTTGAAGAAGTAAGTTCAGTAGTAAAGTTTATAAAATTCTGATAAGAAAGTGAGATTAGCTTGATCGAATGCCAGAACTACCCCAGCCAAGACAAGACTAGCTGTATGGGTTCAATCTGAGGGTAACTATCCAACGTGATACACTGGGCAGTGACATGGAGTTCCTCATATCGGGTGTCAGTACATCTCACGGCAGTGTGAAAGTCCGCTGTAACAAGCCGCGTGGAGGAGAAAAGGGAGTTCGACTGTGGTGTGTGGCCCACTACTACGTGGTTAGCAGGACTTATGCCCCGGGCATGCCAATCTATAGAAGATTGCGAAGATTTTGTGGCAGGCCGCAGGTATTATCGGGAGTCTTTAGTCATTGCACGACTGCCACAATCTACATCAGCAGAGCAGACTTCTACGGCAACCCAAAAGATCCATCCATATGTGCACTTCCAGCAGTAGATAATCAATCGCATTACTTCTGTACCAGGTTCTGTATCTAGTTGTCTGCATCAAGTTTATATCAGTAACTATATAGCTGGGTGTAACTTTAGTATAATTTTATGAGATTTCACTAGCTGTTTCACGTCCATTAAAGAGATATTAACTTGGGAGGGTGAATTACTTGTTTAATGTATATTGGAATGTTCTTCCTTTTCTGAAGTTACCCATCTAAATATTCATATTCTGCATATCACCATTGTCATACTTTGGAAAAAGTTAAAAGCTGAGTTTGGAACTTTACACACAAACTGACCAAGGAGAACTGTTGAAGGAGTTCTCTGATAGGAAATTAATGATGGGAAAATTAGAGGACCAAGAAAATAAAAAGGCATGAGACTGAGAAGAGTTGCAATTTAGGGCACATGAGAATTAGTCTGGACTCTGAACAATGCCTATTCAAAGGATATTGTTTCTTACGTATAATTATGCTGAGATATGTATATGCCCTGCAAGATCTTGTGTGTAGAAAGCTTCAAAACTTGATTGAATTAAATTTCATTCAGTTTTCTGATTTGTACGTTTGATCTTCTACTTTGTTGAATCAAGTATTTGCAGTTACTTTTTAAGTCGCTATTTCTTACTTGTTTTACATGTTCTTGTTCTCTAACTGAGATGAACACAAGTGATCCCTTTGCCTCTATACCCCAGAGGAGATTTTTCTGTTATATAATTGATTACTTATTCGATCTGAAATGCTAAGGCAAAACTTTCTGTTATCCATAATGACCTAAATGACTTCTGCAGCTTTATGGTACTGTTGCTCTTGCTTGGCTAGGAATTGTTACAGTTTTCATACCAATTTGATGCTTGAAATGTATAGCTAATGAATTGTTGCAGAAATCAATCATAATCAACTATATTTAACAAGTGCCTGATAATGTGCCAATTAAGATTGTTGATTTTTAGACCTTAATGTCAGATTTTCCAAAATGATTTTCCCCTTATATATATATATATATATGTGATTGTTTTTGTGTTTTAAATTTTATGAAGCTTTTAATTTAATTTTTTTATTTGACTGTCGAGTTTATATATGCAATTGAGACAAGTCTCTTGATTTTGGGGATGAAATTTTCTGAAATAAAATGCAGAAGGTTTCCACAGAATGTGTCCCATAGAAAAGGAGATGGGGCCCTTTTTTTCAGGGATGTGATTTTAGTTCCTCATGGGCTCCCTAGTGACGCTAGCTAGTTCTTGGTGTTTAAAGATCTTGAGAGCATTTTATATATTTGCAATAGTATCACTATGTGCATGGGATGTTTACTAGGACAGTGATGAAAGGGCTTGTCTACGATATATGAAAATACTTCATTGTTACCACTGTAAGTTTGCTTAATGTTTCTGGAATTCTTCAGTCTGTTGATTGCTATTCCAAGCATTTATTTTTGTGTGATTGACTAGTTGATCTAAAACTGCCATGTCTTGCATATCTGTAAAGGGTAATGTGGGCAGTGGTATTGCATTCGTCATGACCCCTAGTTAAGTTAAATTGTGCACATTTGGATCATGTGCACGGCCCAGCTGCACTAAGTACTCTGTTACCTTGGTCTGGGATGGGGTGCATATTAACTTCAAGTTTACATCACTTCATTCCGAATTTGATTTTGTTTTGTTGAAGGTACTATGACCGATAGAAAACTTCTGTTGTAAGGATGGCATTTTCATGCCATATTCTAACCTTATGATTTGTCTAGACTCTACACACATTTTGCAAATTTTATATTTGTTTTTGTGAGAGCTCCAATCCCTTTCTTAAATTAAAGAGTGCATGAAAGTGCAATTAACAGAAGTATGTAAAATTTTAATGTATTGATTAAAAGATAAAGCTAGTTTTTATTATTACCTAAGTTGCTGGTTTGGATTCTGGTATGGATGCGGGTTCAAAATTCGTCCAAATTTTATTGGGTTGGGTTCATACAAGATATGTGTGTGTGTATGTATAATACATTTACATAAATAACCAGGGTCAGTTTTGTTCTTCTTTCAAAGTTTCATCTGTGTTTATGCATAGACTATGACTGGAGATAATTCAATTTGCTTCCACAGTCTAAGTAGCAAGCCAGATTCTTTCCATAGACCAAACATTCTCACAACCTAGTTAATTACTTTTGCCAGGAGACCATGAGCAAGCATAAGAAGACACACAAACACTTTGGGTTTGAGGACCATCTCTTCGATGAGTTGTCAAGTAACAAAATTTAGACACAATTTGTTTACATAATTAGCTAGAGATATTTTTATTTAGTGCAAATGGTGTGAATGCCATGAGTATGCCCAGAGTGAATGACATATGCCTCTGCAGTGCCCTGTGGTTCCTCGCAATTCCTGTGTTTATTGTTTTCAAATAAAATAAACTGCAGCCTTAGTCACATACCAACTGTGGCCTCAGTCAACTGCAGCCTCAGTCAACCACAAAATCCTCAGACAATGTCGTGAATAAAGCCTGCGGATAAGTGATGATGCGTTTATTAAAATGCAAAACCTGTGTCCAAAGCTGCAGTTTTAGGGCTGACATGGCCAACAAAGTTAAAAAATGTCATTGAGAAGTCAATAAAACTGAAATTCATTCCGGGCTCGCATGAAATTCATCCAGGGTCCTGCTTGGCGAATTTGACATGAATTTTGCAGACTGTCGCCTACTTTTGAATTTGCAGATGACTGAGTGAATATGGCAATTTAGGTGATCTAACCAAATCAGAGATTAGTAAGAAAAAATGATTGTAGTAATCAATCTTTTCTTACCTTTTTCATTACTAAGATTACTTGTTAATTATTGCTTTTTTTTTCTAGCAGAATGGTCCTGACATTCATTTTGTGATGATTTTCAGGTTTATCAGATATGTCAGTCAGAGTGGCTTCAAGAAGCAATAAGATTAAAACAAAGCATATGGAGACGCTAATTGAATTGCATAATATGACGGGGACTTTTGCAAAAAATATCCATCACTTGTTTTCTGTTGCTGATGTGGCAGTTCTGGCAAATACTTTAAAGGCCATTTATTCTCCATACGAAAGTTATAAACAGAGGTATTATCTTGATGTGCTTAAAGTTGAAAATACAAGTTGCTTTGTTAAAAAAAATATTCCCTATTTATAGATAGTAATGTTCTGGTATTATGATATTGTAGTCAGATGTGAAATCACAATCTATTTGCATCATGGGAAAATCAAAATTTTCTCTTGAAAGTATTTACATGCAAACATGAATTTATGGGTCAATTTGAATCAACCTTTTTTCTTGTTTTCAGTCTGCAAATACATACATGCACACATCTATGTATGTATGTACGTGTATACACATACATACACTCATAAATACATAAATAAATGTGTGTGTGTATACACATTCATTCATTCATTCATACATACATACATAGGTGTGTGCGTGCATACACACTGCATATTCCATATTTTTTGTACAGACAAACCCAAAATGATCCATGATTTCCAACTGAGATCCATACCATGAACAGTAACATTTGTCAATATTAAAGATTAATTGTATATTCCAAATTTAAGTCTAAATTAAAAAAACAGCTCTTATTGTAAGAATAAAGATAACTGGCAGAAAAGAAAACTATTTTTAATATTATTATCCTGAGAGTAAAACTCGAAAAACTAATTAATTTAATATATTTTTCCAGTGTTACACCAGCATGAGGCTGCAGCGGTGCGGGGGGACATCGGGATGAGTTTTGGGTGCGGGAAAAAAAAGGGCCTCAATTTGAGGATGACAAGGGGTGGCAGGGGTGCGGAGGTGGGGGGGAGGTTGCATGGTATACATATATGATTGGAAATGCTAATTATGAAATGATACTCCAATATAACATACCAAATATAGTTGAATATAGACACTTGAAATGGGATTCATGAACCATAAGTTCAAACTTGAAACTTCATAACCATTACCAATGACCATTGAACTTAGTAACATACTTACAATAAAACTCTTAAACATGATAATGATAATGATAAATGAAAAATATAAATCATACATGGTACTATCACCATGTAAGTCAACCATTGACTATCAAATGACAAAGATGAAAGATTCAAAATTCATTGTTCAAATGTGATATATCATAAAGATGCTCATGATGACAATAAGTAGAGTAGCATGAAATAGTGAAATGAAATAATCTATCATGACCATATCAAAATGAGTGCAATCAACAAAATGTCAATTATGAGAATGTAAGGGTGGGAGCTCTCTAATCATCCCCTATACTGAAGTTCTCATCTCTAGAACTACTGACTCCTCATGGGTAAGATCTTGATCCTCCAAAGGAACACCATCTAGCCCTAATAATAATGGCACGTAGGGTCATTTCCCTACGTTGACATGAGATTAGTCAAACTAATAAGGTGCCATTACAAACAAAACCCGATCATAGATATGGGCACAAACAACATGAGACTCGGTTGTTATATGACCTGCGATCATGATATAGAGCCCGATATTAATGATGAGCAATTCAATAAAATGAAGTTCAATTTGATGTTAGTAAATCATATTTCACATTGCATATACTATATATATATATATATATATATATATATATATTATATGCAAAGATATATATATTGATTTACTTCATGCTTCAATTCGACTGAAGCTACAAGCTTAACAGAGAATACAATCAATTTGAATTTTTTGCTTGTATATTCCATCTAAGTTACTGGATGCACTCTTGGAAGATGAAATTAAAAATTTATTTTTCTGTCAAGTCGGATTCTGCCACAGCTAGGTATTTCTCTCAGGTGAACTTTGTAAGAATTTGGAAGACTTTTGATTTGGAGAGAGGAACCCAAATCGAATTTGGGGCGAATTTGACTGAAAATGTCATTTTTATTGACTTTTTCATAAAGTTTTTTTGCTAACTTAGGTCTATTTGACCATCCAGCCCTAAAAGTGACCCCTAGAAAGATCAAAAGGGTTGTTTTATATGTCATTTGTGCATTTGTGAATGCAAAGAAAAACTTCTTGCCTCCATTTGCGTGTGAACTTATTTGCTGCTGTATATATATATTAGAAAAAATATTGTATGGATGAACCCAAAATGAATTTGAGCCCAGCCCCCCCAAAAAAATTGGACGAATTTTGAATCTGAATCTGTACCGGAATCTGAACCAGCATCTTAGATTTCCATATTATCACTATTTGCAAATGGTATTTGATGGATTTGATATTTTGCAAATCTTCATGATATTTTTAAATTTAGGTGTCCAATCTTTTGTGCCACACCCTCATCTTCCTGCCCCATGTAGCAACTTTCACTTCCAACCTCATTGAGAATGTAGAGATCTCCATTTGCTCAGAAGCATAGGCTATTATATTTCCATTGTTCATAATTTTGCATACTCCAAAATGAAATTTAAGGGCTCGTCCATGACAAATTTGAGGCACAGTGAAATGATTAGGCTTTTGACCTTAAACATATAAAACATCTTTTGTTTTGATTCTAACATTGTCCAGATTGAGTGTACCTTCGCATCTTTTGTTTGCTGTAGCATTATCTTCAAATTTTACTGTTCCTTTGTCCACCTTCTTCAAAGAAGAAAATTTACTCTTATCGCCAATCATGTGAGTTGAAAATCTGCTGTCAACATATCATTGGTTTCTCTCATCTTGAGCATGTAATGCAACTTGTCCAAGCATAGAGCTCTCCTTTATCTCTTGCTCCTTTTCTGGTACTTTGTTCGGTTGATCCTTATTCTTGTCACTAAGTTCTTCTTATTCCTGTCACTAAATTCCTCTTTCTTCTCTATTTAAATCTGTTACACTATATGAAGTTATAATCTATTAAAGGAGCAAATGAGTTGAAGCTCCTCTATGGAAATACAAAATCATTTCTTGTATGCACTCTACATTCTAATGCTCTATGACCATATTGATCTCATTGAAAACAATATTCATGAAAGGAATAATTGAGTGTGGTAGTGCGTGGCTTTCTTTTAGGGTTGCCCTTGTTGGCTCTTTGAGACTGCAAGGCTTTAGCCTCCATGATTTCTTCTTTGTTCATTTCCTTTATTTCTTCTTTGTTTATTTCCTTGCTTATTTCTTTGTTGAATCTTTTTAGAGCTGCAACATAATTCTCACTAACCAATTGCTTTGTGGTCTGCAAACTTCCGCCCTTGAAACTAAGAACAATTTTGACCAAGGGTGATCTTTGGGAATAAATAAGATCTAACATTACAAAACTCTTGTCACATTTGGTGCTTCTATTGAGCTACTTTTTGGTCTTTTCTAAGTCCTTCCTCAAGGAAACAATCTCTGATTCTAGCTTCTCACATTCTTAGATTTTTGTCATTAGCTGCTCTTTCAAGACATCCTCAATATGTTTGGCTTATTGAGCTTGAGCCTTCAAGTCCATGATTGCCTTCTCGGAATTTTTACCATCCCTTCGAATTTCGATCTTTTTGCTTTGAATTCCTTTTATTCACTCTCTTGGTTTTGTCAATAGCAATGGTAAGTTCTTCCTCAATATCTACTATACTATTCTCCTTGTTTTCGAGTTTTACATTTCCTTTGTCTTCACACCTTGGATCTTCTTTCATTTCCATGGCCATGAAGAGAATTTCTTTTTTTCCACTTTCCAAAATGCTTTTATCACTTTCAGATGAGTTATTACTTCCTTGGGCCTATAGGCTCTTCTTGTGTCTTCAAAAACTCTTGGATTTTCCATGATTGTACTTTTTCTTGCTTTGATGGTTCTTGTTTTTTCTTTCGTCATAATATACTTGTTTCTTCACTTCTTTCATTTCCAAACTGTGGATATTTTGTAGCATAATGAGTGATATCACCACAATTGAAGCATTGAAGTGTATACTTAACTTTGTGCTTGCTGGATCCTTTGTTAAACTTCTTTACAAAGTAGGCTTCTTTCTCATTGCTTGAGATTTCACTTGATGTTAGAATTTTGTCCATCATCTTCCTCGATAAAATTGTTAATGTTAGTGTAGTTTCAGTCGGATAAAATGCATTGAAGATATTTGTATATATAATACTTTGTATATATATGGGATATATACTTAATAGTAAATACATATACATATACATCTTACTCTTTATCATGACAATAAGCAAATGTTATTGATAACTAATGATAGTTAAAGAGACATGTCTCTACAGAGACATGCCTCTTAAAATCATATACATGCTTTGAGAAGGTACCTTGAAACACACATAAAATCTACAAGCGTTATTACAAGTTATAGAAAAGATAAAACGATCCTAGTTTAAACATGGTATCATAGCAGCGTTCTTTCCGAAGGTCTTATGAAATTGGGAGACATTAGAAAATTTATACCTAAGTACAAATAATAGTTATTTAATGCATAAGTTATCAGTTTGTGATAGACAAATGCAAATTACTTTGCCATGTCTTTGGCCACAATTTGAACCCTAATTTCTGCTAATGGTACATATGGTACACCAGTTCAATATTGTTGCTGGAGGAAGTGGGGGTGATTTATTGAAAGACCGTTGAATTTAGGCTTTGCAATTTTTTGTTGAACTCAGGTTGATAGGATATAATAGAAAGCTTGAAAACCATGGTCACGAAGGCATTGATGGGCACAAAAGCATTGTTTAGGCATTGTAAATAAAAGTGAGCGAAGGGCATGTGGTCATGCAAAGTGCTAGTGTACCAACAGTCATGTTTAATACAATCGTCCAAAAGATCCTTCTCTTTAAAATGTTCGTGCCTTTTCCTCTATTAGTTACTAAGTTTGAAAGGAAGCATTTTTGACTTGGCACCTTCTTTATATGACTTGGCATCGACCTCTTGTCTTGCTTGCTATTTCTGATTGGGCATCATAATGATTATTGTTCCTATTATCTAGCATCATTCATGGTTCTTCTGTTTCCCTTCATTATTATCGTCTACTGTTTTATTCGCTTGGGTTGGCATTTCCTCTTACAATTGATGTATTATTACAGACCACCATGCATCTATCGCAATCTTGTTTGTTGAAATAGCTGTCCAGTGATTTCTCGTTTGTAGAAAATTGATTGTGTATGCACTATTGGAATACATTTTCCTGAAACTTCGTGTGATCGCAACTTAGCAACAGAATAGAAGCCACAAGGACAAATTTAATGTAACATTAAGCTCTTTTGTGCATGGAGAATCATGTTTACACAAACATTACACTCACTTGACAAGTATAAGTCAGCAGAGAAGGAGACAATAGACCATTGAATAGGGAAGATAAAACAAAAGGATTTGCAGAAATAAAGGAAAATAATAGGTATCCAATATGCAACATTTATACGTATTCAAAATCAACGCCAAGTTTAGTGATAAGCTACCACGGAGGGGGGAGGGGGGTGGGGGTGGTCAAACAAGGATACAATGGCACCAAGAATTAGCAAACGGGCAAATTCATTGAAATAAGGACAGCGATAGGGGACTAGAAATCTGTAGAACAGCCTTATATAAGCGAAGTGCAAAGGCAGTGACAATATATATTATAGATATCAACAACTAATAATTCAGTGGAAGTTATATATATTCATATTTAAGAGGAATGTAGTTACAAAACACAAGGTTCCAGTGTTTATTGCTTGAAACTTGAAGAAGGCGAATATAATCCATTCACACCTCATTATTGGTCCAAACCATTCAAGGGCAAAATGCTACTATGAATTACGAGGGAGTATGGTTGTGCAGTGACCTACTCATATTTAGGGCCACACTGTGTATATTGACATCAGCATGTATAAAGAAAGTACATAGAAAATGATTATTTGAGGGTGAGAAAATTATCGGGCACTGCAAAGAAACAACGAACTTTGCAATTGAACAAAGAGGGAAGATAAGCTTAAATAATGCCAAGTTCATTTAAAGGTACTGGCTGGAGCTATTCCTCATGCCATGAAATATTGAGTGGGAGTTTGATGAAGAGCTTTTCTACGGGGTTATGAAAAGTAGAAGTTGTAGGTCTCAAAAGCATAATGAAAGTGATGGTAGTACCTCAATGTCTTCTTGCACAGAGAAGCTACGACATGCACCAACGATAAGCAGTAGCTCACTTGCCTGTTCTTCAGGATTAGGTTGTGTGTATAAGGCTACTGTTGGTTCATTATCACACAACAGGAAACCATAAGTGATGATTCTTTATTAGTGGTTTTATTTGATGATATAGTAGTTCTTGCCTTAGAAAAGAAACAAAGGAGGAACTCACATTGGGAGATGATGCTCGTAAGCAAGAGTGGTCAAGGAAGACCCTTTGCTCTCAAATCCTTATAAGGGCTATGTCAAATCCAATTGAAGGGTTTGTTGCTAAAGTGAATCAAGTATTGTATGAAGGGCATTACCCTTTGACTACCAGAGATCAATATTTTTTGATTATTATATTTTGAGATCTATCTTCATTTACTTTTTGTAGTTAATCTCTTAATTGTATTTTCTAATGTGCTATAAAAGTTACTTACCTTGACCTTTTTTTCTTTGTCTTTGACGATGTTTTTGCAAGAAAAAGAATGTTACATTAGGCATGCTACCTTATATGAGTACCCTTCTATAACAACAGGGAGTTTGGCACATCCATAAGAGAGGGAGCAGTTAGATGATATGTTTTAGTTTGCTTCCAAGAATCTTCGTCATATTGGTTTAGAAGGAGTAGATTATGGTGAGATGGTTTCTCTACTTATTAGAAAATTATAGCAGCTAAAGGGACTATGATTCATGTTATGAAGTTCCATGTGAACCAAGGATGTCTATACTATAACATTCCTAGATAGATGGATACTTGTTGAACCGGGGAGCATGACAGTTCATTAGAGGCAACTTTGGACAGAGGGATCAAATAGAGGATATGTTCAGATTCAGAGGGAGTCTTGACACCTTATTGAAAATAACCTTGACAAGGAAGTCAAAAGGCTAGCGTTTTTTCATGAAGAAGTTCCAAGTGAAATTTCTCATAATACACTCTTCTCTATGAGAGATAAGTTAGAGGTGAAAGCCTTATTCTCTGATATGATCCTTGGTGGATGTCATGACAACACCACATGATAGTATCCGTGGTGACTTCATGTGCATGAGCGTGCCTCCTGTGTACATCATGAAGAAGTTACGAGTTCCAAATTATTATCACTTGTACTTGTAGAAGTTATTGGAAGGTAACAACCTTACGATAACTTAAATCATGATATACATTTTATATAAATGTTGAAATAGATCATGAAAGGCTTTATCTTTGTTGGTTAACAATTTGTCCCTCTTGCTATCTTGGCTTTACCTTGACTCTAGATGCCCAAAAATGTGAGGAACAAAAGGATGTTCACCAACAAATGGGTCAGTGTATGTATTCTATCATTGCCCTCTGAATTGGTTAGGTACAACGTCCTATGATTTGCAGTGATGTGCAATGAATATCTTTTTATGAGATCGGGAGTCTTAACATTATAAGCTCTTAACCTGAGAGCAGTAAAGGATGACCAAATTGTTTGTAGGCACAAACAACTCAGGCAAGATAGATTTAGATAACCTATCACACCCAATGGAATGACTATAATAGATTATCATAAGATTTCCAATTCTTACTTTTAATCTAAATGTAGTGTTAATCATCTAAATGCAAGGAGACATGGAAGAAAGAGATGTACATGAGGGCAAATGGAATTGCTTTGACTACCAAAACTTAATGAAATGGAATTCAGCAAGTTACTAATAGATTCATACACATCTATCTTTCAAATCCCAATGAAACTTTCTAACATAATATGAAATGAACAAGAGAGGAGGTAGAATCATATATGAGGAAAGTAAATGGAATTACTTTCACTGCAAACATCAAAATTAAATGGAATCCACTTGATTATCACAGATTCACATACAATTGTTCTTTAACTCTTTCTACATAACTAATCTAAGAATGGGCAACAAAACATGACCAGTAAACATAAAGTAAATGGAATTACACACTCATTCACCATCAAGTTTGTTGACCTTTGTATTATCAAATGAGGTTACATTTATAGTCTGTTGTTATCATTTCTAAATTCTGGCAGAGCAACAATCATATAATAAAGAATAAAATATGGAAATATCCAATTTATATCGCGAGATGAGCACGTGTTATCTCTTCTATTGATGATTCCCAATCCATGATATTCCTAAAAGCAAACCATGACTGTTCATCTTCATGTAGTCTCAAAAAATCCTCTGAAAATCGTTTATTCTTCATCTTCTGTTGTTTCACGCCAAATGCATATATTTCATATTACAACGGTCACTACGTTTTCAAATTCTGGCCGTTGATCTCAAATTAATGATTGCGATTGAAACGTTATGACTTCCTTTATAACTTCCTCTGTGGGTCCCTCCTATCGCTTTGTTACTAAGACTAATTTCTACGCATCTTTCCATAGCGACATATCGAGAAGCATTGATCTTTTAAGATCTAACGACGCTTGCAAAACTGACCCGCCTCTATCACTGTCAGAGAATCTATCCAATCGCAGTACGCCAATCTGGTACCCGTTTACCTTTTGCGTCTCACAAACTGAATTTGGCCCCATAGTTCTATGCATCAAATCGTCGCTATGTCGCATAGAATAACGATCGAGCAACTCTACATAGTGAGATAGCGATGAATGTAGATTCATCTTGATCCGATGATGATCATTTAAAGAATTTAATTCATTAATTTCCCTTTGCATTGTGGATCCACCTTTTAGTTATTTACCTCGTGGCATACATGTGGCAGTACTTTATTGTTTGATGTCGGACTATTTTGCCTCATTGGCACCTCGTGACTAGACTCTGATGACGCTTTGTAAGAGATGATGGCCCACCAAACATGTGCCTACATATCGCTATGTCGCTATGAATAACGGTTGAGCATCTTTATGTAGCTTTTTAAGATCTAATGACGCTTGCAAAACTGACCCGCCTCTGTCACTGTCAGAGAATCTATCCAATCGTAGTACGCCAATCTGGTACCCGTTTACCTTTTGCGTCTCACAAACTGAATTTGGCCCCATAGTTCCATGCATCAAATCGTCGCTATGTCGCATAGAATAACGATCGAGCAACTCTACATAGTGAGATAGCGATGAATGTAGATTCATCTTGATTCGATGATGATCATTTAAAGAATTTAATTCATTAATTTCCCTTTGCATTGTGGATCCACCTTTTAGTTATATACCTCGTGGCATACATGTGGCAGTACTTTATTGTTTGATGTCGGACTATTTTGCCTCATTGGCACCTCGTGACTAGACTCTGATGACGCTTTGTAAGAGATGATGGCCCACCAAACACGTGCCTTCATATTGCTATGTCGCTATGAATAACGGTTGAGCATCTTTATGTAGCAACATAATGACCTTCGTAGATCCTCTTTGATTTGACGATCAACAAGATGCATTTAACTTTCGTTTGAACCAGACCCAATATGACAGGTAAGCATCTGACTTTTCAACTAGCCAATAGCATACGTTCTTTCATTCAATTGACTTTTCAACTTAGTGATGTGGACGATTAGACATGTTTTGATTTGTCGAATTGATTTCCACTTAGGTCTTTGCCACCTTTGACCATGTTCTTCGTCATTTCTACATTTTTAAGTATTCATTCTGCATCAAATTCAACTGATCTTCTTGTAGTTCATTCTTACAATTTGTATATTGTCTTCAAGCTTGGTCTTCGATGTTCCTCTACTGTATTTTCTTTGTATATGCTCATGATTTCTCCATTTTACCTGCATTATGTCTTTAATGGAACACTTGATCACAGAATTAGGGTTTCGTAGTGATTTATAGAAATATTTTCATGAGGGCTGCCATAAATCTTTTTCTTTCACATGATTGGGAACAAGGAACATATGAATCTTTAGAACCGTTAGACCTTCTTCTCATAAGGAAAAACATGAACAAACCCTCCCAAAACTCTAATCACCTAGTTTTGGACTGATGCATTGCTCACATGATTTCCCGCATTAGGTTAGCTCAAAGGAATGATGAGAAGAAAGATCATCCTATAGGCAATCTAGACTCAGACTTATTACTTTGACAC
Source organism: Cupressus sempervirens (assembly GCA_028749045.1). Taxonomy (NCBI): domain Eukaryota; kingdom Viridiplantae; phylum Streptophyta; class Pinopsida; order Cupressales; family Cupressaceae; genus Cupressus; species Cupressus sempervirens. The sequence goes on from CM053783.1 coordinate 696,345,848, forward strand.
TTGATTTGACTCAAAACCTTAAGGCAAAAGATATGAACTAAAACTTGGGCAACAATCTTGTAAAGATATATGGTAGGTATTTGGTGAATATCTTGCCTTGATATTCTGATAGGCCATTACCATATTGAATACTTGGTGGATATCAATTATTGATGTTCTGACAGGCCATTACTTAGAGTCATTGGTGAATATCACGTGTTAATATACTGATAGGCCAATACTCATATGATATCATATAATGGAAATCTTCTGATCAAATATTTCCTTGATGTGTCATTCCTAAATATTGCCAATGGTGTAATATTTGCCTATATGTTTATCCTCCCTAACTAAGAGAGTGTAATTTCAGTCAGATAAATTGCACTGAAGATATTTGTATATATGATACTTTGTATATATATGGGATATATACTTTATACATTTAATGTTATATATATATATATATAGTTAGATGAAATGCACGGAAGATATTTGTATATATAATACTTTGTATATATATGATATACATAATACATTTAATGTATACATATACATCCATTTATGCATACTTATGTATGTATGGATCTATTGATGTATATGTACATGTATACATTATGATTAAATGTATATGTATATCATATATATACAAAGTATTATATATACAAATATCTTTAGTGCATTTTATCCGACTGAAACTGCACCAACATTTTAACACAAATATCAAGACCATGGGCCATCGAATAGGTGCACATTTTAGAACTCCAAAAAACATAGTAGTTCCCATCAAACAATAGAGCTTAGGAAAACCCTTCTTGTTTTGTAATTCGTGTTCTTAAGATCTTTCATTTAAGTGGTTAGCATTTTTTGTAGGAACCTGCTTTGATACTAGTTGAAGAAAACACACACACACACACATTGAGAGAGTTAGGGGGAGGGGTTTGGATGATGGGTGAATTAGTGTAAGAACAGTTCTTTCTCTTTAGCAATCTTAAAAGCAATGAACATAGAATCCCCACAATTAAGATCTAACAAAAGGAACACAAGATGCACACATATTTTTTATGTTGAAACCATTGCGCCTTGCGGGATAAAATCACGACAAAATGTTGAATTTTATAAAAATACTTATTACAAATTCGAAGGCAAACCTATAGGAGACACCATTACTCTCCACCACGCTCCAACTTACTAGGAGACTCCAATCCCTTTCAAAGAGAGGGAGCAACCTCTCAATCTCTTAGAATAGAAGGCTCCTACCTCAATATACAAGGTAATAGTTTTGGATCTGATCTAGAAGATCTTCAAAATCTGCTGACAACATAAACAAAATGTCCTTTAAGACTTTTCTCTTAAATCTGCAATACATCTTCACTCGGATCTGCAATAGGATCTTCAGTGAATGCTCTCAAATTTGAAAGATATCTTCACCAAATTCTGCCTTACTTCTTGTCCAAAAGTCTGATATTATTTCATAAACCTGCTCTTCTTCTGCCGTAGATCTGCTCTTAAAGTAGGGATAGTATTTTTTTAAATTTATAATCAAATGAACATCAAGTGACCTTTTTTATATCTCTTCAATTGCAACATTTCACAAAATGTTAGGACTCTTTAACTATGCCAGCGAACAATTTTTGTCTATTTAAAATACCCTTTTCAAACTTGATTGGCCAAAAAACAACCCGTGAAAAGGTAGGTCGACTAAAAAGCAATTGTGAAAAATTATGTTGCCAAAAAACTGGCCGAAAAATAGGCGCTGAAGAAGAAACTCACGAAAACATAAGGCAGCCAAAAAGCAACTTGTGGAAAAATTTCTGCCAAAAATACAACTCGCAAATAAATTGGTTTGTCAAAAAAAACATTCAGATATTGCCCAAATAAAATATTATTTCTGCCTTAAATAATTCAGCTTGAACTCCACTGATTGGCCCTTTCATGTCAATGGCAACAATCTTGCCACCTTTGACATCAAATGACAATAGTCCAATGAAGAACAGCCTTACAATAAGATGAGAATGGATCAAGGTAATGTAGCATCCATCCTACATTTGATTGGGATTTGGATTGTCTTGGCAAATCAAAACTCGAAGTATAGTTGTGATTTAATAACACAGGATTTAATTGATAAAAATAATGGGAAATAAGAAATGCTGAAAATTAATGAAAATGGGGTAAAAACTAATGCTTAGAAATTCAGCACAGCCCAAAACATTTTTGAATTTCTCTGCTTTCAAACTTCAGAGTGGGTGTAAGCAGCACTGCTATCGTAATTTTATACAAACTCCTAAAAAAGTGGAGGTGTCAAGGCCATAAAGCCAGTAATCAAATCTGCCTAGAAATTCATGCTGCTGGGTTGAAAATTGGTGATCCTATCTGGACTAGATTGGCAACAGCGGTGAGTGACTTATTGCAGATTATTATTACTAGAGTTTAAATTGTGTATAGTAATACGTTAAACACTAACCCAAAACTTTAAACTCTCAACCCTATTCTCTATTCATTATATTGCTCTTACTATTGTATTCACCCCACACTGCATTGGATCTGTTGGCAAGCTCCCACTTATTGGTGAGTGACCTTTTGCAGATTATTATTACTAGGGTTTAGAGTGTGTATAGTAATTTACTCTAAACAGTAACGTAAAACCTTAAACCCTAAACCCTACTCTATTCGTTATATAGCTCTTCCTATTGTATTCACCCAACACTGCACTGCATCTGTTGGAAAGCTCCCACTCTTTTGGTTCAGTGATCCTGTTTTCTTAGGAAACAAGTTTTCAAAAATGCTTTTCCTGGGTTTTTCCCATCTTCATGATTCTCATGGGGGCCATCTTGAAATTACTTAATATGTATGGATTAAAGCCCTCAAAATTATATTCCAATATAAATGCCCATAAAAAGCCTTGAATAGTTAGTGTATATATGATTGTGTTGATCTAAGATCATGCCGTCTCTTTATCTAAAGTTTTTTAAAGATTAGAATCTATAAACTAGTATTAGAAGTTAATATATTGCTAATTTTCCAAAGAATTGGAATTTCCAATAAGATAGGATATAGCAGATGTGAAGTCCTTGTCCGTATATTTAATAAAACATTTTGTTTTATCATCAATATTTTGAGTATATTTTTTCTTCTCTAGTACTTAAAAATATCAAACAGCAATATGAGTTTTCCTTTTGACAGACCAGAATTTGAAATTTTATCTCATATATTTGGCAAGTTGATGCTATAGATGGATTGTTAAATGGCCACAAAGGAGCATATCCTTCTCATTTTTGTATGCCATGGCTTTTATGTGCTATAGACGTTCACATGCCATGTGTACAAAAGATAAAAGATGCAAATAAATTGTGTGCCAGCAGCTAGAGGCTTCTATTGTTCTTCTCAAATTTGTCACCATCCATCATTCTTGGAGACGAGCCAAATGTGTGTGTGTTCATTGTGTGCATCCACTCTTTGGGAACCCTTTTATCTATTTTTGTTGTTTTATAATATACATGGAAGCTGAGAATATATTTCTCACTAGGAAGATTTATGAATACTTGTTCTCTGCAGGTATGGAGATTTAGAACTTGCTATCCTTTCAGCTGAGATATCTTCTCTAGATTTACGAGGAGCCGTTCACCGTGGTGTTGGTGCTCAAGGAGTTGAACTTAGTGAGACAGTCAGGAGGATGGAAGAATCTGTTCCTCAAGTAATAGTCTTACTTGAGGCAGCTGTTGAGAGGTGCATAAGCTTTACAGGTGGTTCTGAGGCAGAGGCACTTATTCGTACATTAGATGATATAATGCTTCAATATCTAGCAATGTTGCATGAAACATTGAAGTCGTTGCGATCTGTATGTGGGGTAGATCAATCAGCACAAGGTGATTTAATTGGTCCCAAAAAAGAAAGTGGCCCTGACAAAAAGGAAGGTTCACATGGTTCTAACTTGATAGACATGGTTTCAGATGAAGAGGAGTGGTCAGTAGTCCAAGGAGCATTACAAATTCTTACTGTTGCAGATAGTCTAAGCAGCCGTTCATCTGTTTTTGAAGCTTCCTTGCGTGCCTCTTTGGCAAGACTAATCACCTCTCTGCAGATTTCAAATGTTCTTGCAAGCATATGTCAGACCCGCATATTTGGTGCAGATGTTGCTGAGAGTGAAGAACTCTCCAAGGGTGGTGCAGCTACATTAGATATGGCAGCTTTGCGCTTAATCGATGCACCAGAGAAAACCAGAAGGCTTTCCAATCTATTGGAGCAGGTATGAGCCAGTATTGTGTACATGTTAGGCATTTATGAGTTCTTTATGAGTGTATTTTAATTATGGCTCATCTAGTCAAACTGTTTGATGAAGCTAGTCTGCAGTATGGATAGGAATTGTGCAAAAAACAGTCCTCTAGTTTTTTGTAAATATGCTGTTATTTGCAGTCTTACAAGATCTTACTTGCTTTGTTTTTGATCTTGTTTGAAAGAATTCTTAGTTCTGATTTATTGTAGAAATTCTGCTTCAGGAGAAATTTTTAGAAACTTAAAAATTCTATACCTGGCCTTGAATTTTCCGTTTCTCTTTATTTAAGAACTTCAATCCTTGAACTGTTCAATTTGGATCAAAGTCTGCAAGACATTGGTTACACCAAGAAGGATGTTAAAGTTCTCTAAACTGTTCATTTAGTTTATTGCAAGTTGATATTGAAGTTCTTTAAACATCTTAAAAGGCACTGATTGAAACTAAATGGATGTTATACGAATCAATATTCACAGATATTCAGGAAAATATTTGATTTTAGATGTTGTGTACATAGACGTCATGGCTCTCTGCATAATAAAAAACCAGTAAATGGACTTTACCATGATAGCTGTATATCAGGCTAAATATTTAAAACATTTTTCACAAACTAGGTAAGCACTTATGACCTTTTTAAATTTTTTGTTTGACAAGTTCTCCCAAGGTATATTCTCTGATTTTTTTTCTGACTTTTCCAGTTGACAGGATTTTTCATATTTTGATCATTCTAATTGGTATCCTAGAGTACGTTCTTTTCCTGACTCTGAACTCATCTTTGGCATTGGCTCAATTGTCTTCAAGATGCATCCTATATTTGTACCTTCTGCCAGCTACCATTTTTATTCTGTCATAGGGTTCGAAATGATCTTATACTATGAAATGGTTGATGATGAACTATAATTCTCTTCTTGACCTTTCAACTGCCAGCAGGGATGGACACACTTCATCAGAAACTTCCATGATGATTGGAAATTCAAATCCACCTTTCTCCTTTTCTAAATCTTATCACAAGTTTTTAGCTGTATCATTTCGGTATCTAGGAAGTCCATATGGTTGAGGAGAGAATCCTTGAAGCGGAACGTAAGAGAATGTTGGGAATTGGATGAACCACTAGCCGTACATTTCTACCAGTGTTATTGATTCTTGTGATAGCCTTGTGTGAAAGCCACCCTGAAGAGATATGACAATATGCATGCAAAGGTGTCATTAGCTCTCTAGAAATTAGTTGTACTATACACGTGCAATTGAAGGTAACATTTGTGGACTCTTATGTGGTTTGGACCACATCCTATGACTCACTTGCATCTTAGCGATTGATGACTTCTACACATTTATCAGCTCCAATATTATAAATTGTTCATGATCTTTCCTTTGGTTTGTACACCATGTACTGATAAGTTGTAATTCCAAAAGCTTCAACAATTGCTTTTGAAGTGAAACTTGCCAACAACGTGCCGTCTAGAGCCCAAACTGCCCTTTGCTTTGAACTATAATGCTTTGCACATTCCGTGATCAGCTCTGGACACTAGATTGCAGGAAATAAACCAGCTGCTGTCACAATCTACTTCTGGTCATCTTCTTGGCAAGGAACGATGGAGAGTAATCTCCATGGCCATACATTCTTATGTTGAACTCATCCATATTGAAACTTTGTAAGTTGGTGTCTCAAACTTCCTTCCACTTTGAAATAATTCTTCATTCTAGAAGAAACCCCTTGAGTTTATTCTCAATGAAAGTCTGCCTTGACCAGCCCAATCCTTTGAATTTTGGCATCTACTTTTTGCAAGACAAGGATACATAACATAAGAGTGATAGTCAAAATTCAAAGTATATCATAGAAAGTACTTCTACATTTCTCATTCCAGACTATAATTTTGAACCTCGAAGAAGAAAATTTCTTGCCAAAAAAAAATCACCACAAATTACCTCTCTTCCTCAAAACTCACTCTTGCTTCAAATTCTTCAATTTGTTGTATGAGGAATGAAATGAAAACCCTCTCATACGCAAAATGAAAAAATTGCCCACCAATTGCTAAGCTGGTACTGGGTTAATTTTAGCAATTTCATTAAATGTGTCCAAAATACCTCTCAAGTTTCTATTACGGGAAAGAATCTTACTTGTTACCTTACATGTTGCTAAAAATCACTTACGTTTGGACTCCATGTTTCACGCTGTCTCTGGTGCTCTTAAAATATACTGTTTTGGCATTTAAATTTGTCTCCAACACACTTCAATGCACACATCAGACATAGAAGTGGATTGCTTATTACTTAGTCAAATTTTATCATTTTACTCAACCTTGGTCTTGGGTGCACATTAGATAGGTAAGGGGAATTTCATACTTATGTAAATTTCAACATTTCTGTGCGCTCTATACCTTGGGTGCGTTTGAGGCATAGGAAAGATTTTAAGACTTGGAAGAAACTCTTTCCACCTAAACAACACTCGTGGGAACACACTTGAGCATTGGAGACAGATTTTTGCATGGGGAAATTCTTTGGGTCTAGTGAATTTGTACCCTAAAGTGCACATTTTCCCTGGACGAGGATAGTCATTATTTGAACAAATTTCTGGGCATAAAGAAACTAGTGGTCATGGGTGCTTTTAGAGTTGGGAGGAGGAAAATTTGGACACAGCCATTTTTGCATTTCCATCTCCTTTCCAAATGTGGGTGCATATTAGGTAGGCAAGAGGATTCCCCTACTTCGTAATTCTTTTGGAATTGCATATAATTCCCTTGCTTGGACGTAAATAAGGTAGGGAGAAAGATTGTTGGAATTTTAGAAAAGTCCTTCACAATGATGTATCTGTGATATTGCTCTTAGGATTTAACTGTGTGATTTTCGAGTCAAAGTCATTGACCCATGTTTCATGAGTAGTGATTCAACACGAATCCATCTCTCATGAGAATAAATGGAACACTTAGCACTCATTGGATCTAGGTGATGCTCATAGGGGTGAAGCATCGGGACTTCCCGGGAGGTCACCCATCCTTTACTATTCCAGCCTGAGGGCGCTTAACTATAGAGTTTCCTCCATGGTTAAACCCAAAGCTTGCAACCCCATTTGCAAAACCTTCACCAAGTGTTGTGCCTTATGAACCATTCATTAGAGAGCCCCTTAAGCTCATCAATTGATAAGTAGGAGATAATTTCCACAGCAAGTCAAATTGTGATATTGCTATCGGTATTTAATTGTGTGATTTTCGAGTCAAACTCATTGACCCATGTTTCATGAGTAGTGATTCAACACAAATCCATCTCTCATGAGAATAAATGGAACACTTTGCACTCATTGGATCTAGGTGATGCTCACAGAGGTGAAGCATCGGGTCTTCCAGGGAGGTCACCCATCCCAGTACTACTCCAGCCTAAGGTCACAATTTGACTTGTTGTGGAAATTATCTCCTACTTATCAATGATGTATCTCCTCCCTTGGGTGCTGATTTTGGGCGGAGAAAGATTTTCTCGTCTTAGTAAAATGTCAATGTTTGCATGGTCTTTCCGTCTTAGGACATTCTTGGAAAGGATCAAGGACTTTCTCAGACTTAGTGCAATTTGGACCAACTTCCTTAACTATTCATTCCTCCAGATTTAGAATTGGATACCTTTTGCTTATTCCTCTATCAGTGTTCATTAGTTGCCAAAAATATACCTGCCAAAAATAGACTTACTAAAAATAGTAAGTTTGTTTAAACACAAAATTAGATCAAACTGGGACATAGTGAAACTTACAAAAATTGACTCGCTAAAAATAGACATTGCTAAAAATATCAAGTTCTTCCAAAATTGCATCTCTTATCATTGTTGTGTCTTGCATGGTGATTAAGAACACTTGGTGTTATTGCATGGTTTCTACTTCCAATAGTTAAAGTTAAATTCCATTGAAGTTGTTAAAGTAGATTTTATTTCAAGAAAGTTGTTAAGCAAGAGTAAGAATAGATGGATAGTTATATGGTGATATTAGTGGACGTTTGATAGGGATCCATAAACTAGGCCATTGGCATCCTAGCAGCTTGTTAGGAAGCCTTGAGTGGTAATATAGTCTTTTTTTCTCTTGAATCATTGCATCTATAGAGGTAGCGCCGCTGGCAAGCTTTCATCAGATTTGATCCCCATCCATCTACTAATCTTTCCATTCATAGGAGTAGAAGTATGTTGTGAGGTTTTCACACCATCGCCCCAATATTTTTGGGGACCCCCTTTTTCGGGCAAGCCTTGGCAATTTTTACGGACGTTGGGGGAATTTTTCGGTTGCCTTGGCAAAATTTAGAGTTGTCTAGAGGTTTTTGAATTGGCGATTTTAGAATTGGCGATTTTACACCTTGGACGCCTTCGGGCCAGGAGGGGGTCTGGTTTGTTTTCACGTGGTGCGAAACTATATTTTCTAGAGCATGTAATTTCGCCCTTAGGCCTAACAGGTTTCAAAAACAACATTATTTTTTTCATGGTTAAAGCGATACCTGGCAGGATCAAATTGCAAATTTTGGACTTAGACGGATTTTGAAAATTTGATTTAATTGAACAACCTTGAACATTTTCAAAATGAATTTTAGATTTAGTCGTTTTGGAAAATCTTGAAATTTTTCAGTGAAAAGAAATTTTGATAGTGAAATTGAATTTAGAGTTTGGATTTCGATTGCCAAGAAAAGGATTTATTTTGTTCAAAAAATTTAGATTGTATTGCAAAATTGAAATTGGATTAAATTGCAAAATTTCATTAATTTGGTTGAAATTTTGCCTAGAGGATTTTAGAAATGTTAAAGGAAATTGGTAATTTGGAATTGAAAATTGATTTTTGGCTTGCTAGATTCAATTTTAATGATATTTCAATTGCCAAAATGTTGTTAAATGAAAATTTTGACATCTCCTAGACTTACCTTATTTCTATTTTGCAATTCTGGGTCAGACTTACAATTAAAAGGGTCAATTTTGCTATGGGGCTTAGTTATTTTCATGTTTTATTTAAAATTGGGCCATCTTGGGGGTTTAACTTATGTTTTTGTTTCCCTCCAGGAAGGTCGGCCCACTCTGGAGGTCAATAGGAGGATATAGGAAGGGGCTTCCCCCCTCTTATTTCCTCATTCCATTTCCACTCCTCTTGCTTGGTTTCGAGGAATTTCTTCTAGCTGGGAAAATTTCTCCTTTAGCAACGATTTTGGCTTGAGGATTTCCATTTTTGGGCAGCGAATTTCTTCCTAGAGGCTGGGCAATTTCTACCCTAAAGGAAATTTTGTGGGTGAAGATCTGATTTTAGGGAAGATTGGACGATTTTGGAGGTCTAATTTTCCTCCTAGGGCAGCAAATTTTTTTTTCTTCAGCTGGGCCGATTTTGTTTGGTGGAGAGACAAGGTGCTTTGAGGTCTGATTTTTGCATGTGTAGGTGAATTTAGATGGACAAAATTTTGATTTGGATTAGACTTTTCTGCCCTAGGGCATCAATTTTCCTTCTAGTTGGGCGATTTTGGCAAGGAGGTCGAAATTTGGTGAAAGGAGCAGATTTTTGCAAGTAGTCCATTTGCTAAGGCATCACATTTTGGAGGAAGACTGAAATTTCTGAGATCAGATCTGAATTTGAAGAGGCTCGATTGTTGGTAGAAGGTAGATTTAAAGTAAAATTTTTGTTTATCTTTAGAAGTGAAGATCGGTTTTAAAGGCGGATTTTATTCCTTGTTCTTGGTTGGTTCGTTTCCCTTATCTTTTTCTTGCACTATTCATCCACCACTTCATCATCTCCATTGATAGGCTGAAGTTGGGAGATATAAGTGTAGATTTCATGATAGGACATTTGGAGAGGCAGAAATAAGCTAGACTACCCTAGGATTGAAGTTGGGAGATATAATTGTAGTCCATCCTAAGGTAACGAAGAGGCAAAAATAAGTGGTAGTCCCACCCCTAGACTGAAGAGGCGATTATAAGTGTAGAGATAGGATTGGAAATAAGTTAGATTCCATCCATAGAAAGAAGTTGGGAGATTTATAAGTGTAGTCCATATCATTTAGAGCAAAGAGGCAGAAATAATCGTTTAGGATGGTGGATGTTAGTACAAGCAAGAACCCAAAGGGAATGAATACCAAAAAAGACAAGGAAGACATGATACTTAAGACTAGTTTCTTCTCGAAAATGAGGCGAATAAGTGACACCAATATCAGCACCGTGAACATGGTACAATTGAGGGATAGATTGAAGGAAGGACAATCCCCCATGGTGAAGAAGATCTACAAGAGCGGAATTGTACACCTAGCGGCTTTCCCTTCTACCTTGCCTTGTCCGGAATTGGTAATGGAGTGTGCATCCCGGTTTGATATTGTGACCAATTCCATTGTTTTTGATGAAGGGAAGAGAGTGTTGGCTAACATCAATAGACAAGTGGTTGAGAAGTATTCAATATTCCCTAGCATAAAGGCATGACAGTGGTAATGATGGATCAAATAGCTAAGTTCTTTTAGGATAATCAGGATGCCTACTTCATTCATCTAAAGCAGAATTGGTTACACGAAGGCAAGAAGGAAGTTACCAAGTTGTCAAAGCTCATCAAGTCAGATTTCAAATCAGAGTATGGTGACCTTATTGTACTTCTTAGCCGAATCATGGGCATGGCTCAAGGTATGCAATTCGAGAACTGGATGTACTATTTTATTGATGAAATTGAAAATGGAAGGAGAAAGCTTGATTGGGCTAGAATTATAAGTGAAAATTTAGAGTTGCAACTAAAAACAATACAAATTCAAAGGCAATTCTACATGGGGTCTTACCTTTTCTATTTGATTGGGAGACTATATGAACATCTTGGACTGAAGGCCTTAGGAGTGATTGACAATGGGTCGGGGCAATGTTTGGTGCATGAGTGCTATCCATAGCTTCATTTGCACCACAACAAAGATTATAAGATGTTTTATGACGCCTTTGCCATGACAAGAAACTTCCAAGGTACCCACCCGACATAATAGTTTTGATGGAGTTGGCCAGGCAACTTGAGCATTATGACAAGATGACGAAACTTAAAGGCGAGACAGGGATTACCTTCTCATTTGGAATAGGCAATGATACTTGCCCCAATTCTGTCACCTTTGCAATTGTGGAGGAGTTAGAACGATATCATCTAGGATAGTATAGAGCAAGACAGGGATTCAATCCTAATGGTCTTATCAAGGCATCTCACGAAAACACATTCAAACATGTTCCCACTATAGAAGATTTTTGGGCCAATACATAGGATGACTTTCATGTGAGGAAGCTAGCTTTCTCAAGGTTGTCAGTGGGCATGATGAGGGCAATTAGATGGAGAGGCCTTGATATTCCTGAACAGCCAGAAGATGATGAAAATGTGTTGAGAGAAGATTACGATACAGTGGATGGAATAGAGTTGGGTCCAGTGGATTGGGATGATCATCATGATCCTTCCTTAGAGACAGTTACAAGGACAATTGGTCTACACACTGAGTCATGATACAATGAAAAGGTAAGGCAATTACAAAGTCAAAAGGTACGCCTTACTTATGAGAAGATGAAACTAGAGAAAGAAGGTCCAGTTGAGTCAGTCGAACAAAAAGGTGGGGGCAGTAGCCAGCGACAAAGAGTAGTTAAGAGAAAGAAGAGAAATTTGGAGGTTGAGAAAAGTAAAGAACATCAGGAGCCTCCAACAAAGATATAGAATGCAACACGGTCAAGGGAGAGCATAATTGAGGCTAGGAGCCAAAAGGTTAATACAAGTGGACAAAGGGTCACGGTAGAGCTGAGCTTTGATTCAGAATCAAGTGGTTACAGTAACAGTACCGAATACTCTCGTCTTTCGGAGAACCAACATGGAGATGATATGACAGTCACTAGTGAAGAAGAGGATAGGCCAATTGATATTGAGGAAGTAAGCTAGGTGCCTGAGGCAGTTGGTGATGCTTTACTAGTTGAACCAAATCCAAATTTGGGGAGATGCACTTCACAACTATGGTTAAGGCAAATGCTTATGCCAAGGGGCGAGGTGGTGACTGTCCGAACAGTCGAAGGTATTCAAGGGTTAGTGGAAAAGGAAGATAGTGAAAAATAAAAACAAATTGCAAAAATGGTGGCAAAGGTAAGCAGGAGTGATGATGAGGGTCACCAAAAAGTTTAGATTGCTATACCAAAGGTTAGCAAGGCAGTGGATGAGATTGTAGCCAGGAGTATGAGATAGTAGAGTATAACTTGGGAAGAATCACAGATGACATGGAGTGAGGAGATCCAAGAAGGCATGATTTCAATTAGAGAAAGGTTGAGGAATGCAAACAAGAGGATTGTAAAGCTGGAAGCCGAAAACAAGTATTGGAGAGATTGCCAGCCTATCCAACAGTTGCATTAGGAAGCCCTTCTGCAAGACAACGGGAGCAACATAGAAGAGATATCGGCTCAGCTGCACAAAATCAAAGATTGGATCAGTGATATAATTCAAGATGGGCGAAATTTCTTGCCTTCCTTTATCTCGATATTTAGGTCATTGGTGGCTATTAGAGACAAATTCAAAACATTTGAAGGGGAGTGGAAGGATTTCCTTCCAGTCAAGGACTTAGCCATTCCCAGGCTACGGACAGTTATTGGGCTACTAGAGAGATATTTGGAGAGAACCAAGCTGGTGGATGGAGGAAAGAGTACGGTGGAGTCTTGGTATGTTGCCTTGAGTCTTGATCATCAGATCGAGGATACTTGAAGATATACAAAATGAGATTGCACAACACAGCCCAAGCGTTGACACTTCCATTTCAATCATGATTAATGATGTTGAGGTTGCACTTGATTTTGAAGATATCAAAGAGGAGAACGTTAATGAGATAGAGTTTGGATCAAGATTGGATGAGTTGGAGAAGGTTACCATCAAGAAGAATCATTTGGGCACTCTTGCCTCCCTCAATGCCTTTATTTGATATGTGAAAGAATATGAGAAGGATCACGAGAAGACACTGCAAGCAGTGAGCAACATGATGAATTCAATTGAGCTCAAGAGGAAGCACACGCCTTGCCCTGTCATGAAGGAAGTCAACAACAGGCTAGCCAAGTTCATTGCCTTGGCTAAGAAGATGAAAGAAAATGGTAGAATTATATTAGAAGATCATTTGACATAAGCCCAAGTGGCAAATTCTCCTTTCTTCTCGGGTAGGAGTGTCTGATTCTGATTGGCTACCATTTTGGTGCCTTCTCATTGGCTGCCACTTTTCCTTTTTTTCTTGGTCCATTGATGAGGTGGCATCTTCTCATTGGCCGATGGGGTGGCAACCCTAGTTAGGGTTTTTGGGATTTGAACTGGATCATTAATTTTGCCTCTTAATCTCTACCGTTGGTTGTGTTTTTTGGCCCCTATATAAGGCCATTTGCCCTCATTTGTAAACGGTTGAAGAAAATTGTTTCTTATGTAATACCAAAATTGCTTCTCTTATCATTCTGTGTCTTGCATGGTGAATAAGAACACTTGGTGTTATTGCATGATTTCTACTTCCAATATTTAAAGTTAAATTCCATTGAAGTTGTTAAAGTAGATTTTATTTCAAGAAAGTTGTTAAGCAAGAGTAAGAATAGATGGATAGTTGTATGGTGATATTAGTGGACGATTGATAGGGATCCATAAACTTGGCCACTTGCATCCTAGTGGCTTGTTAGGAAGCCTTGCGTGGTAATATAGTCTTTTTCCCCTTGAATCATTGCATCTATGGAGGTAGCGCTACTGGCAAACTTTCATCAGATTTGATCCCTGTCCATCTGCTAATCTTTCCATTCATAGGAGTAGAAGTAAAGCAGCAAGTAGTTCAGTAGTTGAAGTTTTTTTTTGAAGAGCACAATTGGAAGTGAGATAAATTGGACAAGTAAATTGAGAAAGTCAAGTCAATATATGTTGCAAAGCTAGATTTCATCACCATCACAACAAAAATTCGACATCCTTGAAAGAACAACATAAGTCGGCCTACGTGATTAACCAACAAATCACATTAATATAACTGAGTCAGTATCCACAAGTGTAAGGAACCTTTGAATTTTCTCATGTTCTTCATGAGTATTTACTTTTCAAGAGAGGGTTTATTAGATCATGTTTGGTGTAGACTTATCAAAAGTATTTGATATGAATTCTGATATATATAAATGTCTGGTGTCTTTCTGTGATAAACTTAATATAATTATTGTAAACTGTAATAACCTTACGTCAGACCAGTATTGCCAAATTGTTATTGATATGATCTGCAAAATGAAAATTATATATATATATGTTGAAACATGACATAATAGAGTCATGACTCTATACGTCCATGTCTCAACACATACCGATTCATTAACTAACACAAAATGATGTGTTAAGATCACTCACGGATTAGACATAGTAATTATGAAGCATCTTGATATCAATGATCGCATAGAAGGTGAAGCCACCTGATAACAATTGGAGATGGCGCTTCAGAATAACTAGCGGTTAGCCGATATAAACATAATTGGTAGAACAATAAAAAAGTCTTAGTAACACTACCACCCAACTATTAATGTTTAGAAATATAAACATAATTTAAGTACTGCATTATATATATATATATATATATATATATATATATATATATATATATTACTAGTCTTAATGCAGACGTTTCACTACTCAACTGCTAACTTTCTTAACACTCCCTCTTTAGTAATGAGGGATTGAAACTTCTGTATACAATTGAGTAAACTTGATTATATTTGATGTATTTTCATGATGTCTGGACAAAATCCAGCCTATAACCATGATGGATATCTATGTGTCCGGCAGAGTCTGACACATAACAATGTCACCAATAATTTTCATGATGTTTGGACAAGATCCGACCTATACTCAAGATGGATATCAATGTGTTCGGCAGAATCCAACATATAACAATGACACCAATAATTTTCATGATGTCCGGACAAGATCCGGCCTATAATCATGATGGATATCAATGTGTCCGGTAGAATCCGACATATAACAATGACACCAATAATTTTCATGATGTCCGGACAAGATCTGACCTATAATCATGATGGATATCAACGTGTCCAGCAGAATCCAACATATAACAATGACACCAATAACCTTCAATACTTCTGGTATTAAAGGTTGGTCATCTTTCGATATGATTGTCACCTTATAATGGAGACCTTTAATAAAGAATATGAAAGATCGCCACCTTTCATTTAACAAGTTTGTAAACAATAATTTAATATAATATTCATGAATAAAATTTACAAAAATGTAATTACATATTTGTCATACCAAGTTTAGATCTAAAATACTCTATTTTCACTCTTGCAAGAGGTTTAGTGAAAATGTTAGCATTTTGATCATTTGTGTTAACATAAATCAGCTTGATCACATTCTTGTCAACCATGTCTCTGATGTAGTGGTAAGGAGTCTCAATGTGCTTTGATCGATTGTGGAACACTGAATTTGCTGAAAGTTTGATGCAACTCTGATTGTCACAATGGATCACAGTGGAATCTAACTTCTTCCCAAATAATCCAAATAATAGCTTCCTTTACCAAATTGCTTCACGTGCTCTCATGGAGGTTGCCATGTATTCTGCTTTAGTAGAACTCAAGGCAATTGTAGGTTGTTTTCTATTGAACCATGACACCATTGCTAATCCGAGACTGAAGCAACATCCGGTGGTACTCTTTCGATTTAAGGAACAACCTGCGCAATCAGAATTTGTGTAGCCTTCAAGTTTGATTTCAACATTTCTGTACTTTAGTCCAAGACCAATAGTGCCACGTAGATATCTCAAAACATGTTTAGCTGCGATCAGATTTTCTTAGGTTCACACATAAAGTGACTCAATACATTTGTAGCATAGCAGATGTTAGGTCTGGTGTTAACCAAAAAAATGAGAGATCCAATAATTTGTTTGTAGAGGGTAGGATCAATAGATTCTGAATGTGTTGCTTCCACTTTTAGCTTGTGTAGATTAGTTTCCATTGGAATTGCAAGTGGCTTGCTTTCCATCATCCCAAATTATTCAAAATATCTTGAGTATATTTTCCTTGATTTAAGAATATGTAATCTTCCTTTTGACATACCTTTAGACCCAAAAATAATGTAGGAAACCTAGGTCTTTCATGTCAAATTCAATAGCAAGGTCTTGTTTGCATTTAGCAATCAGATGATCTTTACTTGTTATTAAGAGATCATCAACATAAAGAACCAATATAATCATATCTCCATTAGATATCTTGAAATAGATTTTAGGATCAGCTTCATTTTTAGAGTGTCCTAATTTGATGAGATAACTATCAATTCTTTCATACCAAGCTCGAAGGGCTTGTTTCAGGCCACACAATGCTTTCTTTAATTTACATACATAGAGATTTTCATTTTTTATCACGAAACCTTCAGGTTGTTCAATATAAACTTCTTCATATCTGACTCCATTTAAGAATGCAGTTTTCACATCCATTTGATGCACCTTCCATCATTTTGCTACTGCTAAGGCAAGAATTGTCCTAACAGAAGTAAAACGAGCAACTGGGGCAAAAGTTTCTTCATAATCAATACCTGCTTTCTGTGAAAAACTTCGGGCAACAAACCTTGCTTTATGTTTGTCAATGCTTCCATCTGCAGCATATTTGATTTTATATAACCATTTAGAAGAAAAAATAGATTTGGCTTTAGGTCTAGGTACAATGTCCGAGGCATCATTTTGAAGTATTGATTGATATTCTTCAACCATAGCATCTTTCCATGCTTGACAAGTTAGAGCTTCTTCAACAGATGTAGGTTCAGATTTGGTGAGCTCAGTTACTAGTGCAGTATAACATGATTTGTTTCTGATTTTCTTGACTTAGTGATTTCATTTGGTTCAATATTATTTTCTTCAATCATTTTTCTTGCCCACAATGGTCTCTTTGTTTACCGTACTGGGGTAAATGAATTAATGCACACAGACAATGAACAAGAACAACAGAACTCCTTGTATTATTCGCATATGCCAAAGACATTACATTATGCTTCTGATGATGATTGCAATGATCCCGAAGGGTGGATATATACCTTCCGAAGAACCTTCCCAAAGGGGTCTGTCGGCTACATGACAATTACCGAAGGGTCCGTCGGCTACATAACAAGAACCTTCCCGAAGGGACCCGTTGGCTACATAACAATAACCTTGCTGAAGGGACCCGTCAGCTACACAATATCTACCTACGACACTTTTTGTTATTTAAGATGTTTCTATTTTCTGCATCTAGTATTGAACTTGTTTCTTCTGATATATTCTCCCTTTGAATTTCAGATTGTGGATTTTCATTTAAGTCTATTGAACTCGTTTGTTTTGATATATTCTCCCTCTGAATCTCATCATTAGTGCTTATGGATAGTTTTAGAGTAGTGTATTCCTCAAATATGACATCTCTGCTTACTTCTACTGGTCTTTGTCCAGGAACATAGACTTTGTATCCTTTTGAGTTTTCACTATACCCAACAAATATTCCTTTCTTTCCTGAAGGTTCTAACTTAGTTCTTCTTTCTTTAGGTATATGTATATACACAGGACAACCAAATATCCTGAGATGACTTAAGTTAGGTTTATTCCCGGTGAAGACTTCTTCAAGTGTTGTATTTTCTATGATAGAGTGTGGACATTTGTTTTGAATGTATGCGACAGTACTAGTAGCTTCTGCCCAGAATGAAAAATGTAGGTTTTGATCATGAAGCATAGCTTTAGTTACCTTAACAATAGTTCTATTTTTTCTTTCTGGTACACCATTATGTTGAGGATTATAAGGTATTGTATACTTCATCTTAATCCCAACAGATGTACAAAAAGCTTCGAAATTCTTAGAAGTATATTCTCCCCCATTGCTAGATCTTAGAGTCTTAATTTTCTTTGACACTTGATTTTCTACCAATACTTTGAATTCTTTGAACTTTGATAACACTTCATTTGTTTCCTTAACTTCTAGAAAGAAAATCCAAGTCTTCCTAGAGTACTCATTGATGAAGATTATGTAGTAGGAGTAACCTCCTAGGGAGAGAGTTGGAATGGGCCCACATAGATCAGAGTGAATTAGCTCCAGAATTGATTTAGACTTGTGTTCACTAGTAGAGAAAGGTTTTTTAATGTTCTTTCGTAGAGCACAACCTTTACATATACTTGTATGGGTAGAATTTAAGTTTGGGATTCCAGAGGTGATTTTGCCTATCTTAGGTAGTGAACTGAAACCAATATGTGCAAATTCTCCTATGCCAGATTTCAGTAGAATTTGTTATTTCATGATTAAGAGCTTGGTTTTGAATATTACATAGTTTATATAAGGTCCCATCTCTAGTCCCGATAGTGATAGCATTTTTCAGACTTGTGTTTTTAGGCCAGCACAAGACTTTGTCTTTGTTGAAAGTAATTTGAAAACCTTCATCCGTTAATCTAGAGATTGAGATTAGATTTCTTTTAATCCCAGGTACAAATAGAACATCTTTCAACTTTAGTGTAAGTCCAGTCCTTAATTAATAGAGCAGGTCCCAATGCCTCTGACTGGGTGAGTGGAGTTGTCTCTAATAGTAACTCCTTCAAATCTGTAATTTTTAAGTGTTTCAAATTTGTCTCTGAATCCTATTATATGTCAAGAAGCGCCACTATCTATTATCCACACATTTTCGTTAGAGTTTATCTCACTTGACAAAGCAGAGTAGAAAACTAGACTTTCATCTTTCTTACTTTCGGCTAATGATGGTAAGATTCTTTCCCTTTCAGGGCATTTGCTGAATATATGTCCGAATTTCTCACATTTAAAGCATTTAACTTTAGAGTGGTTAGTATTGTTGACCTTGTTATGCTTTTTCTTATAGTCATGTTTCTTTTCTTTAAATTTCCTTTTCTTTCCTTGATGATTAGGAGCTGAGAAAAGAGCTTGATTTTCACCCTCTTGATTTGATACAATACCTTTGGAAATTAATCTAGACTCTTCTGATGTACAATCAGTTTTTAGTTGATCAAATGAAGGGATTAAAGGTCTATTGACAACTTGAATAAATGCTTCCCATGATAATGGTAATCCTCTGAGTGCTAATATAGAGAGTTCTTGATCTTCTACTTTGTTTCCAATGGAATTTAAGTGATTCTTAATTTCAGAGATCCTTCCAAAATTAGATGAGATTGATTCTCCCTTATTCATTTTAGTATTCATTAATTGATTCTTTAGAGTGATCAATCTGCTTGAGTTGTTTATTTCAAATGCATTTTTTATTGTAGTGAATACTTCAAAGGCTTTCTTCAGATTTGAAATGGAAGGAAGAATGTGATTCTTTACGGAGTCTATTATAATTTTCTTGGCTTTATTATTTCGCCTTTCCCAAGTGATTTTTCCAATTTCATCTTCAGGAATTGGATTATCAGATTCAATGAATGATTCTAGTCCTAGTTCTTCAAGAATTGTGGTAATCCGGATTTTCCATGAAAAGAAATTTACAGGACCTTCGAGTCTATCTTCTACTCTCACATTATTTGACATATTTGTAGTACTTTTGATAGTCTCTCTACCAAGTAGGCTCTGATACCATGTAAAGTTTATTAGATCGTGTTTGGTGTAGACTTATCAAAAGTATTTGATATGAATTCTGATATATATAAATGATTGGTGTCTTCCTGTGATAAACTTAATACAATTACTGTAAATTGTGCTAACCTATGTGAGACCAGTATTGCCAAATTGTTATTGATATGATCTGCAAAATGAAAATTATATATATATATATATATATATATATATATGTTGAAACATGACGTAATAGAGTCATGACTCTACGTTCATGTCTCAACATATACCGATTCATTAACTAACACAAAATGATGTGTTGAGATCACTCACGGATTAGACATAGTAATTATGAAGCATCCCGGTATCAATGATCGCATAGAAGGTGAAGCCACCTGATAACAATTGGAGATGGCACTTCAGAATAACTAGCGGTGAGCCGATATAAACATAATCTGTAAAACAATAAAATTGTCTTAGTAGCACTACCACCCGACTGTTAATGTTTAGAAATATAAACAGAATTCAACTACTGAATTATTATTATTAGTACACACATATATATATATATATATATATATATATATTACTAGTCTTAATGCAGATGTTTCACTACTCAACTGCTAACTTTCTTAACACCATCACCTAATCTTTCCATTCATATGAGTAGAAGTAAAGCAGCAAGTAGTTCAGTAGTTGGAGTTTTTCTTGAAGAGCAAAGTTGGAAGTGAGATAAATTGGACAAGTAAATTGAGAAAGTCAAGTCAATATATGTTGCAAAGCTAGATTTCATCACCATCACAACAAAAGTTCGACATCCTTGAAAGAACAACATAAGCCGGCCTACGTGATTAACCTGCAAATCACATTAATATAACTGAGTTAGTAACCACAAGTGTAAGGAACCTTGGATTTTTCTCATGTTCTTCATGAGTATTTACTTTTCAAGAGAGGGTTGAATGTTTGGTATTTAAAGTATTCAATTGCTATATGTTATGTAGTGGTATAAAATTGACATCAACAAATACCTTCTGCTTATTCCTCTGTCAGTGTTCATTAGTTGCCAAAAATATACCTGCCAAAAATAGGCTTACTAAAAATAGTAAGTTTGTTTAAACACAAAATTAGATCAAACTGGGACATACTGAAACTTGCAAAAATTGACTTGCTCTAAAAATATCAAGTTCTTCCAAACTCAAATTTAGGCCAATCAGGGATACAATGTAAGTTTCAAAAAATAGAGATTTCCAAAACTAGGAAGTTTATTGAAACACTCAAAATTTCAGCTGCAATCCCTTTGAGACATAAATTTCCTTTTCAAACTTGGATGAATTCCACTAACTCTCACAAAACTCACCTGTTTAGAACTGAAGGCAGATAACATTAAAATCCAGACTTAGCTGTTAATACTACAAATCATCAATGTTTGTTCAAAATAGAACTATGGAAACTAAACCAAAAATACTAAGGACACAAAAATAAACAACCAAGTGGGCAAAAATGGGGGGCGTCCCCATTTGCAATGGGGTGATGTGTGAAACAGTCAGAACACACCAACTACAAATATTAAGTATAGATAAAACTAATAAAGCAATGCAATCGAAACAACTTGTTGATTAACTAAGTTGGACTGAAGTAAATGTAAGTAGAATAGAACTATTTACTCTAACACCAAATAAATGAAGAATTCTATGTGGTACATTTTGGAGATACGGATGTGGTTTTGGGTATTCAATGGTTAGGTAGATTCTATCAAGATTTTCAAAATATCAAACAATGTTTCCAACATAATGGTAAGGAAGTAATTGTACTAGGTCTATCAAACGAGCCTTCTAAGGTTGCATCATCCTGAAGGAGAGAATAATTATTGAAGGTGGTCTAAAAAGATTTAGAAGAAAAGCATCACATTTAAGGTCATGCTTGTGTGTCATGATTCTAATTTTTATCTTAATATGTGGAATGCACGCTCGAACAAGTATCCATGACATTGTGTGAACATAGGGCCAATCAAATCAGCTTTTTGCGAATACAATTGATGCCAGGCATTTACAAGATGATCTTGTTCCTTCTTAGGGAGAAACAGAAGAAATTCAACTTGGAATTATTATTGGAGTACCTCACTTCTGAAGTAAAGACAGAGGTATAACTTTGTATCAAATTTTCAACTTCTTTTTCTGTAAAGTTAGAAGCTACAAACTCTAAAACCATTTTGTGAATCATCTTACTTGTTCTCTTCCTGATCTTTGCTTGAAGACGAGATCTGGGGAAGGGGAGACTGTCATGTCCTGCCAAACAAAAGAAGATCGCAGTATCAAGAAAGGTAGATCGCGGACAACTGCATATAATTCACTCTAGCAATAAAATAGAAGGAATGATAAGGCCGACTTAGGAAAAAAAGGATAGCAACTAAATAAAGAGGCCAACCAGAATTAGAAGAACTAAAATACCAAGAAAAAACGCTGACTAAGATTAATTAGTGGTGGTTATTATTAAATAAAATGGTTTATAGAAAGGCAGCGTTCAATTATGGAGTATGACTCCTTGCAAGGAGACAATAAGGAAGAGGTGCGACCCTTCCTATGAAGAGAAATAAATAGAAATTGGTTTTTGTTGGAGGAGGGGTAGAAGAAGGAATAGTTCAGATTATATAAATCAGAACAGAAACTAAGGAATTAAAGGAATAAGAAAAAAAAATTCAGATCCTCAGTTTATAGCAGCGACTTAAGAAAATAAATTCAGAACAGCAGGAACAAATGAATTAACAATCAATCAAGCATCTATCTATAATTCAAATCATCAATTCAGGGCAGAACTCTAGAAATATACTCAGTGCTAGCAGTACATATAATTTCAGAAATCCATTCAAGAATTAGTCCTCAGAACACTAAAAATTATTCAAGGAATTGGTTGTCAATCCATCAAGAACTATTATTTACAAACACTCTAGCAAATATCCCTAGTCATCAATTTTGAATTCTAGTTAGACTTGTGAATAGGGCAGGGCATGAGCTTAGGGAGTTGGCTACAGTTTGAAAGAACAGGGACATTTCCTACCCTTTTGGCAAGTTAGGATGGGGTCCTTGCTATTGCCACCAAATGGGGTTTGGGCCCATAGGGTGAGTTAATATTTGGAGGTATGAGGTCTTTTTCTTTCCTTTGGCAAGCTAGGGACAGGGTCCTTGGTTTCGTCACTGTGCATTCCAGTTGGGGTCTTTTAGCTTAGCAGACTTGCAAGATATTTAGGGGGAGTTCACAATTTGATCAACTTAGGTATTGTGGAATGTAGGAACCCCTGTGGTTCTAACTTTGACAAATACTGGATTTGTTTCAATTTTGGATGTTTGACATTTTATCAAACACTTCGTATGAAACCTTTTATCTTGCTGTCTTTTATTTTCAGATTTGTTTTTGCTTGCTTGGAATGGTTTCAAGTGAAGTTTAAATTCTTGCAAATGATTACTAAGGTATATAGGCAAAGAGCTAAAATGCAAATGCAATCCTTTTTGTCTTTTTGAATGCATACATATGATATTTTACATATAAAATGTGCACCTACAGCCAATGGACATTTTGTCATACAGTCGGCTTAAAAACTAATATGCTGATTATGAACAATACAGATATGAACATTTACATCAAACATTTGGCTTGTAACATGCCTTCCTACATGATGTGCCAACATTAGCAATTAAAATTTCTTGAATGCAGATCAGAACCCAGCAATTAACATTAACATGAACTCTTAGCAAATGCATTGAACCTAGAATAATATCGTAGGTATAATGGAGTCCAAAGATGAAGTGCAGCTCTCAGAATTTGACTACAACCTTGCACCAATGTATGCAAACATGGAACCTTACTTGTCTCACGTGGCTTCTATGTGACTTGCAGCTGCCTTATTTGTCTCATACACAAGCTTTAATGGGTGGGAAAAATAGTAATGCTGACAGGTTTCTATGCTTGCTATCAATCAGTGAAAAAAATCTATGAATCCAAACCTTCACTTCACCACCAACTAGCTCAATCATGGCTTCTGTATAAAGCCATCACTGGTTGCACAACTCATTGGAATATTGCACCAACTCAAAGGGCTGCAATTTGTGGAAAATTTACAATTTCTCAAGCTGTAGTTCTGAAACCCTTGTTTCAATCTCCTCTACAATAAACTAAGTTATCAAATGCACAATAGAATAATTCCACCCCTACCTTTGAAGTTATTTATAAATCCCAAATGCCAGAATTGAGCCTGAAGCTTTGAGCTTCACTCCATATAAGTTATTGTATGGGCTTTTGTTGCAAGTTTGAAATATAATACTTTATTATACTTTTCTCCATTTGATGCACAACAAAATAATATAAAGTCTTTTAATAATCACTTATATCTCCCTTTAAATTGACACTACACATTATTAGTTCCTGCCTTGCCTTTGGCAGGAAACTAATGGAATCATGAGGTTCCATATTAGTTACATAATCTAAAAATTTCAAGATATACTAATGTTTGCAAAAGCTATATTAATTTGCATGTTTTTTTGGAATTGAAAATACAATCTTTAAAAAATTTTATTGGCTCATGATGAAAAAGGCAATGAAAAAATTCAATTTTCTTCAACAAAAATACAAATATATTTTCTAACACCTCTATTAATGAATGCATTAATTGCAACTTTATCTTTTCCACATTTGTGACAAGTGGATAAACTTAAAAAAAACAATCATTTTTATAATACCTCTATTAATTGCAACTTTATCTTTTCAACATAAAAAAAAGACATCTTCCACCTCACAAATATGTCTAATCAATAATAATTATTCCTATTTATTTTCCTTATCAAGTTCAAATATAGACTTCAATGTTTTATATTTCTTATTTTAAATATATTTATTACTAGTTTTATATTGATGCTTATTTTTGTAATTTGTAAAATGTTATTCAGATATAGATATTTTAATCAAATATAGAGTTAAATATATTTCTTATTTTAAGCACATTTATTATCTTCTACTATTTTACAATTTTGCTCAATTTTTTTTATACCATTAATACTACCCCTCAAACTTACTACATATTTTGGTACTTTGATTTAAGTAATCAACAATTTTTTTAACTAAATATTTCAACTTATAATTGAATTGGTAGAGATGAGTAGTTCATTCATATAATATAATTTTTATTGTTATTTATATATTTTTTAAAATAATAAAATTATTAATATTTTTCAAATTCTCTTAAGCTCTCTCTGTTATTCTACCTTTACTTGTCCTTATAATAACATATCATTCTCTCTTTTAGCTCTCTCTTCGTATAACATTATATCCCATGGGTCATAGGCATCCTTGATATCAACACTAGCTTAGTTGTATATATACAAAAAAATGTTATGAACGTTTCCATTTTAAAGACACTTCAACATTTTCCATTAGTTCCTCACTAAACACAAAAAACTAATCTTGAGCCATAAGTTTCCATTAGTAAAACACAGAGGCGTTGACAAGATAGAGATCATTGCAAAAGCTATGTCAGTCAACCATAAAAACATGAAGGTAGGAACTTTGGTGCATACCCCCCTTGTTTGTCATATGCACTTTATAATTTGACTTCATATTCATTAAATAATCCTCTTTAAATAATTTATTCATTTTATTAATAATTAAAATGTTATAACTCTAAGATACTCATTATTTCTCGATTCTGACTGAACCTAGGAGTTGACCATTTTATTCATTATCTATCCAACTGCCTTACTAAAAATAGTATGGGTCCCTCTCTAACATCCACTGACTTACTATATATAATAAGTCCCTGAAACTGAGCCAAGTGACAAATGAGTTAATCACTATGCATACCATGAGTCTGTGTACCCCAGCTAGATAAAAACTCCTCAACAAAGTCTTACTATAAATAGTAGGACTTTCAATAACTGCCCCAACCAATGATATTGAACCTCAACACTGTCCCCAAGCTGTCCATATGCCCTGCTAAATATAGAAATCTTGAGTTTCTTGAAATAGACACTTACTATAATAGTAAATGTGTTAAACTGATCCAAACAAAGAGCAACCTGAAGATCCTTGACCTCTGGAGTGGGAATTTGCCTCTGGCTAGACCAACTGAGATCCTTTGAACAACTTTATTAGCCTATAAGGGCTAGGAAATAGGCTAATCCTTTGAAATTTGATGCTCACGAAATTGGGGACATTACATGGAATGATGTATTGACTTGAGAATATATTTATAAATTGCAATCCTTAATAAAACTATTATATCTTGAGACCCTATAGCTCTGGGGCACACAGACAACAGAGGACATCCCCTGTTGTTGAGATTTTTGGGGACATATACCTGAAACTCATGTTCTTGAGGCTTCACAAGTTGGGAAATCTGGCCATCCCTAAGACATCTGTGGTTTTCCTTGATCCTTTTGGGGCTCTGTCCAGAGGTCCTCAATCTTTTTTTGGGTTCAAAATAAAGTATTCTTTTTTGGTAAAATGAAAAGAAATCTATTGCTGAAAATGTCATTTTAAAATCATTATTGCTGCTATACTTGGATCGAGAATATTCAATTTTGAACATTGAATTCAATGCGTTATACAACCATCTAAACCTGAATCCTAAATTCATATATAGTGACACTTGTAAAAACAAATCACTTCCCACCTCACAATTTTCCTAGAGCAAAGAGAATCTCTATTTTTCAATATATATCGGCAAACATAGTTTCTCTCTGTTGTAAAAAAAATTGCTACAGATTACGATAACTAAATGTTGTATGGGGAATACATTATAATATATGCTAAGTTTTTTGTGGATCTCTGATAGATAAAACAATTACAAATATATATTTGTAGAGAGTATCTTACTTGCACAATGCAGAATGACTTTGCTTTACTTTGGCAGTGATCTTAGTAATATGAATTTGATTATCTTCTTCCTTTAGCAGCAACACCATTACTGAAATGCTATGTAACAGAGAATATGCTAATGATAACAAAGAGCAATATATATTATGTTTGTCGCTGACTGCAGGTATTTGATTGCCGTGGGATTGATACTTTCCCTGCGGCAGCAAATTTTCATAAAAACATTGTGGACAGACATGACTCCAAAGAGTCATGTCTCTACGTGGCCCAAAGGCCATGTAGAGACATGCCTCTTCGGAGGCATGTTAATTAATCCAAACAAACAAATAACAAATGTATTATAAGTGTCAATTACAACACAAGGCACAATAGGGAATATTTGCCCGATAAGAAGGCATGATAATATAAGTGCCTAAACACAATGAAGTCTGTCAATAACATGATCTCAGTGATACCGATAACATATATTATAATCCATAGATGTATGCACACGTAGATCCCTGTAATATATAGCATCAACAGTGTTATCAGTATATCAAGTAATTCATGTTTTGCTTCTTCTAACGCTAAACATTAACACTCCCTCTTTAGCTAGGGAGAAGAAAAACATCAATAAGTCAGAATCATCATATAATCAACACAATATGAACAGTACATGGTATATCCAATGATCTCTACTTGTACTTAAGCAATGTCTAGAGATATCCATGATACACATATAATCTCAAGAGTATTAATCTCATGAATATCAACAAATGATATTCATTAATTACTCAAACTAGGTTAAGATATCACATTTGATATCAAGAGTCTTGATCCCCCAGAATATCGATATCCGATATTCATCAAGTGCTCAAAAACAAGGTTTGATATCACATTTGATATCAAGAGTATTGGCCTCCTAGAATATTGACATCCGATATTCACCAAGTACTCCAAAATCATTTAGATATCACATTTGATATCAAGAGTATTGGCCTCCCAGAATATTAATGATATTCACCACTTACTCAAAACATTTTAGATATCACATTTGACATCAAGAGCATTGGCCTCCCAGAATATCAATGATATTCACCACTTACTCAAAACGTTTTAGATATCACATTTGACATCAAGAGCATTGGCCTCCCAGAATATCAATGATATTCACCACTTACTCAAAACGTTTTAGATATCACATTTGACATCAAGAGTATTGGCCTCCTAGAATATCAATGATATTCACCAAGTACTCTAAGAGTAATGGCCTCCCAGAATGCTGAGATACAAGACATTCACCATTTACTCAATTTATTAGATCTCATAATACAAGTTGATTGTAAGATTGTCACCTTACAACAATCTCTGCCAAATACAAGTGATAATCATTTGGAAGTCGTCACCTTCTCATGATACACATAGGGGATAGGCCCAACCATAGTCACATGGTCATGGTCCTCTTGACTGTGACAACTTATTAATCATTAGAGAAACCATCCCAGTATGGTCTACTCCTCTTAATCAATAAGGTTAGGTTTACTGAGGTTAACAAGATATCATCCTCATTCTCCCTCTGAATGATAAATAGGACTCCTCATTTAATTCCCTCTTCCTGTTTTACATTTCAAAACAGAAACATCAAAGCACATAGCTTATATGAGAAGCAAATATTACATATAAAATTATGGTAATTTATTTCATATTCTAAGACTCTATCTGAGAATTATAACAACTAAATTTACTTTTGAGAAGTATTTATTTGCATTACATGAAAATAAGAAAGAACTCCTTCTTGATATTTTACTCATGTTAAGGATACTTAGAAATTTCTTTTAGAATGGTTGTTTCTCTGACTCTATATCATAATCACTGACTTTGGTGAAAGCTGCTTGGTGTTTCAATCTATCAGGACATTTAAAGGCAGAGTGGCTATATTTGTCACATCTAAAACATTGCATCTTAGAGTAATCCAGATGCCTTCTTTTCCTTTTGCAATTTGGTTTATTCTTTTTATCAACATGAGTTGAAAGAGCATGAAGATCGCGTCCAATCGAAGTATCATCTTGTAATAACATACTTTCCTCTTGAATACAATCATCCTTTAGTCGACCGAGTTTGGGAAGTTTGGATCGAGCACATACTCCTTGACGGAAGGTTTTTCATGATGGTGGCAATCCTCTTAGAGCTATCATGGTTAATTCTTTTTAATCATAAACATGACCATTTTTAGAAAGCTGGTTCCTTAGTTCATTTATCCTCATGAAATAGGATGTAACAGTTTCTCCTTTGTTCATCTTAATGTTGGAGAGACTATCTTTCAAATTTAGAATTCTCATTGTATTGTTTATCTCAAACATTTCTTCAAGTGTTTGGAGCATTTCGTGTGCAGTGTCTAGTTCAGAAATAATAGGGAGTAGATGATCTTTAACTCCATCAACAACAATCAACTTCATGGCTCTAGCATTGTCTTTTTCCCACTTATTGAATTTGTCATTTTCTTTTGGTGGATGGTCAGGTTTTTCAATGAATTGTTTAAGATCGTTATCTTTTAAGGTTACCTTCATTTGTAATTTCCATGCTGTATAATTGGAATCGCCTTCTAGTCTATCTTCAACTTTGATACCATTGACCATTTTGATTGGTAAAGATTTTACTCCACAAAATAAATGACTATAAATCTAATCAGGATCTTCCTTCAAGCTGTTTAGGCTTTATAGAAGGAACCTGGCTCTGATACCATGTTAAGTTTTTTGTGGATCTCTGATAGATAAAACAATTACAAATAGATATATGCAGAGAGTATCTTACTTGCACAGTGCAGAATGACTTTGCTTTACTTTGGCAGTGATCTCAGTAATATGAATTTGATTATCTTCTTCCTTTAGCAGCAACAACATTACTGAAATGCTATGTAATAGAGAATATGCTAATGATAACAAAGAGCAATATATATTATGTTTGTCGCTGACTGCAGGTATTTGATTGCCGTGGGATTGATACTTTCCCTGCGGCAGCAAATTTTCATATAAACATTGTGGACAGACATGATCCAAAGAGTCATGTCTCTACGTGGCCCAAAGGCCATGTAGAGACATGCCTCTTCGGAGGCATGTTAATTAATCCAAACAAACAAATAACAAATGTATTATAAGTGTCGATTACAACACAAGGCACAATAGGGAATATTTGCCCGATAAGAAGGCATGATAATATAAGTGCCTAAACACAATGAAGTCTGTCAATAACATGATCTCAGTGATACTGATAACATATATTAAAATTCATGGATGTATGCACACGTAGATCCCTGTAATATATAGCATCAATAGTGTTATCAGTATATCAAGTAATTCATGTTTTGCTTCTTCTAACGCTAAACATTAACAATATATAACAAATTTTCCTAGAAAATATGTGTAGGGTTTCCTCAGGTATGAGCCTTTTCTTACAAGCACATCTCCTGTCCACATTTATGGATTTTTAAGTTTGGTTTATAACAGCATATACTTAATCTTCTTTATTTTAAACTAGCACAGATTGCAACAAACATGGATTTGATGAATTTCACCAGGAAGGTTTTACTTCAATGGTTTTGCACTCACGACGATTGCCATTTTGAGTACTTGGCATTGTTTGTGCTACTTTTTTATGACCCCCTCAAACTCCTCTCTTGTAGCTTCCATGGAGCAACTAAGGTCTCCTTGTCATGCCCAAAATTTCAAGGCAAAAACACAACTAATTTTTTTTTTTGTTACTGAATACTATGTTCCTAACATTCGCATATAAATTTAGGTTACAATGGGTGATGCCCGTATTACAAAATGCTCGAAGAAATAATATATACATGTTTATCCCTCCCTTCTTTTGTATGTCGTAGTTATGTAGGTGCAACATTTGTCCTACGATGTTTGTTAATTCGAGCAATGCATATATTTATTATTATAAGAATATATTATCCATTGGCTAATCAACTATATCCTATTAGATTTGCTAACTTATTAGTTAAATTACAGTATACAACCACTACTAATTGACCAATAATTTCTAACTACTTTATTGACATTCTACACCAACTACATGACACTTTCCCGCTTACTAAATTTCATGTTACTAAATTAGCTAATTACCATTAGCTACTAACCATCTATTAACCCCTATTAGTTGATCATTTATTTTCTAACTTATTTACTTCAATGAACAATCATATTTACCATCTTATTTTATTATTGATAATTAGTTCTAATTTAAAACCACTATATACCAAGTTGTTGAAGATATTTACCTACTCAAATTACTATTCTAGTAGTATTATATCTCATCAACTAATTAATTTCTTCCCACCATATTTATTAACACTTAATTTATTATGCTTAAATTTACCTACTAATTATCTAACTTCTAATAATTAACTATTATTTAATACTAACTCATATTCCTAAACTATCTAATTCCTAAACCCCTAACTACTCCCTTATTCCTAATTCCTAACCATATCCTTTTCTCACTTACCCCCATTCATTCCTTACTACCTCATCCCAAATCTCCCCCCCCCCCCACCTAACTCTCCCATCATCCCAAGCGCTACATTCCATGTGCCCTCCACTATCCAAGTTCTACTCACATGCCTTCTCAATAACTCTAAAACCTATTTCTACGTGCCCACTTTCACTTAGGCCCTATTATCTCTCCCAAGTGCTATACCCTAGGTGTTTCTTACTCACATGCTCCTTTCCCAAAGTGCTCGCTAGCAGTGTGTGGACGATGCTTGGAAAGCGCACAGGGTCGTGGAGGTAGGGTCGAGTCAGGCACTTGTCTTGGCCATGTGTGGTATGAGGGTCATGGGTTTTGGCCATTGTGCGTGGGATGTGATGGGGAGTGGTCACCGACCCAAAGGGGCTGCCACTCCCCATAACTATTGTTTTATATATATTTTAAAATATTACCTCCCATTTATATTGGTCGATAGGAAGGCTTAGTCATAGAGGATATGTTATATGCTTTTTTGTTTGAAGGTGACTGATTTGCCTAAGTCAAGTGATTTTTATGAGTTAGTTTCCATCCTCGAATTATGGAAAGTTTATTACATGTTTTAGTCCATGACTATCATTTTTACCTTATTGTTTTTCTACTTGTAAGATTCCGAGGAATATTCTTCTTGAATATTTTATTGGTCTGTATTAGACAATGGATTTGTCTCCACTTCTCATACAAAATCCAGAGAATTAGATATCCACTTACATGCTTGTTTGCTTATGCATTTTCTTTAGGTTCTATGATTCCTACTTAGTTTATTTTCTCTATTCAAATATTGTGACAAGAATCTTGACTTGATAGTTAGTTTGATGTTACTATTAACATTCTTTTGAATATGTGTATTATCCCTTTCTGGTTATTTCCTTAAAAAAGTCCTAGATATAAAACTTACAAATTTAAAATTGAATAGTAAACCGATATTTGATATAAATTTCAGAACTTTAATCGATTTGTAACCAGCAGATATGCATACAAGAAAATTCAGAAAAGTTTGTTGGATTCCTCCAATATTCAGAAGTACATATGTAAACCAGCAGTTAACAGAAATAGCCGCAAAATAACATTACTATATCATACAACAACAATACAATAATATGCAACAATCCAAAAATTTCAATCTTATAAACAACAATAACAGTTAGATTGGCAAATGTAGATAAAACTTGTAAGAAGGCTAGGTTTGCATCCAACCTCCAAATGCTTCTTCAAGGGTTTGTGTCTTCGAAGAGATAATTAGTCAATATTTTCAGCTCCCAAATTAATATTTGTTTTTAAATATTATAATCTTCATACCTTTTCATGTGGAGCCTGTTGTACCTTTATCACTTTTCCCAATGTGATGCATGCCCTTTTAGGAAATGTGGGATAAAACACCTTTTTTGTTCTTTAGTCACTTAAGTGAACATAATACTTTTAAAAAAAAAATAAAGTGACAAGTTAAATGAACTTTAAAAGTCACTTAGTCAGTAAACCATATAATCATCAAGCATCAAAATAACTAACCAAATGAAATCGGATAAGCATGTGCGATAGCTCGTTGGAAAGCTCTCGGTGAGACGCTTCCAAATCAACAATGAGATACCAAGAATTTTGAGCTCTGTTTACTTAGTAAAAATAGTAAGCATCCGGACAACTTGCCAAAATTGCTCTGATGGGTTTAAAACTAGAAATGTCTAGGCAAAATCTCAAACTGAACCCCGTAAAGAACTTTTTTGCCCCTGAAACCTAGGCGAACTTAGCCGGCAACACAGAATTATAATGTCCCAGAAAAAGGGGACATTGCAATATGTCAAGATTGATAAACCTATTAAAATCACAAAAAAAAAACCATAGAATATAAACTTGAACTTAAAAATTTAATCATGCTAATCACTTGCCTCACTACATGAACTTCATAATAAACAAGATCAATTTGACATCTACTAACTCAATCCCTATGATGAAACTTCAAATGCAATTGCTTATTGAACTAAGTTCATTATTGAAATCTTTACATGTACAATCCTATTTGAATGCATTATTCATATCTTATTTCATGATTCAAGAATGAGCATGATTCAACCAATGCCTACTCATTCCTATGAGAATTAACAATAGTAAAATATCTAAATGAGATGATCTCTTTTGCGTTCCAACTATACCTACATTGATGCTTTAATCTTTCAATTCCAATACATCCAAATGCATATTAATGAAACTAGAATGCAATTACAATGGGTTTTTCCCCGATTTCTTTATTGCTTCCATACAAACATGTTTCACCACAATGTAAATAAGGTAGAGAATTCTCCATTACAAATGCAATACACAAATGACAAGATCTCTTTCATATTACATCAACACATTGGGCAACCCAAGCTTCTTCTATGGATCCATTGAGCACAAAAACTTGCAAATATGTTTAAACAAGAACCATGGAGCCTCACCTCCCATCCTAGGCCTCATGGAGGCCACCTACCGAGCTAGGAGAACCGAGGCTCAAACAGGTGACAATCAAACAAGCTTAGCCTTTCGTTAACTTCTTCCATAGGAGGACAAGGTGTGTGCTTCTCCTTGAGTTCCGTTGACTTCGCCACGCTGCTTGCTGCTTGTAGTATCTTTTCGTGATCCTTCTCATATTCCTTCGCAAATCCAGTAAAAGCATTGAGAGAGGAAAGGGTGCCCAAATGCTTCTTCTTGATAGCAACCTTTCCCAACTCATCCAACCTCGATCCAAAATCTGTCTTGTTGTCATCCTCTTTGCCAAGGGGGATTGTCCTTCCTTTAGTCTGTCCTTCATCCGTATTATGTCCACTGTAGCGATATTGGTGTTGGTTATTCTCTTCATTTTCGAGAAGAAGGGAGTTTTGGGCATCATATCCTCTTTGTCTTTTTTAGTGTTTGCCTGCTTGGGATTCTTACTTGCACTAACATCCTCCATGCTCGTCGCCCTATTACAGGATGGTAGAGTGGTGGACCAGAAGGCAAGTAGAACCAAGAGGAGCAATCCTTAGACTAGAACGAAAGAAGGATGTCAGCTTAAGGACCCCTTGCAACTCTAGATGATGAAAATTCACCTTAACCAATAATCTTACAGCGACTTTTTGGAACCTAGGACAAGACCTCGAGAACTTCAAATCCCTTTGCAAATCAAAAATTTAAACCTTTAAAGCTATCAAAACTTGCCCACAAAGCAAAAATCAGACTTCCATATGCATCTCTTCACCCAACAAAATCGCCTAAGTCTGCTATAAAGAATGCAGTCCCAAATGGAGAAAAAAATCAGACCTTTTCATAAATCGCCCATGTCACATAAATTAGATCTGCCTCAAAAAATGCTAAGAGTGGAAAGTTCTGCCCTCAAATCACTTTGTCCAAGCATGGGAAGTCTCCAATTTGCCCACAAATGTCACTTAGGGCACAAATTGCAGCTCACAAAAGGAGAAAAAATCACCAAATACTGCAAAAAAACTGCCCTCTTGAGAAATCGCCAAGCACCAAAAATGGCTAAAAGCAAGCAAAATTGCCTAACAAATGCAAGAAAACTGCCTTCCACAAAATCGCCAAGCATCAAAAAATCTTCTCCCAAGAGAAATTCGCCAAAGCAATGAGAAAATCTGCCTTGAAACTTAATCTTCAAACACCAAAAATCTGATCCCAAGAGAAATTTGCCAAAGCATGGAGAGGAGAGAAGAAGTGTGAGGAAGAAATGGGAGAGAGGCCTCCTCTTATACCCAATTTCTTACCTCCTCTAAGCCAGCGGACTTGGTCCTGAAGGAGACAAAAAACAAAAATTAAATCAAAGTCATGGCCCATAATTAAATACCTAGCTCAAAATTTAATTTTGCCAAAAGGAAAATTGCAATTTTAAATTGCCATTTAGCTCCAAATTGCAAAAAGAAATTAAATAGTGCCTTGGAGATGTTAAATGCTTCCATTTAATGAGGATTTAGTAATTAATACATCATTAAAATCGGATTTTGGCTAATCAAAAGCCATTATTAAAATATTAAATTACCAATTTCATTAAATGGCAAAAAAGTTTTCAAGGCAATTTTAATCTATTAAAGCCAATTTTTTGCAATTTCTCTCTAAATCAATTTTGCTATGCCAATAAAAATAAAATAAAATTGCATCTAGAACCAAAAATCGATTTTTTGCAATTTAGCCCTATTTCAGCAAAATTAAAATTTTCACCAAAGAAAAATTTGAGATTTTCCAAAACTTAAGTCTAACAAAATTTTTTCCTTTTGAAAGATTATTCAAATTTACACAATTATATCCGTATTTTCAAAGGAAAATGTCTAAGTACAAATTTACAATTTTATCCTGCCAAATATTGCTCTTTAAAATTTTGTTCGGCCAAAGGATGAAATTGGTTGCTCTGGAAAATCAACCGGAGCTGGGTGAAAATAAGCTAAGTCTATCCACATTTGTCCTGAAGGTGCCCAAGGCGCGAAATTTTCAAAACTTAAAAATTTTGGGCAATCCAAAAATTTGCCAAGGTGATAAAAAAGAAGGGGGGGCCTCCAAATTTTTGGGGTGATGGTGTGAAAACCTCACAACAGAATTCGATATCAATCTCCCTTTTCCTACAATAACATTCTTGGACAAGAAGATCAAGGCAAATGGTTATATAGAAATATAATTAAGGGAGAAATTACAATGATTAGATAAAGATAATAATAAATGATAATAACAACTTATCTGTTCGTCAACATCCTTGATACAAGTAGCTCCAATGAAGGTCCATCTATCCTTCATGTGTTTTCGAAGCACATATCTCCAGAAGAAGACAAAACAATGTTAGTCAAAGCATGACTAGATTCTACTTGTAATCTTTTCACTCCATCACCATAAAACTTTGTAGTGTTTGAATATCTATTGTTGAAATCTAGCAAGTCTTCTCAGATTTGGAGGAAGTTCTCAAGAAAAGAAAACCAGAAATCGTCTTAAGTGATGACCCAATGTAGAATATGGGTTTACTTAAAGTTAGGAAGGTCCCCTACTGCTCTACTAGCATAACTAATTCCCAAGGTAGTTGTGATAATTCTTTGCTCAACTTGAACTACCAAATACACAACTTCAAAATCCTTAGAATGTAATGGTAATTAGAATATGTTCCTCCT
This sequence comes from Cupressus sempervirens, assembly GCA_028749045.1. Taxonomy (NCBI): domain Eukaryota; kingdom Viridiplantae; phylum Streptophyta; class Pinopsida; order Cupressales; family Cupressaceae; genus Cupressus; species Cupressus sempervirens. Next base: position 696,382,070 of record CM053783.1, read on the forward strand.
ATGATATGAATAAGCAAATGATTTCTTTTGAATATTTCTCAAACACGAGCACATTGATACAATATAACTTGTAGGTTCACTCCCAATGCCAAAATTGATGAAATTGATTCCAATTCTTTATAATAGTTACATTGTAGTTTTCTTATAATAAAGATTCTAATCCTAGATGCTAGATGAACTTGTTCATTGGAGGGACTAGTTCTCTCCATAATGAGATTCAAACACCTACTATTCTTTTCTCCATAATGAGATTCAAAGACCTACTATTTTTTTCTTATGATGCGGTGCGACCTACATTCCATAGTCCTCACTCAAAAGAATAAACAATAGTTGATCGTACCTTCTTAACTTCACCTTCCATAGAGGACCATGCCACATGGACATTCATTATTGTTTCTCACCTTTATTATCCTCTAGCTCTTCGAATTTTGTCATATTACATGAAGATGGGGCAAATTATCTTCCCTTCGAGGAGGGTATTGATTTAAATGTATTTGCTTTAATCTTATTTTTAACATAATTAATCGATCGTTTTGGTTGTGGACTGATCGTACCGCTACCATGCTGATATCCACATGTGATGCAGATTTTAAGATTTGGTAATTTTCTCTGACTAAAGGTTATTGGTGGTATCCACGTCACCTTCTTCATTGGCAGTACTATACTTCCTTTTGGTTCAAATTACATATGAACATCAACTTAATCATTTTTCTTCTTTATTGTTGTTCATAAACATCAACTTATACTCTCATCATGGGCGCCATCGGAGTGTTGAAATTGATTATCTTTCATTTGTTAGTCGTTGTATGCTCGATCCCTTAATTCTAATAGATGGACCACTTGTGCGTCGAGTACAAATTAGTCTCCAAGATTGTAATGCATATTGGAAGATTTAACATTGCACACTCATAATATTCCATGTCACTATTGTATCATTGCTTATACATATATTCATGTAGATATCGATACTTTGACTGCTCATATATATTATGGCAATGTTCATCATAACTCCTTGGAGTATTGGGAATTTTTCCAAACTCTGGCACTAGATTTGGGTACGTTGGCAAAAAATTCTCCTAGAAAAGAGAATATCTTTAACCTCGACAAAAAAAACCTCGCTATTGTAAGTAGTGGGCGTAAGCTGTAGGCAATTCAATATCACCTGCAAATATAACTTGAGTGAAATAGTGAGTATTGGATGGGATAGTGCTTGTCTAAGTATTGCAACTTCATATAAATAATCATCATTGCACCATTTGTCAAAACTTATGAGCATTGTTGCACCTGTTGACTAATTTCTGCGACTGGTAAAACATGAAGTGCATTCATTCTGTGAACAAGGTCTGTATTCAAAGTCATCCTCATAATGACTCAAATGCCTTCAGGCACCAATTCTATCTATAGAGGAATGCCATAAATCTCATGATCACAATAAAACTTGTGACCTAATTTTCTTTCTCTGATAGGAGTTCTATGCAAAGTTTTCTTCTGAGTGGGCACAATCTTCATTGTTGCAAGGCGGCCTCTCATCTCACTGGCCGATTTATGTGAAGCCAATATATTTCGAGAATAGGAGCTTCTATGTTGTACATTGCAATAATTACATTTCCATATGTATGCCCCACCCCCAAGGCATTGTGTGATTCTTCTTGTATGTCTCCATAAAGGAGACTCCTTATCAATTTTGAAGCTTGGTGATCCAGCCCCACCCACTGAGCCTTGACTACTCATTGTTCTATTCTTGCAATCTAGAAAAAAATAAAAGAAAACCATGCTTCACACTTACAAGAACTTGAAAATTTGGAAAACTAGAAATAAAGCAATAATCTATGAAAGAACTAAAGAATATGGTTGAAATGCATACCTTAAACACTTCTTGCAAGGTATTTAGAGCTCCACAACCGATCTCATTAGAATCCAAGAACTTTACTTGAAACTAGCAACTATGAGAGAGCAAATGTGATTGTAAATAAACTTGCACAATGACTTAAAGGGTCATTTTTAGGGTTTGCTCAAAGAAATAATTTTAAGAACTTCATTGGGCCCACTTTTAAATGTTTTTTTTTGCTCCCTTTCACTCGGATTCGTGCAGATCTTGCCCGGATCCTCATGGATCCGGATTCGGATCGGACCCAAATCCGGATCCAGTATCCGACACACGAATCCGGTAACTAAGATTAATATTGCATAATTCACATTAGACTTGCATATTACTTATCACAATTAACTTTCCTTTCTAATCATTTTCATATGAAATATTTGTAACATCGAAATATCAAAATCTTCATGACAACCTTAATTCCTACTTAACATTACCAAATTAACATTCTGAATATCATCATAATCCATTTTCTATCATAGCTATGAAACACTGAATCCATCTCTATTAAATCATCAAGCATGAGAATTAGGTCCTAGTCCATATCATAAGTGGAAATCATCAAAATGTAAATGTCACAATCAAATGGATGATATAAATCACTGTCCATCCAACTTAAAGGTGTGTCAAAATATCGAGTCATGGGTAACAAAATACGAATAAATCATCTATGCTATGATGGGTTGGGGTGAGGCCCCACACTCGCTGTTGCCAACAGAGTTTGGCCATAGTTGAGTAATATTAGATTATTAGATTTTGGTGTGCTGTGAGCAAAAGAAAAAAATCAGAGGATATGTCAAATATTAAATTTACTGTCTATTCTGTTTGTTATAAAGTACTGTTGAAGCTCGTTAAGATTTTCACTATCCACTGATATCAAAATGTTAGCATTAATGTCGTGTTGCATTTTCCATTTTAGTAACAACTAAGTGATAATCTTATTTTTTACATTTAGCAGCATCCTGCTATTATCATTTCATTTCTCTTTCAATAGTGAATATTGTTTCTACTGTACTCTTAAGATTCAGTTTTTATGAGTTATTATTGCACTATCATTCTTAACTATTAAATCTGTTGTACATTTGATAAGGTTGCAATGATACTTAACATCTGTGCAGGCAAAGGATCCTCGATTTCATGCACTTCCACACACATCCCAAAGGGTTGGAGCATTTTCAGATGCCGTCAATGAACTTGTTTATGAGGTTTTAATATTAAAAATTCGTCACAAGCTGAAGGATGTCTCTAGAATGGCAATCTGGACATTGGCTGAAGAAGATAATGCTTTTGCTTTACCCAGTTTTAGTGCCTATCCACAGCCATATATTACAAGCATTGGCGAATATCTGCTTACCTTACCTCAGCAACTGGAGCCTCTAGCATTGGGTAGTGGAACAACAGGATTGAATGCCAATGTTGATGCAAACACTGATGAAGCTCAATTTTTTGCTACTGAGTGGATGTTTAAGGTAAATTTAGGGTTATTCTTTTTGTCAAATTCATGGTCTTCTACAATTGTTTTTAGTTGTTTCTGTCATTTCACTGCTTACTCATTGTAAATCATGCTGCAATTTCGAAAAGGTTGCAGAAGGGGCTACGACACTTTACATTGAGCAGTTGCGAGGTATCCAGTCGATAAGTGACCGTGGCGCACAACAGCTATCAGCAGATATTGAATATCTTTGCAATGTGTTGTCTGCTCTTTCGAAGCCGACACCTCCAGTTTTAGCTACTTTTCATAACTGTCTCACTACCTCTAGAGAGCAACTCCGGGAACTTGTAAAATCAGATGCCTTAGGACAGCTCGATGTAGCAACTGCTCGGCTTGTCTGTAAAATGCGCCATGTTGCATTGGATTAAGCTTACATTTTGTGTCTGGGTCCTCTTCTTCATCACATGAACTGACAACTTTAAATAAGGAAGCATAAAAAGAAAGGATTTAATGTTTTTGGACTACAGGGAATTTTTTTTTTTTTTGGTGAAGTAAGAGAAGTTTGCAACCTAAGATGTGCTACCAGATTCAGCATCTTTTTAATGATGTGCTTATTAGCCAGTGTCATGCTGTTAGTTGTTTGAGTAATCAAGCAATGTGACCTTACTCTGTTCTGTCCTCAAATGATTGGATTCATTTTTTGATTACCTATATGATGGTAAGAATTATTACTTATGCATGTCTGCATTTTTGGCCAGTTGCCTTGGAAACAAATTAAAAGTATCTCGCTTTTCTCTTGAAGCAACACCATATATCTGTACAGATTGCCTTTGTATCTTCAACTACTTGAGAATTTTATTTGAGGAGTCAATTTTTCGCATGGGCACATGTAATCTATATTTCACGTCACCTGAAGAAAATTTGTTGTCTCAGGTATACTATTGCAAGTGCCCATGTAAGCTACATCTCATCACACCTCTCTTAGTTGTTAACCACTAAGAAGAAGAAATATTTGTTAAAGCAACATTCTATTATGTTGATTTGGTTACATTTGTTCTACGTCTTTACCAGGAGCATTTAAATATCTCATGGCAAGTTGGTCTTTAAATATCAAACTTAGAAAACAATAGTTTTACCTCTACCTTTACCTGATACCTGTATGCCCATGCCCATGCCCATTCATCACCTTTTGTGCAAGCCAAGAGAAGCCAAACTCTATCTCAGCTTCTCTAACAGTACTGGTTTAGGAAACATATCTGCCCAGTTTTCTGTCATATGAACTTTTTCAAGAGCTACTCCATCTCCATCAATAACTTGTCCGACAAACGATTAATTTTATAATGCTTGGTCCTGCTGTAGTAGGCTAGATTTTTAATAAAATGGGTTGTACTTCAACTATCACAAAATACAATAATTGTACTGGAATTTTCCATAATCACCGAAAGAACCTTGAACCAAATGCTGCCGGCTTGGGGCAACTTAAATGCATCCATTGCCAGTCTTTAGTGTATTCTATTTACACTCTTAAGAGGGTGCATGATGACGCCAAGAAATTTCCACCAAATTGCCTCTTTACATGAAAGAGAGCCATATACTCTGCCTCCGTTGTGGATAAAGCAACCATTTCTTGAAGCTCTGACATCCAACAAATAGCTCCTCTCGCGACAAAAAAACAGAACTTGAAGTAGATATTTTGTCCAAACTAAATTTAAAATCTGAATCAACATAATCACACTAATCATTGCGAACATTATAGGTGGTATCAAAGCATCTATTTTGTTGTTGCCCAATTCTTAATGCGAATTTGTCACATCTACATTATGTCTAGTCTTTCCATACCAACACATACGTTAAACTTCCTACTGCAATAATACATGGTACATGAGACATAATCCAGATCTTCTTCATTACAAGGACATAAACTTGAAGAAACCTTAAAATGGGAAGCTAAGGGGACATTCATGGTTTCACATTTTTCATTTCAAATTGTATGAGGATCTTTTCAACATGTTTCTATTGTATTTACTAAAGCTTACCTTGTGCTCTCTCTATGTGTATTTTTATGACCAAAAGTTGTTTTGTTGATCCTAGATTTTTAATATTATAGATTTGAACCTTTAACTTGCTAATTGCAACCATGTTTTTCTTTGCTACAAGCATATCATCGACATGTAACAATATAATGAGTAGACTGATTTTCAGTTTTGTGAAATAACACAATGGTCAGATTCACTTCTGTGTGAAGTTTTGGCTCACCATGGAGGAATCTAATTTCTTGTACTATTGCTTTGGTACTTCTTGAGGTCATACAACTTGAGCTCGCAAATAATTATCTTGTTTTGATCCTAAACAAGACCCTTTGTCTCTTTCCTTTTTCTGGATTGTATCCCTTCTGTACCACTTTCAGATCTTCTTCCATTTGATCAAGTACCTGAAATATTTTGCATGCTCTGATCATATTTAGTGGCAATCTGATCATATTTAGTGGCAACTTGGAATGCATCCCCTTTCTAATCTCATTTTCATCTGCGACTTTCACCAAGAAATCCTCAAGGCACATTCGGTTTTGATATTTCTCACCTGCCACTGTTATGATTTTAATGAAGGATCAAAATTGGGGATCAAAATTGGGCCTCCCTAGATAGAATGACAAATGGAGGAAATTCAGCTCATCTAATGATCTCTTGACCCTTTCAAACATAGGCATATTTCAACATTGTCGTCTCCTATGGAAATTGGGAAATCCAACCCCAATTTCCTCTTTTCTTTTTGAATTTTATCATAGACTTTTAGTTACCGAGTGATCTGCAATAAGTCCATATTATCAGTGGGGTATTACGAGAGTTTGTATGGCTGTGTAAAAAATCTTTGTAATCAGATGTAGGAGAAAGTAGGAAATTGAATAAACCATGCTCCATATTCCCCCACCAGTTTCATAGTCTCGATTGACAATCTCATGTGAAGTTTCATCTGCAATCTCAACAGTGTGCATTGAAAATGTATCATTAACTTTGACATAATCATCCTTGATGTCTAAATGCAATTGAGGGTGTCATTTGTGCACCTTCAAACATGGAGTGCCACTCCCAATTGCCCCTTTGCACCTTAGTCCATTATACCTTGTATTTTGTGCCAACAAGTAGATGACATATTTGCGCATATAAAACTTCCTTAATTGATCCAGATTCACCAATTGCTCATTTAAGTTGTCACTGATCAATCCAGCCCAATATACTTGGTTGTACTTGTTGTGACCACCAGTCACAACACGCCCATGCTTGGGACCCCCTTTTTGTTTTATTTTGCCAATTTTTCCTTTTTCTGTGGAGCGCAAGTAAGGAGGAGTCAGGAAATATTGCGCTAGGGGAAAATCCTTCACTCCAAAGAAATCCCGCTTTCCATAAAGCGTTTAAGCGCAGTTTTAAGGGAGTCATGCAATATTGGAAAAGGATTTAATCCTCCATTTGGTAAAAAGCTCGATTCCACAATTCATGGAGCACAGTTTTGAGGAAATGGAGGAATATTGTCATGAAAAAGAATCCTTCATTCCTAAAAAATCCCGCTTTCCATAAAGCGACGAGCGCAAGTCAGCAAGAGTGAAAGAAATATTATGCAAAGCAAAATTCGCCAGTTCAGAAAAAACCTCGACCCAAAAATCATGGAGCGCAGTTTTGAGATAGTAACGAAATGTTTTGATGAAGGAGAATCCTTCATTCCTCAAAAAGTCCGTTCCGAAAATCATCGAGCACAGTTTTGAGGAAATGGAGAAATATTTTGAAAAGGATTTAATCCTCTTGTTTGTAAAAAAAGCTCGCTTTCCATAAATGATTGGAGCATAGATATGAAGTTACCAAATACATATATGCCAACACGAGTCTTTTGGACTCCATTTTTGAGGAATCAAGCAAAGGCGTGGCCTGGATTGGGTATATTGCGATTTGCACTGGGAAATGTGACATAGTTGTTTCATGGAGAAGCACACAAACTAACTTCGAATGGATGCAAAATCTCAGAGACATTGGTTCCTGTTATGGCATCAAAGGCTACAACTTGTGCCAACATACAAACCATTTCAAATCCTGATATCAGAATAGAGAAGGGTTTTCTAAATTGCTACACAGATGCACGCTTAGTGCAAGAGGAATGGTAATGGGCGAGATAACCAGATTGGTGAAGAAATACACAGAGAAAGGAGAAGAATTGAGCATAACATTTACTAGACACATCTTGGCAACACTAAGTGCATTCGACATAAAGGAAACCATGGTGAATAAATACTGTTGGACTATAATTTTCGTAATAGTGTTTTCCTTTGCATCTCCTTGCGTATCAAACCTGTCATTTGCCCAGCATATGGAAGAGATTGGTGTCAAAGTGTTGCTTGTGGTAAACCACAGAGATCTTGTTCCAAAAAAATCATGAGGTTTTCTTCAACGAGAATTTGGGATAGCTGACAAGGATTTCGCACTGGCTTCCATGGGCGTATGTTCATGTAGGAGTTGAAGATTAGTTTAGACAGCAGCAGCTCGCCTTTCCTGAAAACAAAGCATAATCCTGCAAGCTTCCAAAATCCTTCATCTGAGAAAAGCCCGCTCTCGTAAATGATTGGAGCACAGAATTTGTCAAAATTGTGAAAAGCCAGAATAGTGAAAATTTTGAGAAAAATCCAAAATTTAGAGGAAAAGAATGAAATTCCTTGAGAAGTGAAAAATTGGGTTAAGAGAAAAGCAAAAAAAGCAATGTTCCTTCAAAAAAAGTTTTTTTTTTTTTGGATTTACATTAAAAATTAAATATTAGTTTTACTAATATTTAATTTGATTTTTTTTGAATAATAATCCAAAAAAAAAAGTGGAGAAAAAGTTGCAAATAAATTTGATTTTTTTTCATTTAAATATGAAAATTAATTAAATATTGATTTTTTAATTGATATTTAATTAATAAAAAAAAAAAATCAAAATGGGATAAGAAATACTTAGCTTCATCATGAAGTTAAGAGGATAAAAAATAGCAACTTTTTGAATCAAATAACAAAAAAGCGACAAGTGGCATAAAAGATGGAAACCTTGATGGTCAAGTAAAGCAACTGCCTAATTTTAGTCTGCAGCTTTAAAGGCATCTTTTTGAAGAATGATTTATATAAGATACCTTCTCATTCATTCAGGCTCACACAGAAATTTGATGAGCAAATCGAGAATAGGAGTAAGATTCGAGTAGTTCAAGGAAGCGAATTTTTTGGGAAATTTTCTGAAATTGTTGAGGAATTTTCCAGAATTCACAACAGAGGATTTTGAATCCTATCAGAAAAGAATTTTCTTTGCAGTGAGTTGTGAAATTTCATATTTTTCGCAGAAGTGTTGAAAAGTGAATCTTGAAAGGAGTATGGAAATTTTGGCAAAAATCCAAAATCTTTGTCTTATGGACAAGTTGTATCTGTTATTAATACTTTCCTTGTATAGTCTTATGTGTGTACATTTTCTATTTTGCAGGAAAGGAGAATGGCAGAGCCCAGGGGAATAGGAGAAACGCGAGGACAACTGATAAAGAATGAAAGGAGAGGATTCTACCTTGAATCCAAAATTGTGTCAAAGTGGGCAGAAATTGGAGATACAAGTCTTGGCGGCCTTGATTTGAAAGATTTTAACCGGAGAATGCTCGAATATAATGACTATCACCCAACACACTTGGCTACAAAAATTGTGAGAAGTGGAATTTTTGCTGCAGCTGGTTTTTCTCCTTCTTTTCAGCATCCAGAGTTAATCGTGGAATGTACCAAGTACTACAGTCCTAGAGACAGAACTATCCGAGATTCTACAGTCTTAGAGACAGAACCATCCAGGATTTTGAACGAAATATTCTGGTAGATTTTTCTTTGGCATCCATTTCTAAAGCATTTGGAATTCCTTCAAATCCAAGGATGGTCACAAAAACACAAGAGCAAGCACTGAGAATCTATACATTTGGAATCAATTTTTGTGAAGAAATAATCAACAAAAGATGGTTGAAAAAGAATAGACCGCATCATTCCAAGATTCCTAAAGAAATAGTATGGCTCGACTTGCAGAGGGAATATAGTGATATGGTCATGATGTTGAGTCGCATATTTGGCATGCCTTATTCTTATAGGTTTGAATCTTGGATGTGGTATTTTGTTGAGCAGGTGATAGAGGAAGGCGACAAAATAGATTGGGATGGGCTCATAAGTGATAACCTAAATGAACAGTTGATGAATCTAGAGCATACAAGGAGATTTTACATGAGCTCCTATGTCATCTACATGCTAGCACGGAGGACAAATTATGATGGACTACGATGCAAAGGATCGATTGGAAGCGGAACCCAACACCTCAAAGTCCATGAATGTTACCCACAATTGCATTTGTATTCAAAGGATGATTACATGAGGGTTAATGATATATTTTCCATGCGCATAGTAAGAACACTACAAAAGAGGCCACATATAAGAATGTCAATGGGTGCAATGAAGTTGGTTGAGGAATATGGCGCCTGGTTCATTTAGTTTCCTACCTTTTCATACATCCGAGTTCAAGGATTCTCCACGGAGCCATACAAACTTCCCAGGTATCCAACAGATAAGATGGTCTTGTTAGAGCTTACTCGACAACTTACTGCCTATGACAAGATTCAAAAAGGGAAGAAGAAGTTGGGATTGCAGTTTCCAATTTCCATAGGAGAAGGGAAAACTAAGGTATTCCCATGTCTAAAAGCTGCAGAGAAATCATCAGATGAGCTCCACTTCTTCCGCCTTTCACTTTATCCAAAGAAGAATGATTTTGATCCTTACAACAAGATCTCATTAGTAGGAGGATCAAAGTACCAACACAAGGTTCACCTTGAAGACTTTTGGGCAAATGCAACAGACAAGAATGAGATTAGAAAAAGGTTACATTCAAGACTACCATTGAACATTATTAGAACATGCAACATATTCAAGGTTCCTGATCAAATGGAGGAGGACCCAAACGTGATGCGAAAGGGATTCAATCCAGAAATGACAGCTCAACCATTTGATTGGAAGAAGAAAGAAATTACAGATCTCGAAGCTCTTTCAAAACTAGTCTTAGATTTTACAAAGTGGTGGATCGAGCGTAAGCTTGAAAAATTAGTTGCACCAGCTAATAGATTCATATATAGGTTGCTTGGCCATAGACCACTTAGGGATGAAAGATCAAGACAAATATCTGAAGGGACTATTGAGGAAAGAGGAACTCCATTCGAAGATGTAGGAACCAAGAAAGCGAAGGAGGTACCTCGAGAAAAGTGTCCTAGGATTGAGGAAGTTATCCAGGAATCTCAAAATAAGAAGCAGAAACATGGAGATGCTCCCTCCTCTCCGAGTCAAACTCCAAGTGGACAAGAGATAGAAACTTTTGAAAGGCAGGATGTAGGGACAAGTATAAGGAGATTTGAGAAAGAAGAGAATTTGGATAGGCCAATGCATGATAGGTTGAGTATAAATGCTTATGAAAAGTCCATGCAAGAAAGAGGGAGAGATCAAGATATGGCTACAGAGGAAAGTCTTGCTACGATTTTAGAGCGAGAAATGATTAATGATGGAGATGGTCCACTAGAGGAAGAAACTCCAAGAGTAGCAATACATCTTCCAAGTGCCGAAGCCATAGTTCCTGAGGTTACAATGGATAGTCTAGGAGGTGAAGAGGAGATTGACATTCGAGCAGTCCAAAGGAAAGAACAATTGGTAATTCCAGGAGACCAAAGTATACCCATTCCAGAATGGTTGAGGCAATGAATTCAATTGTGTCAACAAAGGTAGGTTGATCTAGCAATTGAATTACAAGAAATTTTGGACTGATCAAACTGATCAGAAGAACAAGGGAAAACAAAAAGATATACTAAATTCATCAGAGGAGAATCAGGATCCAAAATCTTGCAGATTGCTACTCCCACAGTTGACAAAGGAAAAAATCAGATTGCTCCAGAAGAATATCATGTTACGGAAGTAACTCTTGGTCGGGCCTCCCGAGAGCAAATATTGGAAGAATTTGATGACTCCACACAAGCTTTGAAGGATAGGCTGAAGAAAGTAGAAGGGTATAAAAAGCAGAAAAGAGAAATTCGGGCCTTATGTCAGTACATCAATAACTTGCCTCATCCAGTAAGAGAGGAAGGTCATCATTTGTCCCTCCAATAGGTGTTTCCAATGAAGTGGTAGGTGATATTGACAGAATCAAGTGGATTGCTCAGGGTGCAAAGATTTGGATCGAAGGAATTTAGGAGGTAGCCTTCAAACATGTAGAAGAGTTAGTGCAAGTGCACAATAGGGCATTGGCTGCAATCTCTAGGATCCAGTGCATGGAGGAATCATGGGTGGATGAGCATATTTACCAAGAAGAGGTGATTGCTGACATTCAAAATCTGATGGATACCCCAAAGCAAGAATTGATTGATGGTCGAGTTATCAGCGAGGGGGATGTCTATGATTTTGTTCGATGGTACAGTGTTTTGATCATAGCTAAGGAAATGTTTGAGAGCTTTACTAGGGAATCTAGTCGATGGAAGAAGATTGTTGATAACATCAAGCAAGGAATATCAAATGCAATTGTATCCTTGTTATCAGAGAGATTGGCGGAAGAAGAAATGACAACTGATAATTTGAAAGTCAAGTTAGAGGAATTCTTTCAACTAAATGTATATGGAAGAGATGATTTTGAGAACTTCTCCATCTTCTCAAATACAATGCACACTACCAAGGACTTACTACCAAATTGGGATGAAAGCTTGGGAAAAGCAGAAAGAGCAATTGCATTTCTAGAATTTAAGCAAGAATCTGCACCAAGCATCAGTACAGAGGAGTTGGAAATAGTGTTAGATCAATTTCGATCTTTCGAGCAAAAAAATCAAGGATAGATGCATTAAATGCATAGTGGGTGTGCTTAGGGATCATTTATTACACCCCACTCCTCCTTAAACGAGCATGCATAGTGGGCATTTATTACCCACTATAGTAGTGGATTCCTTGTGGCATTAATGTAGATTCCTTTCCATTGCCCTAACCCTAATTAGGGCTGATGTGGCACGATCTTGGCCATCGGTTATTGTGATCATCCGGGCCACCCATTGTAATGGAGGACCTATATAAAGGCCTCATTTCTCATTTGTAAAGGGGAGATTTTTATGAGATTGTTGCTATGAGCTGCTGATATAATAAAGTTTTCATTGGAGTTTGGTGAATACTTGACGTGTCTTCGTGCTTGCTTGTTCTCCTAAATTTCTTCAATTAGATTAAGTTTAGCATAGTCAATGTGTGGTGATTACAATGAAGAATATGATGGTGTATTGATGAGTTCCTTTGGTTCATACTTTTGACATTTTAGTGATTCTAACTCGTTGTGTAAAGTTAGCCTGAACGCCTTTCATGCATATGCTCAACTTCTATCATTCATATACATTGTCCTTTACGATGGTGTATACGGTAATATGAAAATCTTTGGCATAACCCTTGAAGATTGCACCAATTCACGTGTAGTTGTAGTATAACTTGGCGAAGCGAAATTTGGTAAATTGAGGAATTTGTCCACTAGAGTACTATTTGTTGTTATCACTACCCTTAGGATTAGAATAGAATTCCTGAACCCCATCTTATTTAATTTTTGCATATTTTGTGAAAATTCCAAAAAACACTTCATTGCAAAACCTTAAGATAGCTCCCACATCCACTATGGCTTGAAATGAATCTAAATAAACACATAAGGTCCCTTGTGATCATCAGGAAATCATATCAACCACCAATCTTATCCACAGTCAAGACTTGGCATTAAAGGAACCTTGAAGTCATTGTATGATCTTCTAGCAATCTTAGCATACACAAGACTTTATTCAAGAGAGGATAAGATATTTCAGTATTTTGTTCTACTGTTTGGTGAGTCATAAAACACACATCAACAGTACTCAATTGCTTGTTTGATGAAGTACCACATCACTATCTCAAACATATAGGATTATGGCATGCCAAAAATCTTGCTCAACATCATTACTAGGTCATTATATTCCAGGTGAAAATCAAGCCACACTAGCTTCTTGGTCAATTTGGTATAGTGGGATCTATTCTTCTTCAACCATTTATGATTTATTATGCTATCATAATGCTGAACCTCAATGATGTATACTCTGTGTGTTCTTTTGTCTTCTATACCAATTCTCAGGGTGAAGGGATTTCAAATGCTTCTAAGACAACTAGTAGGATGTGAAATAACATTCCAAATCTGTAATTGTTCTATCTTTGGGTTGTATTGCTTCACAGATTCTATAATCAACTCCACATGTTGAAAGGTTGGGGGAAGTCAGCTGTAATTACAATCCCACTGTTCACAGTCCAGGTGGCCAAAGGCATTAGTTGTTGATCCTTGTATTCAAACATTCTTTAGTGGAATTCGTTTATATCCATGCAACTGAGATTGGTGTCTCCAACTTCCACCCATTTTGAAATAATTTTAGACTTAGGATAGAATCATCTTTGTTCATTCTTTATCAATTGCTTTCGGGTTACACATGTTCCTATGGGCTTTGCCATCCCACCTTCCTGCAAAGCAGAAAATAAACTTACGTAAAGGTATGCCGGATAAAGAAAACACAATTTCTCCATGAAGATTTTTTTTGAAAGTTTATTAAAATTTCTCTACTTTCATAATAATATTTTCTCTCTCCTCTCAGAAGTTAAGACTTTTGGCTTCTTGCTTAGTGTTGCATGCTGTGTTATTTGGCTGGATGACATTGGTTTTTCTTCTTAGCGCGGAGGTGGTCGAGAAGGAGTTTTCACTCTTATTTCTCCTCATTTGCATAGTTTGGTTATTGATCATGATTCTTACCCTATGTAGAGAATAGTGTGGATTATGTTGTCCTTTAATAATCATTCTTTTGGGATAGTTAATGTTTATGCCCCCAATGATGCTATCACATCTGTGGCATTGGATGGCAGATTATCTGCCATCTCCCACTTGGGTTATGTGTGGGGATTTTAATATTGTGGAGCTGGCTCCAAATAACGATAAGATTTTATCTTTTAGATGGACAACTAGTGAGAGAGAAGCTTGGTACTACATGCGTAATAAATTGAGTCTTTTCTATCACAATGCTAATTGCCACCATCTTGGTGGGGTTTGACATGGTCCAATTTTAGATTTGGCTCTAATAAGACTTTTGAAAGGCTTGATCGTGCCATGATTGCAACTCAATGCTTTTTTTTTCATTTTTTGAAGATATCAAATTACTTGTCATTCCTTTGATTGATGTGACATTGTCAGACCATTTTCCTATTCACTTTTCTATTGAATGAAAAACAACTAAGAAGTGCCATTCTAAGATGCATTTTTTGTTTGACTAGTGACTCTTGAGTCATAAACTCACTATGACTCATTCTACAGGTTTGGAATTTGGAGCCCAAGCCCCACTCTCACACAGGCTAGGATCAATGGTGGAATGATGCCATTACCCACACTGTAAGGTTTCTCCACATTTATGGAAGACAACTTGCTATGTAATGCCGACGTTCCTATGACACAACTACCAAGGACCTTTGTGCGACCACTTAGGCCTTGGATACGAATCCATTTGACATGGACCTACAACTTCATCTTGCTCACCTTCACCATGAGAAGCAAGTTGCATATAATTATGCTACAAAGGGAGCTTAAATCAAGGCTCACCTTCACTAGCTTCAAGTGGGAGATCAAGCCTCTAAGAAAAATTTTCAGGCCCTCAGAGCTCGTCATACCTTTAGTTGGAATTAAAAGAAACAAGGAATGACACAATCTGATTTCTAAGCTTCCTAACATTCTTCAAGCTTTTGTCTGACATTTTGAGAAGGTGTTCATAATGCAAGGAGGTTCTTCTAGTAGGGACCAAACTTAAAGAATTGCATTGTTGTTGTTCCCAACATACTTATTGTGGGAAAATAAACTTTTCTGTGATCAAATGCTTACCATTGTTGACCTCAAGGAAGATGGCTTTTCCATGGTGGATGACAAGGCCCTTGGGTGTAATGGATTTCCTTGTGAATTTTACAAATCCTTTTGGCCTTGACCTTCATATGGTCTACTTGGAAGCCTTTCATTCCTACTCCCTAGGTGATACCATTAATAAAGGCAACATCAAATTCACCCCTAAAGTAGGAGATCCTGAAGATATTTGTAAATGAAGGCCTATTACCTTGCTCAATGTTTCCTATAAGATCATTGCTAAAACATTGACCATAAAAATTCATCATCTCCTGCCTCAAGTGGTGCATCTTGAACAAACTAGATTTATCAAGTCTAGATATATCTTAGACAACATCATTGTTGTCTGGTAAGGGATGGGACGGGCCATAAAATCCAAACCAACAATCTGTCTCAAGATTAATTTTTGCCAAAGCCTATGACTGTATCAAATGACCCTTTACTCTTGCTATGCTTGAAGCTTTAGGTTTTGGTCTTAGATTTCTCCAGTCTATGCAGATACTTTTTGGAGACACCTCTTCTTGCAGTGCCATCAATGTATAAGAATTTGAAGGCTTTGCTCTCTTCAAGTCAATTTTCTAGGGTTTCCCTTTGGCCCCTCCTCTCTATGTTCTTGTTGCTGAGGCCTTTGGCTACTTATTGGATAATGCCATCTCTTCCATTTTGTTAGAGAAATTTCCTTGTGAGTCACCTGCTCAACTTGTTAATGAGTAGTTTGTTGATGATTCTTGTCTCACTCTAATTGAGGACAAGGAGAATTTATGCAATGCTCTTTAGTGCCTCGACACTTTTTGTCTTGCATTTGGGTCAACCATAAAACCCTTGATTATAGATAACTGTTCCTTCCCACGCCACCATGGCTCCTGCACTATGCCTAGAAATCAAATCAACATAGAGAGATATTATTCTTTTTAGGCTTTCCTTTTGTCTTATGAGCTTCGCCAATGGATCTTTGGAACATGTGATTTTAGCCAAAATTGAAATGAAATTAGAGTATTGGACTACCAAGCCTCTTTCTCTTGCTGGTAAATTCTAGATTTGTTCCGAGGTGTTGACAGTCACCCATGTTTACTATTTTTCTTGTTGGGATCCCTCCAAGACCTCTTACATTAAGCTGGAGAAGCTCCTCAGGGACTTTCTTTGGGCCTTTGGAGCTAACCAACATGTGTTTCATAGAGTTTCCTAGGAATTTTGTTGTCTTCCCAAGGAGTCTGGAGGCCTTGGTCTTCTTTCTACCTAAAAGTAGGGGCTTGCTTTGTGTGCCAAATGGATGATTTGTGCCTTAATCGAAGATGAGGCATGGAAAATTCTGTTAGAGTAAAATATTAATTCCATTTTAGTGCTCTTAAGGTTTTGCTATATGCATTTAACATTTAATATTTCTTTGCATTATTGAACACCATTATCCCTTTAGGGGGTGCATTTTCTCTTTAGGAGTGGATGAAAGGGATGGCCTTATCTCCTTATCCCTTTATGAGTGGATGACAAGGATGACCTTATCTCCTTATCTCCTTAGAGATTGCATGATCTCCTTTATAAGGAGATCATCTCTTTGTATTTGGTAAGTTGGTAATATAACATACCCATTCATTACTTTCTCTCATGAAATACATCTTTCATCTTTGACAACCTCTCTTCTCTCCTTTGTTTCATTCTTTCTTGTAACAGGTTATTTTCTTGTAGAAGATGTTATGAGTTCTGTGAAGTTGTTCTTATCAACTTCTACATGCTATCAGAGCGATTCCTACAACTGCTTGTTCTTGTTTGAAGAGTTTTTGAGCTTCCATGGTTCAAAGGTTTCAAATACCCCTTTTGTTGGGATATGGAGGGGAGTTGTTTCTTGGAGTACATTGAGTCCAAATAGACCTCACCATTAGATTCGTAGCACCCAAAAACTCCCATTTTCATATATAGTTTGTCCATTTTGGAAAAAGTTGCCATTGGAGGAAAATTCTTTTTGTTTTTTCCTTGGATCTAGAGGGGTGCTATTTTTTGAAGCACTTTGAGCCCAAATAGACCTCATCGTTGGATGCAGAGAAGTCAAAAATTTCGGTGCCATAGCACACAAATCAAGGGGGTCCTGAGTGCCTTGGCACACAAACAAAGGTGCTCAGGCACACAAATTGAGAGGGTTCTAGGCATTTTGACATGCAAATCGAGGTCAACAATGACACATCATCATTGCCACATCATCTATACCACACAGGCCCCCATCACCAACTCACCCATTTTTTTGCCGCATGTCAATCTCAAAGTGATCTCTTTTGAGCTATTTATTTTGGTATTGTATTACTCCACATATAAAGTGGTAAAAACAAGTTTTTCCATGCATGTGGGATAAAGTGTTTTGAACTTTCCAGCCCAAGCTCAATGCCTTAAATTTGATCCAGATATGCATGTCACATCAATTAGTTTTTGGTTTTCTTTGATGGGCTTAGGAATGTTAAATTTAAACCATTTCTCCATTGTTTCATGCCCCTCACCATTTGCATTTTGGATTTGGTACTCCGACTTTAAGAGGCCATAACTTGGTCATGTAGGGTCCAAATCACATTTTTTTTTTTTTTGATTTGGGGTAGGAACTCCCACATTTTCTAATGGTAATATTAGTTTTGAAACATGTAGGTATTGACAAATTTTCATGACTATACCTGCTAAATCCCTGTTTTGACAACTTCTGGAGCTTTTTATGGGCTCATACAGACACATATTCAAGTTCTTATTTTTTTGAAAGTTCCTATTTTTTCGAGATCTATTCATTTATGATATCAAAAGATAGTCTTATTTTGGCTAAAATCTTCACTTTCAAAAATTGGTCTTATTTGGCTTAAATGGTACTTGCACTCCATTAGATCCCTTTGTGATCTAAGTGTCCTTTTTTTTGTATGAATCCTTCCTTTCTTCATATTGGGAGTTGTAATCATAAAAAATAACTTTGATTTTCTTTTTTAGAAAGTGGCAAATTGTACCTACACTACATTATAAAGTGCCAAAATATTTTCCTTTTTTGTGGGAGGAAGTGACTTATGATTTAGTGAGTTTTGGGGATGTGATCTTGTGTTGATCTAATTGCATTGAATCCTTTGAAATGTCTTAGTAAGATGAGAAATCACAAATTGCACTCCTAACTGGTTGAGATACTGCATTGTGGGGGAAGCTCCTTTCTGACTTTTTGAAAATTACATAAGAAAACTAAAACTTTTCACTTTGAAACCCTTCTAATGAAATTGAAGATTCCTCTTTTATAAAGTATCTTACTCTACACAATTATCATCTCTAGAAAGCTCATATGACAAGGCTTCTATGGTCACTGGAGTTATTGTCCTATTTGGATGAGGTTTAGCCTCAGTTGACACAACTTTTTGAGGTTATGCAACACAAGAAAAATATGGATTAGGCTATGGGTCTATTATCTTTGCACGTCACTAACAATCTACTCTTTCACTTGGATGGTTGTCTCACACGTCAAGCTATATGGTTAAAGTTTGAAGGACTTTTTAGCACCACTAATGATTTGAGCACTACAGATTGAGGCAGAGTTGACTTCAAAAATTCTTGATTCATTTCTCTCCATTGAGGATTTCTTGATGAAGTTCAAATTCATTAGAGCTATCTTACAAGGTCTCTCTTTAAGGACTACAAGGGGCTTATCACCTTGAGGAACTCCCTTAAGAGTGATAATGGGTCATTGAGATGGACATCCTTTAAGAGTGATAATAGGTTGAGAGAATCACATAGGTTTAATACTACACACAATATCACAAATAGGAAGCCATGACATAAACCTATTGTAAAGGTTGGTTGTAAAAGATGTAGAGGAAGTTGTAGGAGGAATGGATTCAATTAATATCCTAGTCTTTTCATTTCACTCTTCACTATTAGACACCTTTAAAGGTTTACTAATATACAAATCATCAAAATAATCATGAAAGAAATCATACATTTCGATGCAAAGCAATATCACCAAGGAACATGCAAAATGAAAAGTAACCCTTATAATGCAATATATTTTTGAATTTATGAATTTAATGCATAAAGGAAAGATCTAACTACCAAGATCAAACAAAAGGAGGATTCACATCGAGTTCACCAAGATGTTTAATGGGAAAATGTCACCAATGAGAAATAATGCAAACAAGACTCAGCAAGTTGAATAATTTCTCCTTAATCAATTCAATAGAAGAGAAAGAGGGGGTTCCAAGCATAACTCTCAATGAACCCTAAATTTGATTAGTGAAACCCCAAAGTAGATAAAAGGATGCTAATACAAAATCCATAAACTTGTCAAGGAAGCATGCTAGGAAATTTTCTTTCATGCAATGTAAACAAGAGATATGACAAATGTAGATCTAAAATACACACAATTAACCCATTAGAGATATGAAAGTAGATGTATGCTAAGAGGAAAAATAAAAGATAAGGTACTCACCTTGAAGCATGGAGAGGAAGATATAACTTTGCTTCAAAACTCATAGATCTGATCTATTTTTGAATTTTCAATTGTGGATTTTGGAATAAAATGATGAAAGGAACATAACTCGAATATCTGCCCAAAATTTGAGACTAAAGCACTAGGTTGACTTGGGAAGATTTCCTATAATTACTAGGTTGACACAGTCTAGTGACCTAAAATTGACGACTCTTAAATACTTACAAACATTAGGTTCCATATTTGTAATTCTTTTCGCTCCCACCTGCAAATCTATAACAACTCTGTGTGTGTGGGTGGCTATAAAGGAATTTTCTTTAGTCAACCCCCTATTTTGGTGATTTCCACCTCCATGAATAGCCGTTAGGAAAAATATCGTGTATGTGTGTATGTGTGCAACCCTAGATTTATAGATCTAGAATATAAATATGTTAAAAATGCTAAGAATCTACTCCATGAGTGAAACCCTAGCATGTAAGTGTGCACATATGTAAAATATATGTAAATGTATGAAGGTGTAAAGAATCAGATTTGAAGCATGATGCAAAAATCATACCAAGCCCCCATGACTAAAGTACTCTATCCATATTTGATATCCCTTCACAACTCCATGTTTGATTTATTTTCCTTTGAATGCTTGATGAATAATAGTAGCCTCACTTGCAATGAAGAATAGGAAACCAACCCTTTCTTTCACCTTGCAATTTATGCTAAGGCAGGTCAAGATGTCCAAAGCGCTTTTTCCTTTCTACTCTCATACCATGTTATGCTCAAATGACAGATTGAATGCCTTTTTATAGGAGATTTTGTGAAATTACTCTGTAAGATTTAACTACACAAGCATGATTTTAATGGGAAAGTTAAACATCTTGGAGCCCTTAATCAATAGAAATCATGAGACTAGGATGACCTAGGTTAACCTAGTCTAGACCAAGTCGACTTGGGTTGACCTAGTCTAGAAGGTCAACCTTTAGGGTCTTACTATCTAGGTTCCACACTAGTAGGAGTTATAGTCATCTAGAGATCCAATCTAGGATTTTGAGGTCCTAAAAAGAGATGATACTCACATATTAGGTTCTAGTGTAGTGAATATGTGAAGAAAGAGGGAAATTGAGGAGGATTTGTTAGGTCTTACCACAATTTCACCTAGAAGATGGAGAAGAAAATAAGTGAAGTGTGTGCTTAAGGTTTGAATATAAAATTCAAACATAGCAAAGTGGAGCTGAAAGATCTTGAATCAAGGTGCATCCAATTTAAGATGGTACACTAGCTCTGCTGAACTTTGCTCCTCTTAGCCACTCCATGCTTCAGGCTAAGAACTAAATGAATCTAGACATCACAAGACCCTCTACTTATACTAAACCAAGCCATAAGTCAGCCTAGAAAGTTACATAAAATAAACACTCCCATTAAATAAACACCCCCATTAAATAAACACCCAAGGCATAAATCACTCTAATAGATTAAATTAAATACATATTCATGACAAGCCCCAAGTTTACAATGCATAACTAAGTCATATGAAAACATAAAAATACATGACCTTAGGTATAGGTATACGTACCATCAAATGATAGAAATCCAAGAGCACAGGAGCTAACTCCCATAGATCAAAGCTCACAAAAATAATCTCCAAACTTCATCTAGGAAATCAAGAACACGCTACCAACAACCACTGAAATGTCTCTTACTCCAAAATTTATCCCCACTTAGGACAAGGTTCCCCAATATACCTCAAACACATTTCCAATTGCACAAACCATAGGTCTAAAAATTTGAGACAATGCTCTTGCACACATGATTGCTGACTACCCTAGGATGCTCCTACATCAAGGAGCAACAACTTGTAAGATTTCAGAATAGTCTATCCATGAGGAGTAACAAAAAGGATACCAGAACTGACACCATTCTTGAGTATGAGATCAATCAAAGAATATTTCCCAAGTCCTCTTAGTTACATACATGATGGATGAGTCAGGAAAATTGATTTGTATAGGAGCATCATCTTGTAGTGGAAAAAGAACTAGTTGGTCAGTGATAGCCTATCCTTTGATAACCTTACGATCAACATATTGAATGTTAAATTTTGAGAGAATTATAATCTATTTAGTTAGTCAATCAGTAAGAGAATCTTTACTTAAGAGGTGCTTGACATGATCAATTTTAGAAATCAAGTGTGCAGTATGCACAAGCACACAGTGTCAACGTTTTTGAGATACAAACACCACAACAAGACAAGCCTTCTCAATATTGTTATATTTAACCTCATAAGATACTAGTGTTCTATTGATATAGTAGATATCTCTTTCTTTTTCATGCTCATCTTGTTTTTCCAATAATGCTCCTAAGGAAGTAGTCATAGGCGAGATGTACAAAAACAAAGGTTTCCCTAGGATATGAGGCATTAGAATAGGAGATTTAGCCAATTATTCTTTTATTTGATTGGGATTTTTATCAAACTCTTCATTCCATATGCATGTGGATCCCTTTATGTAAGTTATTATTAAAAGGCTATGACCTATCAACTAGCTGAGATATAAACCTCTTGATTGACTGAAGGCATCTTTGAAGACTCCTTAGTTGACTGATGTTGCAGGGAGGTGGCATTTCCATGATAGCTTGGACATTTTTTTGGGGTCAACCTCAATTCCCTTAGTAGATGTTATGTATCCCAATATTTTACCCAAAGTAACACCAAAAGTGATTTTCTTAGGATTTAGTCTAACCTACAATTATTCTGTACGGTCCAAAATTAAGCTCTAGTCTTCTAAATGAGTGTTCTTTCTCTTAGTTTTTTCTAGGGTGTCGTCCCCATAGTCTTCCATATTCTTGTGCATCATGTCATGGATAATAGTGGTCATAGCTCTCTGATAGGTAGCACTACCATTCTTTAATCCAAATGGCATGATGTTCCAATAGAAAGTTCCCCATGCACACATGAAAGCATTTTTCTCTTAGTCTTCTCGAGCTATCTTAATTTGGTTGTAACCTAAGAATCCATCCATTAGAGAGTACATCTCATAGCCAATAGTAATATCCACTATCATGTCAATATTGGGAGGTGGGAAATCATCCTTTGGGAAAGCTTTGTTAGGTTTCAAAACTTTTTACATACTCAAATGGATTTATCATTCTTGGAAACATATACAATGTTGGAAATCCATTCAATGCAGTTTATAGCTCATATGAATTTGGCACTTAGGACCTTTTACAGTTTAGATTTCACCAAAATGGTTACATGTGGGTGTATTTTTCTCAATTTTTGTTTGACTATCTTAACACCAAGAGATATGGATAGGTGATGCATGATGAGCTTAGTATCAAGTCCTATCATATCTACATAGGTCCAAGATTTTTTTTTTTCTCTTCGAAGAATCTAGTAAATTGCTCTTTCTCTTCACTTTACTAGTACTAAGCTAGATATATGATTTTAGGTACCTCATCTATTCCAAGGTTGATAGGTTGTGTGAGATCAATCAACATTGATGATCTCTCCTAAAAGTAACTAGGTATACTACCAAGTACCTCATCCTTGAGATCCTTAAAGAGGTTTTCACCGTTGGGTACATCTTTATTTATTATTATTATTTTTGGCTTTGACACCACCACAAAGTGGTTTTTGCCATCAAAGCCCTTGTTTTTTTCCAACTTTCTTTTGATTTTATGACTAAGGTACTTGATATTTGATTTTATCATGCTGGTATATGGTTCATTGGTGGAAGAGACTATGGGTTCAATAGCATTTATATAGAAAACAATCTCATAATAATTTTTGAAAGAGGGTAGTTTAGGTTGTTGATTTTGTAAGGACCAACCAATGAGATCAGGGTGCATGAGTAGAAGTAAAGTGGGCGATTCCAGGATAGAGAGGGATTCAACTCCAATGACAAGAAATTTTGAGTCTATAAGGTAGTCTTTAAAGAGACTCAAATCAAATTGATTTCTAGTGAGATCAATGTGGTCCAATAAGTCAACATCTGTGTTCTAATCATCAATCTCTATGGGCGAATCCTCTACCACCTTGGTTTGGTTAGCATAAGAGTGTATCAAATCTACCCCCAATTCATGAGACATAAATAAGAGAGAATCCCATTCCTATGCATTAGATCTAGTACTATGATCACATTCTATGAGGTGAGTGATGTTTCTCCTAATACTATCTCTGTTAGGATCTTCCACATCTGATTTTTCAAATTGTCTAGAGGTGGATGCTTCAACACTATGGTCATATGATTTCTTATTTTCTTCCCAAAGGATCGAGGTAGAGGGAAAAAATGCCTTATCTTCTTAACTAGCAATATTGATAAGTTTGAATTTTTCTTTTGAATCACTTCTAGTAAGAAATTCTTGATCATAAATGGGTAAACCATCATCAATAAAAAAGCCTAGGCTAGTTGTATCCTTTCTCTTTCATCCATTAGTGTGACTTAAAGGTTCAACAAAAGCTTGTTTTTTATCCATCAAAGGACCATGTCTTGGATAACCCATCTCCTTAAGAAACTCATAACTTTTTCCATAATGTTTAGCAGAAATAAGAGTATCAAGTGTGACTTCATTAAGCATCTCTTCTCTATAGATCAAATCCTTAACAAATTGATCCTCTTTCTCATCATCTAATGGGAGAAAGGATTGGACAAAAGTGCCACAAAAAATCATGACAAAAGATGAAGTAATAACTAAGAGGTGTAGGGGGGGGGGAGGGGGGTGAATCAATTACTCAAGGTCCATAAGTACCATTTGAAAAATTAAACATATAACATTCATTGTTCTTCTTATCTTGTTGTTGCTCGGTCTCTACTGTACTAATAGACAAAATTACTATCTCAAAAATAACATACTTTTTGGAATGTAAACATTATCAAATGTAAAACATATAAAACATTCAACACAAATTTGACCCTAGAATTTTACGTGGAAATCCAATTTGGGAAAAACCACTAGCAACATGTCACCACTTTTTCACTCTTTCGAAGTGAGCTCTGTTAGAGGCTTATCACCATGAGTAAATCCCTTAAGAGGATAATGAGTCATTGAGGGGGAAATCCTTTAAGAGTGATAATAGGTTGAGAGAATCACATAGGTTTAATACTACACATAGTATCGCACATAGGAAGCCATGACATAACCCTATTATAAAGGTTGGTTGTAAAAGATGTAGAGGAAGTTGTAGGAGGAATGGATTCAATTAATATCTCAATTTATTCATTTGAATCTTTACTACTAGAAACTATTAAAGGTTTACTAATATACAAATCATCAAATACTCATGAAAGAAATCATACATCTCAACGTAAAGCAATATCACTCAAAAACATGTAAAATGAAAAGTAATCCTTATAAAGAAATATATTTTTGAATTTTTTGAATTTATGAATTTAATGCATAAAGGAAATATCTAACTACCAAGATCAAACAAAAGGTGGGTTCACATCAGGTTCACCAAAATGTTCAATGGGAAAATGTCACCAATGAGAAATAATACAAATAAGACTAAGAAAGTTGAATAATTTCTCCCTAATCCATTTAATACAAGAGAAAGAGGGGGTTCCAAGCATAACTATCAATAAGCCCTAAATTTGATTAGAAAAACCCTAAAGAAGATAAAGGGATTATAATAAAAAATCCATAAACTTGTCAAGGAAGTATGCGAGGAAGTTTTCTTTCATGCAATGTAAACGAGATATGAAAAATATAGATCTAAAATACATACAAATAACCCTACATTTATCCTCTACTTTTCAATCTACCATAGATGCTTTGGGTCTTTGATTCACCATGCCCACATTTGAGGGTTTTTTGATTAATTGACTAGCAAGCATGCCAAGCTTACATAGTTGGACTCTCTAATAGGATCAAAGAAGCATTAGTTTCTTAGACATCTAAGGGACAACAAAAGCAAAATGTGAAGCCCAAAATAGATTCAATTGCTCATGAGAATTCTTTCAATCCACCTCCTAAACTAGATAAAAAAGACATCCAATCTAAAATAAGGAAAATATTCTATGTCTAATGAGTCTTTCTCCAAGACTAAGAAGTTTGCAAGTGATCCCTACAGTTTATGTGGCAAGGAAGGACATCTATTTTCTAGGAGTTAGAAATAGTTAGAGGCTTTTGAAGAAGCCATGCAACATCATCATATTTCCCCACTTAAGCCTCCTTCCATAGGGAAAGATCATGCTCTTCAAGCACGAGCCTTACTTTAAGGTTCTTGGATAATTGATTTTGGTGCTTCACACCATATGACACATTCATTGGATTTGGTCACTGCACTTGCCGACAATGATACTTCAATTATTGTAGTTGGTAACTTAGCACAATTCCCAGTTCTTAATTCAGGTTTAGTTTCATTGGATAGTGGTTATGTTTAGGATATTCTTCTGGTTCCTAACCTTTCAATGAACCTCATTTTCATTTATTAGATTTTTTAATTTTTCTCTAGTAAGACAGTTGAGTTCTCACCACATGATGTGGTTCTTCAAGACCTTCACAATCCCAATTTATTTATTGCTACTAGCAATGTTGATGCTTAGTCTCACTTATATTAGTTTGATGGCCTTGAGAGTTTAGATAATCTACGTTCTTCTCTTATTGCTCATGTAGAATTAGTGAGTAATCTTTGGCATGAGCATTTGGGCCATGTAAACTACATACATTTACAACAAATGAGCATACATACACTTGTTACTGGACTCCCACAGATCTTTTTCACTGATGGTGTTTGTTGTTGATGTGTTCTTGGCAAGCATCATCAAGATCCATTTCCTATGGGAAGAGCCACATGTGCTAAGGCACCATTGGAGTTGGTCCACATTGATCTTATGCCATTTCTTACTCCATTTTTAGGGTTCCACTACGTTCTCACCTTCATTGATGACTTCACTAGACACACATGGGTGTACTTCCTTACGTACAAATATGATGTCTTTGATTCCTTTCAAATATTTAAGACATTTGTGGAGAACCAATCCAATTTTTCTCTCAGATGGATACATACATATAATGGGGGAAGTATGTGAATCAAGCATTCAGAGACTTTTGCATTAAGCATGGATTACTACATCATTTTTTAGTTCCTCATACCCCTCACTAGAATGACATTTGCAAGAGAAAGAACACAACACTACAGAAGATGAAAAATTGCATGATTCAGTGACATGATATGCTATCTTCATTTTGGTTTGAAGTAGTCAATTGTGCCAACTATGTTCAGAATCAGATGCTCCACAAGGCATTACAAAATAGTAAAATGAGAAATCACAAATTGCACTCGTAACTCTACATAATTAAGGGCCTATTTGGATGTGGGGATAGGAATTGCAAAATGAGGATCGCTATTCTCGAATTGTGAAAGACCCAGTTTAGCTAAATAATATGCCTATGAAATCCATCACTTCTTCAACAGTAGCAAGGCAGAATGCCCAAATCCTCAATACCATCCTCTCCCAAAGAGGTTCATCTGCATTGCCCTATGAAGAGGACCTTCATTATCACATTAGGCAACGCTTGCTCTCTCTCATGCAAGCTTTCCAAAGCCTGAGAGTACACATTGAAAAAATTACTTACAATGATGGAAGAACAACTTGTCTCTTGAAGGTAGAAGACACTATACCAGTGGTCTACAAAAAGGTAACACACCATATCCCACACGGGTTGTGTCCCTATCCAAATTCGACTGTGTTTTCTAGTCCCTCAATAGAGTTCTAGGGCTCACCCCAGGTCAAAGCGGATTTGAAAATTTAATCAAATTTGAGAAAGCTAAAATGAGAATAGGAATAGCAATTCTAATAATGGGTATTTTTTGGAATGGACAAAAACTCATTTTGGGGCTAAAATGGGAATATGTATTCCTATTCCCTATTCTTATTCCACACACCAAACAAAGAATACAAATCATATTCTAATTTCCTATTCATATTCTAGTTGTATTCCAACAACCAAATGGGCCCTAAGTGTCTCAATTAACTTCGGGGTTGGGATATTGCATTGTTAGTGAATCTCCTTTCTTCCTTTATGTAATTTACATAAAAAAACTAAATCTTTTTCTCTTCAAACCCATCTAAAACAATGGAAGATTCATCTTCTATAGAGTCTCTTAATTTTCACGATTACCATCTCTATGAAGCTTGTATGATAAGGCTTTTGAGGTCACAAGGGTTATGGTCCTATTTGGATGAGATTCAACCTCAGTTGGCATGACTTTTTGAGGTTATGCAACACAAGAACAATATGAATCAGGCAATGGTCTATTATCTTTGCACCTCATTGCCAATCTACTCTTTCACTTGGATGGTTGTCTCACACCTTGAGCTATATGGTTAAAGTTTGAGGGATTTTTTAGCACCATTAATGGGTTTCGAGCACTATAGATTCATGTAGAGCCAACTTCATTGTTTCCTGATTCATTTCCCTCCATTAAGGATTTATCAATGAAGTTCAAATCTATCAGAGCTATCTTACAAGGTTGTAGAAATATTAAAATTGATCCAGAGTGTATTTACCTAATTTTTTCAAAGCTTCAAGGAAACTTTTAGATTTTCTCCTCTACTTTTCAATCTACCATGGATGCTTTGAGTCCTTAATTCACCATTCCCATATTTTTAGTTCTTCTTGATTGATTGAATAGCAAGTAGACCAAGCTTACATAGTTGGATACTTTTTAATAGGATCAAAGCACCAAGCATTGCTTGCTTAGACATCTAAGGGAAAGACAAAGTATAATATGAATCCCAAAATAAATTCAGTTGGTTGTGAGAATTCCTCCAAGCCACCTCCAAAAATTATATTAAAAAAGATTCCCTTCAAAACAGGGAAAATATTCTAAGTCCAATAAGTCTTCCTCCAAGACTAAGAAGTTTATAGGTGATCCCTACAGTTTCTATGAAAGAACAACATCCAATTTCTAGGAGTTGGAAATAGTTATAGGCTTTAAAATATTCCATGTAACATCATTATATCTCCCCACCTCAACCTCCTTCCATAGAGAAAGGTCATGCTCTTCAAGCATGAGCCTTACCTTCAGGTTCTTGGATAATTAATTTTGGTGCTTCACACCATATGACACATTCACAAGATTTGGTGACCGCACTTGCTATTGGGCTCCCACAAATATCTTTCACTGATGATGTGTTCTTGGGAAGCATCATCAAGATCCATTTCCTATGTGAAGAGCCACATGTACTAAGGCACCTTTGGAGTTGATCAACATTGATCTTATGTCATTTCCTACTCCTTTTTTAGGGGCTCATTATGTGTTCACCTTCATTGATAAATTCACCATTAATTTGAGACATTTGTGGAGAACTAGATGTCTCATAAATATCTTGGATCCAATTAATTTTTAGGACTTTCCATTTAGAGGATATTTGGTATGCATATTAAAGAACCTATGTTTTATATTTCAATTTTTTTTGATAAGTTTTGCTAGGGTTTTGAGTTCCTTAAAGTTGGTTGTTAATTGTTGTCCTACTGTTGTAGTTTGTTTAGAAATCTAGGAAGCCCTGTTTGGTTGAGCTTACATTTGATTCGGTTGACCCTATTGAATAAATTATTTCTAATTTTCATTCTAGGGGTCAAATAATTCCTTGTTGATGTTCGATAGCTTCAGTTAGATAAACCTATTATGTATGAGATATTGTGTGTGTGTGTGTGTGTGTGTGTGTGTTCTCTTTATATTTGAGTTATAAGGTTATTGTTATATGAGAAAAATTAATATAATACATACATACGTACACACACACACACACACACACACACACACACACAGACACACACACACACACACACACACACACACACACACACACACACACACACACACACACACACACACACACACACACATGTGGGTGTGATTAAATTTGTTATCATATCAATGATCTGATTAATGAATAAACATGTCTCATGAAGGGACATGTCTATTCATGGCCTATTATATATATATATATATATATATATCTAAGAGGATGTTGCATATGAAACACACATAGCTAATACATGGCAATTCTATTACAAGTTGCAATAGTGTTCTAAAATTGAACAATCCTGTGTTTCGAATTTGGGCCCTTGATGAGTGATCAGTTTTCAAATGTGGTTCTATTTGTAATTTGTAACATGTTGATGTAGACCTATTCCATAGAATGATTAGAAGCCTTGTTTGTGATGTTATATTTTGCAATTGGTGATAAATGAGTTGAAATTAATTGCACCACTATATTCTACACTAAAAATACTCCAAGCATGCCTGTTTTCAAATCTTGATGAATCCATTTGAGCATTTCCCAAGTCCATTCCATTTGCAAAATTCATTGTTTCACAAAGTTACTAGTGCAATTTTTGGGAGCCGAATTTAGAGGTTTACCAAATTTACCCAATTATTCATCATGAAACCAAAATTTGCTCACTTTTTCTCCATATTAAAGTAAACCCATGCCCCAAGTGGCTATTTTACTAGTTTTTGAAGTCAAATCCAAATGCAAATTTCTATTTCTAACATGTTTGAATGTAGATTAATTTCAAAAGAGCAACTTCAACTGTCAATATTGTCTGACCTAAATATCATCATAAGGTGAAATTCTATAAGCAAGATCTCTGCGACACATAAAAAATGATTACAAAGTGTCAGGTCCTAATTGTTTGATTTTGTTAGTCTTTGAAGCGTGTTTGAGGGTCCTATAGTGCAAAAGTGACACTTTTCAAAAATGTGAAAAATGAGTCTTGAATGATCAACCAATGATCTATTTTGAGTTTAGTTATCACAGGGAAGCTTTTCAGAGGTTTAGGTGTTTGATTTGAATTTTTTAGCTAGACCACCTTGTGACCCAAGTTGACTTGTCAAAACATTGCCCCTTCATAAGGAATAATGCATCTTATTATTTAAATAATCTTGATTTAAATATTGCAATTGAATCAAGTTATAGTTTGAAATGGGCAAATGTTCATCAAAAGGTTGTTGGATTGATCACATTGTTAGCTTACAATAAAGGATGCAAATGTGTTATAAAGGTGGGGTTTTATCTACAATTGGTAATATGAGATCAATATGAATGATAATATTACAACCATCTATCATTTTATAGTTGCAAGGTTTGCAATAAAATTATATAGTCTCAAATGGATGCGTGGGGGTTATACATACAATAAATAAGGAAAGAATTGAATGCACCAAGAAGGACTCAAGGCTCACACATCATGAGGATCACTTTAGCAAAAATAAATTTCTCATGAAATAATGTGTTATGAGCCTTTCATTAGTAGGATAGAACCCAAATCCAAAGAGAAATTGTGAGTCACCCTTACTTTGACCATAACTACAGTCAAGAGCTTCCATGATTAAATTTGGTGCAAAGATAAAACCTTGAAAATCTTAGGAGGCTAACTCACTCAACTGAGATGCATTAAGGGACCAATACACTAGTCAAGGTGAATATTTGAACTAGTATACTTCCTCTAGATCCTTATTCTTGTCTCACATTGAATTCAAATGTACCAACTAATTTTTGGTTACATTGATAGTAACTTCTGACATGACACATCCAAGATGATCCTATAGGCTAAATTATGCTCAAAGGGGAAAAAATTTGGAAATGTTTAGAACAAGTGAACTAAGCTGAGAGATGTTAATAAGGACATCATAACAATATGTTAGAGCCATCAATACAGACCCACAAGTTTTTAAATGCATGCACAACTTTCTAGTTTCCTGGGTTCCTAGTAGTCTTATGAAATTGGTGTCCCACCTCTTAGAAATAATAGTCCACCAAGATAAATGAGAGGTGGGGGGTGGGGGGTGGGTGGCGTTGGGGTGAATCAGTTATCTGACAATTAAAAAAATTATCTTCTTAAAATAAACTTAACCATTCTAGTAAATAGCAACCATAATAAGATGCACATAGACAATTACGCTAGATATGTTAACTAGGGAAACCCTTGATCAAAGGGAAAACCTGGTGGGAATGATGCCCACAAGATGATGTACTAATATAAATATTCTTTGTTAAAGTATGGAACCTATTAGGAGTCTATTACAACATTTAGTACATAGAGTCCTTGTTAGGAGACTTTGAATCCCTATTAGGAGATTCCAACCCTATTAGGAGCTGTGCCAACCCTGTTAGGAGTTGTAGTACAATGTATGCAAGAAGAGCCCACTACCCAAACATGCAATTTCAACTACAAGAAGAACTCACTACTCAAATATGCAATTTACTATTATGTTATTCTTTCCATTATTTTTTCAATTAAATCAATCATCGTCAGACCTTGTAGTCCAAATATCAAACCTTAGATCCAAATATCAAACCTCAGATCAGTTAGCAAAGCCTCGACAATGAAGTTTCCTTCACTTCTGCTCTGCTATGCTCAACTTTACATACTGCTCTTACTACTTCTTTTCATCAATCAAAACCATACCATTATATACTTCCATGATAAAGGAAAATATCCTTCCTTTATACCAAGTCCTCAAAAGAATTCCCTGAGTGAGCTGTTAGACCTTCTCAATTAATTATTATAGGACCAAATTAAGAACACGTTACACTTAATGATACCATTAATCTTCTACCTTGCAACTTGAATATATTTCTATACACATAATGCTATGACGAGAGATCTTAGCCATGTCATCACCAACATGTATTCTTTATATCGTCAACCTTGATTCTCAGAATAACAATTCTGCTAAGAGATATAACAAGTTTGCCAGAACATGTCTCTACAAAATCTATCTCAGAACATACATCACCAAAACTTACATAACTTCTTCCAGACTTATCATTTCTTCTTTTGATGTTAACTACATATACTAGATACTCAGAAGTATCTTCCATAACCTCAAATAGTTAGAACACTCAACTAGTTGTCTGTACCAACTTGATCTTTCTATTGTTCTTTTATCAAATCCCATAGAAAATTGCTATGTTGACATCAATGGAAAACTCAGTCATGAATGTAATATATCATCATATCTCAATACTCCCCCATAGGAATATCATTAACATTCATGCTTGCAACAATCTCCCCCATTGGCATTGATGGCAACATAGATGGAAAAAATCTAGTTCCAAGAATACCAACAAAAGACTGTTCATCTTTCTTTTCAAACCCTCTTCATCAATCATTCTCCCCCATTAATATACCTCAATGTGCTTTCTGTCAAATTGTCATTTCATACTTGTTGTACTCGTGCTAAACTTCTCCAAATGTCATGCTATATGCTATTTTTTTGTTGTTTTCCATGCCGAACTTATACCTTAATGTGCTTTCTATCAAATTATCATTGATGCTTGTTGTACTCATGCCAAACTTCTCCAATTGTCATGCTGTATGTTGTTTTTCACTATTTTTCATGCCAAACTTCTCCTCCATTGACATCAATGTAAAAGGTTTCAGCAACTAACTTTACTGCATCAAACTCTACAACAACAGATTCTTACTTAGCTCAAGTGTCCAAAGACACTATTTAAAACAATATCCAACAAGAGTCCTAGATGACTTTGTCCATCACAAATACTCCCCCATACAAGAAGCATCAACATTTAGTCTAGACAATACTAGTGCTCTGTTACACTAGACTGATGCACTCTTGCATTTTCTACTTTGATGTAGGAAGGGGCATAACCCCAAGCATACCTCACAAATATTCAAAAGTCTCTTTGGGAAGATGATTAGTGAATATATTTGCAATCTACTCTTTAGTGGTCACATACTCCAATTTGATTTCCTTTTCTACAACTTTCTCTCTCAACATGTGATACTTAATAGAAATGTGCTTGGTCTTAGAATGCAACATGAATATTTATAGTGCTTGTGTTGTCACAATTTATAGCAACATGTTCATTTATTTCTTTCCTTATATCCTTCAACATTTTTTTTATCCAAATAACTTGATTGCAATTGTTTGCTGTTGCAACATATTCTACTTTTGTTGTACTTTGTGATGTACAATCCTGCTTCTTTCTTAACCAAGAAACCAATCTTCCTCCAAGAAAGAAGGCTCCACCACTGGTGCTCTTTCTATCATCCATACTGCCTACCCAATCTGCATCAGTATAAGCACTTAGAGTGAAATCATTAGATCTATCATACTACAATGCAAACTCAGATATTCCCTTTAGATATCTAAATATCATTTTATCTGCTGCATAATGTGCTTCTCTGGTATCAACTTGAATTCTTGAAACAATTTGCTATATTCAACCTTGTGTGAGTTAGATATTGCAATCCTCCAATCACAGATCTGTACTTCTTCTACTCAACAGTAGGTGTCTCATCCTTTTTAGATAACTTGTGTCTAGTTACCATAGGTGTTCCAATGGGTTTGAATGTTTCCAAACCAAAAATTTTCAATAAATCCTTCAAGTACTTAGTCTGAGAAATAAAGATTCATTCTTTATTCTGTACAATTTGTAATACTAGAAAGTATTTCATCTCTCCTATTGTACTCATTTCAAATTGTTTCTTCATCTCTTCTGTAAAATTCTCACTTTCTTCATCATTTCCTCTAAATATGATATCATCAACAAATATTACCAAAATTATCAAACCACCATCAATTTCTTTCCAATAGATATTACTATTTGCCATACCTTTGGTATATCCAAGCTTTGTCAAATGCTTATCCAACCTTGCATACCAGGTTCTGGGTGCTTGCTTCAAGCCATATGATGCTTTCCTCAATCTACATACTATGTCCTTGTCATTTGTCAAAGGATAACTTTTAGGCTACTCAATATACACATCTTCTTCAAGTTCTCCATTAATAAATGTTGACTTCACATCCATTTGTACACTTTGAATTTCTTTTGTGCTGCATAGGCTAAGAATAATCTTATTGCTTCTATTCTAGCCACTGGAGTATAGGTCTCATCATAGTCTATCCCTTCTTGTCGTGAGTAACCTTTACATACCAATCTAGCTTTGTCCTTACAAATTCACCTTGTTCATTCATCTTGTTCCTAAATACCCATTTAGTCCCTATCACATTCCTGTTTGCTGCTCTGGGAACCAATTCCCATGTCTCATTCTTTACTATCTGATCCAATTCCTCTTTCACAGCTTTTTTTCAATGATCTTTACATGCTTCATCTGCATTCTTAGGCTCAACTTGAGATATTAAACATAGTTCTTCATTGACTCTGCTTCTTGTCATCACATCTTTATCTTTTCTTTTGATGATATGCTTGGATGGGTGATTCTTTATCATGTTCTTTCCTGAAGTAGGAGTTGCTATCTCAACTCTTGGTTCCACTAAAGGTTCCAAGCTTTTTTCCTACATGAGCTCTCTTTCATTCTGCAAATTATTGTTAGTCTCAAGAAATACCTCATCATTCCTTGGCTTAGTAACAACATCATCATCTGAATTGTAATAAACTATTCTCTCCTGTATCCTGAATTTCTCATCAATTCTCACATTTGCACTTTCCATAATAGTCTTTCTTTTCAATGAATAACCAAGAAACATATTTTCATAACTTCTCACATCAAACTTACCAATATCATCATCTCTTTTGATATAACACTTACTCCTAAAAATTCTGAAATACTCAACTATAGGCGAGTGACTAAACCAAAATTCATAAGTTGTCTTGTTTTTGTCTTTCTTGACTTGCACTTTGTTCATAGTACAAACTACTGTATTCACAACTTCTCTAAAAAATGTCTTGGATACCTCATTTTTAGCTAACATAGCTCTTGCAGCTTTTGTAACTGATTTGTTCCTTCTCTTTGCAATGCCATTCTGTTCAGGGGTGCTCGGAGATGATAACTATCTTTTGATTTCATTTTGTTCACAAAAAATGTTAAAATTGATTGAAGTAAGTTCTCCTCCTCTATCTAATCTTAAACATTTAATCTTCATACCAGATTCATTCTCAACTCTATTCTTGAATATCTTAAACTTATCAAATGCTCAGATTTCTCTTTAAGAAATGTAACCCACATCTTTCTAGAAAATTCATCAACAAGAATCATAAAATACCTTTCACCTTATAATCCTTTAGTCTTTGTAGGCCCACTGAGATTTGTGTGCACAATCTCCAACTTTTTATAGTAGTAAACTTCTTGCAGGGAAAAGAAGTTTTGTTATGCTTTGCCAACACACATTCCTTACAAATTGTGTTAGTAGGCTTTACAATCTTTGACAAATCTGTAACTGCCAACAATTGGTATCAAACCAAAGTATCTCCCATAACCTCAGATAGTTAGAATACTCAACTAGGCATTTGCACCAACTTGATCTTTCTGCTGTTCTTATGTAAAATACCACAGAAAAATGCTATGTTGACATCAATGACAAACTCAGTCATGAATGTAACATATCATTATATCTCAATACTCCCCCATAGGAATATCATCAACATTCATGCTTGCAACACTGCCTATATCTTTTGATAAAGGAAGAATTTATGATAACTAAGGGAAGTTTAGAGTACCCTTTTCAAACTTCTTTAAGAATTGTAAGCCTCAAGATCCTAGCATGATGGATCAACAACCTTGAACTTTTAGGTTTGACACTCAAATTAGCTTTCATATTTATGAAATTTTTGGTTTTCTCTTAAAGTCCCCAAAAGACCATGCAAAAAAATCATGGATTTAATTACCCTTTTAGGGTTATCAAAGACCCCAAAGTATCAAAATATCAACCTAGAGGATGATATGACTGTTCATGCCATTTGCATGTGTTTCACAAGGGCTAAAACAACTTGGTTATTGAAGGAAGTGCTAGCTATAGGTATGATCTCCAATACTAAAAAATTGGATCATATTAGGGATCCTAAAAAACTTACAAATCATGAATGTCATCTTCTAGAACACCTTGAGTCAAAGGATATGTTATTGATTTCACAAATTTCCTAGGTGGACACATAGAGATGTCCAAATAGGACATCAATTTTCTATCTTCTACTTGTGTGGCTACAAAAAAAATTACAAAAATCATAAAATAAATCCTACAACCTTGATTCTCTCCAAGGTCCATGGATGGGCACACTTGGGAGATCAAGTTATTAACATATTTTGAACAAAACCCTTGCTACTGAGTGAATCTAGACGTACTGTGACCAAAATCTCAATAACTTCCAACTCCTTTCACTTAAAAACACCAAAAGAATTATAAATGAAAGATTAAAAAATTATCTATGACATTGATTCAACTTCCCACAATAAATAAATAATACAGACCCATACACTGGCCTGCAACAACAAAAAAATAGAAAAAACTATGAAAATTAATTAATTTGTTCTCCAAACTTGATTCTAAAGCCATGGACCTCATTCTTTTTCTAAAACATCCAAAAAATTATCAAAACATAATTTTATTATTTTCCATTGAGTTATTTCATAAAAGACAATTTTTTTGCAAAGTTTCCCACAAGTTGCATAAAGCAATCATGCATGATTCTCCTTGTTGGAAACTTTGATGACATCTTGCCCTTAACATCATATTTTATTTTGATTTGATGCTCTTTCCAACCTTATAATCATTCCTACCTCTATAGAAATAACACATTTTAAAAAAAACAAAACAAAACAAGTCCTAAGTAACTAAGATAAGGTGAGCTTACAAGGATGCCACCTTGTCTTTAACACCACACATAGGATTTTATTGAAAACAAAACACACTTGTAAAAAAAACTTCACATACCTATAAATAAATATTTTAAATAAATTTTTATGCCTTATATGCTCTAAGTTAGAATTTTATTCTTGGCTTGAACTTGGTTCTCAACTTGTACGCTTGGACCATACTCCCTTGAAGAAGAAATCTAAAGTCCATTTGAGATGAGCTATACCATAGAAGATCCAAATTTAGTAATATGGTGTTCCCCGATCCAGATAGCCTTTAATTTTGGTTCATCTTTCTATTTGACTAAGTATTTCTTCTATGTTCTTCTTCTTGTTTTCTTTACCTTGGTGTCCAATATCATTTCCAATTGAGGTTTTGTTGGTTTGGGAAGTGATGCCAAATATAATTCTTATTGCTACATGTTTTGAGAAGGTGTTGTTGGTATTTTTCCCTTATGCGGTGTGAGATTTGCTACATTGAAGGTTGTTGATATGCCAACATCAGGAGGTAGTTGTAGTTTGTATGCATTATGTCCAAATTTCTCCAAAATTGTACAAGGACCTATTTTCCTTGGAAGTAAATTGGCTTGTTTGGTCTTGGGAACCCTTTCTTTATTCAAAATTTCCCATACGAGATCTCCTACTTCCAAATTAAGTTCTCTTCTTTTCTGATTTGCAACTTGTTTTTACTTAAGGGCTTATTGTTGTAGCTTGGTTTTCACCTCATCATGCTCCTCTTGACTACTGTAGCAAACTTTTTAGAATCATCTCTATTTGGTGCATCTTTGGGTAACTCTCTTAGCTCAAGGATACCTCTAGGATGCATCCCATACATAATTTGGAAAGGGGTCATGATTCTACTTTTGTTAATGGTGTCATTGTAGGAGAATTCCACTTGAGACAAGGTGAAATCCCACTTATGAACATGTTGTCTAGTTAAAAACCTCAATAGATTACATAAGGATCTATTAAATTCTTAGGTTTTCCCATCAATTTAAGGGTGATAGGTTGAAGAGAAAGATAAATTTGTTCCCAATTTCCTCCACGAAATCCTCCAAAAATGTCCTACAAAATTGGCATCCCAATTTGACACAATTTTCATTAGTAACCCATGGATTCTAACTATGTCTTTGAAGAATAATTTGGTATAATAAGAGACATCACTATAAAATCCCTTTAGTTTTTTTGGTAACCCCATTAAAAAATCCATGCTAACTCTCTCCCAAGGTCTTGAGGGGATCGAAAGTGGTTGATATAATCCAACATTGGTGGTTCTTTCCTTATACTTTTGACACATAGTGCATTCTTCTAGAAATTTTCTAACATCTACTTGTATTCTTGGCCAATAATAATGCCTCATAACTAGCTCGAGAGTCTTGTCTAGACCGAAGTAGCTAGATAATGCTCCACTATGTTTCTCTTTGATAATTTTGGTCCTTATTGAACCTTTAGAGACACACAACTTCCCTTATCTAAATAAGAGACCCTCTTGAATTAAATAATCAGAAAATTCATGATTATACTTGTCACTAAATTTAGTACATACCTTGTAGATTTCAGAAAAGTCTCCATCAGTGGCATACATGTCCTTCATAGATGTGATTCCCACATGTTTTAGGTGTATCTTAGATGTTGTTAACATTCTCCTACTTATATATTTAGCCACCTTGTTTGTAAATCCCTTTGTGTACTTGATTGAAGAGGTATAAGCTTGGAGAGCCTCGGCCCACTTCATGTTCCGATGGCTTAAATTCTCTTGACTGTTGATAAAACCAAGGGCCTAATTATTAGTGTATACGACAATGTTTATTGGCAATAAGTAGTGTCTCCACTTCTTTAAGGAATATTATATTGCATACATCTCAAGATAATGTGAAGAGTACCTCTATTTTTCCTCATAAGGATTTTCACTAAAGAATGCAACGAGTTTTCCTTCTTGATTAAGTACTACCCCTGTAACAACATGACTTGCAATACACTCAATCTAAAAAATATTGTTGAAATCAGGAAAATCAAGGATTGGTCTTTCTACTGCTTTTTTCTTTAGCAACTCAAATGCTTCATCTGCTTCTTTTGTCAAAATAAACTTGCACTTTTGTCTAGATTTGATTGTGTCGAGAATTGGAGCACAAGTATGACTAAAACCTCTAATAAACTTCTTATAAAATGTTTCCAATCTATGGAAACTTCTGACTTCTCCCATTTATTTTGGTGTAGGCCATGTGAGGATAACATTAACTTTATTTTGATCCATTTTTAGATTGTCTTGAGAGATGACAAACTCAAGATAGGCGATCTCTTCTTTTATAAACATACACTTCTCCATGTTGATCATGAGCTTCTTCTCTCACAAAATTTTCAAGACTAACTCTATGTGTTTCAAATGACCCCCCTAAGTGTCACTGAAATGAGTATGTTATCTAAGTATACAATAAAAAATCTTCCTGTGAAATCCTTGAGGACCTCATTAATGATCCCAATTAAGGTACTAGGTGCATTGGAAAGCCCAAAGAGCATTACCTTCCATTCATAAATACCATCATTAATTGAAACACTATTTTCACTCATCCCCATGTCTGATCCTAATATGATGATATCCATCTTTTAAATCAAAATTTGAAAAGTATCTAGCATTCCCCAAATAATCCAACAAATCTTCAATTCTTGGCATTGGAAACTGATATCTGATGGTAATCTTATTATGGGTTCTTGAATCAAGTCATAACCTCTAGGAACCTTCCTTTTTTGGTGCTAATACAACCAATACATCACAAGGTCTTAAAATTTTACCAATCAATCCTAAATCTAACAACTCTTTCATTTTTCATGCCATTTTCTCATTCTTTTGTGGGGTGAGTTTACAGTCTACCTTATTTGGTAATGTAGCTCTAGGAATTAAGTTAATGCAATGGTTGATGTCCCTCATGGGTGGAAGTGTTTTGGGAATTTCATTAGCTATCACATCCTTATATTTATAAGGTAATTCTGTAATTTCTGGTTCTGCCTTATACTTCATGCTAGTGGCCTTGTCTAGCTACAAACACAAGTCTTTTGCTCTTGCCTTATCTTGCTGCTCATTGGTTTTGTCATTCATATTAGATATATTATCTTTTAGGATAGGAATTAGTGCAAAAGTGGGCTTTTTTTCCCTTTCATCTCTTTGAGAAATTCTTTCTTTCCTAAGATCATAATCATAGCTTCCTCATTTTCTCCTTCTATCAAAGGAAACAATCCTATCACTTTACTGTCCTTAATTAAGGAGTATGTTTTTCTTGTCTCATCATGTTGGGCTTTCAGGTCAAATTGTTATGGTCAACCAAAAAAAAGATGACAAGTATCCATATTAACCACATAAAACAAAAATTTATCCTTGCAGGCACCTATTTGGAACTCTACCCAAGATTTCTCTTCCACTAAAGTTTGCTGACCCTTATTCAACCAAGAAACTTTGTAGGGAAAAGGGTGTGGTACACTTCTATACTTCAACTTCTCTACCATTTTCAATGAAGCAAAATTCTCACTAGATCTCAAATCAATAATTACTTTGCATACCTTTCCATTGGACTTGCAATTGGTTCTAATAATAGACTTCCTTTGGGAAATGTCCTTGGGAGTTGATATCTTGAGTAAAGTTCTCCTCCTCATCAATGCTTCTCCTTGTTATGGATAGCCATAAGAGTAAGGGATGGTTTTAATTTCTTGAGCTAAGTGTGACCTTCTTTCTCTATGAGGATTTCTGCCTACCCTTGCAACACAATTGTGTTCCATGTGACCTTGGTTATAGTTATAGCACTTAATTGGGCCACCACTTCTTCTTGGTGATCCACCTCTAAAGCTAGGCCTTCTACCTTTGAAATTTCCTCTAAAGGAATAAAATAGGTTTCCATATTGATTTGGCTATGTTTGGGATTGAAAATTTGGGCTTCTTCCTCTAAATGAGCCTCTACATTTGAACGATTTCCTTCCTCTACCCCTATTTTTGATTTCTTGTC
The DNA here is from genome assembly GCA_028749045.1 of Cupressus sempervirens. NCBI lineage: Eukaryota > Viridiplantae > Streptophyta > Pinopsida > Cupressales > Cupressaceae > Cupressus > Cupressus sempervirens. Next base: position 696,423,333 of record CM053783.1, read on the forward strand.
TCCTTTTGATCTTCTCTTCCACTTTTATGGTAAGATGATAACAATTTTCCACAAAATATGTAATTCTTCTTGAAGGTTCATCCTTAGTCCATTTAAATATCTTGCTACCTTGACAGATTTAGGTTCTTGGATTTTGGATTGAAGACTTAACTTTTGAAACTCTTCTATATAAGAATGAACATCCATATCTCTTTGCCTTAACTTTTTCCTTCTTTGATGTAGTTGAACCTCATAGCTCTTTGGGATATAAGTTTTCCATATAAGAATTAACATCCATATCTCTTTGCCTTAACTTTTGAAACTCTTCTATATAAGAATTAACATCCATATCTCTTTGCCTTAACTTTTTCCTTCTTTGATGTAGTTGAACCTCATAGCTCTTTGGGATATAAGTTTTCCAAGAGACAATCTTGTTCTTGTGTTCCTTAACCCTTTCTTCTTGTACAAAATTCCACCATGTAAGGTTTGCACCCTTCATCTTGAACTTAATGAACTTAACTACTTGTTCCTTTGAAACCATTTCACACTCAAACTAGTTCTCTACTGCTTCAATCCATTCTATGGCTGCTTTTGCATCCATTTTTCCAGTTAGGATAGATAATTTAGTGGATTTTCCTCCCAAATCCTTCAAAGCTTTAATGAATGACCTCTCATGTTCAATAAATTTTTCCTCTTCATCCCCAGGGACTTCTTCCTCATCTTCTTCTTCTTTCACTTCTATCTTCTCTTCTTTCTTCTCAACCACACTTTCCATTTGTTCCAACTTATTTGCCAATTTCCATTTGTTCCAACTTAATGAACTTAACTTAACTTTTGAAACTCTTCTATATAAGAATTAACATCCATATCTCTTTGCCTTAACTTTTTCCTTCTTTGATGTAGTTGAACCTCATAGCTCTTTGGGATATAAGTTTTCCAAGAGACAATCTTGTTCTTGTGTTCCTTAACCCTTTCTTCTTGTACAAAATTCCACCATGTAAGGTTTGCACCCTTCATCTTGAACTTAATGAACTTAACTACTTGTTCCTTTGAAACCATTTCACACTCAAACTAGTTCTCTACTACTTCAATCCATTCTATGGCTGCTTTTGCATCCATTTTCCCAGTTAGGATAGATAATTTAGTGGATTTTCCTCCCAAATCCTTCAAAGCTTCAATGAATGACCTCTCATGTTCAATAACTTTTTCCTCTTCATCCCTAGGGACTTCTTCCTCATCTTCTTCTTCTTTCACTTCTATCTTCTCTTCTTTCTTCTCAACCACACTTTCCATTTGTTCCAACTTATTTGCCAATTCTACCAACTTCTCTCTCAACTCCCTATTCTCTCTCTACTAAAAATCATGTTGATCTTCAAATTTTTTGGCTAATTAAACATTGGTCATCATGTTACTACTTCTTACTGATGAACTCTAAGATGACATAAAAAACTCTCGTAAGCTTTGATACCACAAATAATACAGAGATCAAACCTTGGAAATCTCAAGAGGCTAACTCACTCAACTAAGATGCATCAAGAGATCAATACACTAATTAAGGTGAATATATAAACTAGTATACCCTCTCTAGATCCTCATTCTTGTCTCACTTTGAATTCAAACAACAAACTAGTTTCTGGTTAAATTCACAATAACTTATGACATGGCACATCCTAGATGATCCTACAGGCTGAATTCTAGTCAAAGGGGAAAAACTTGGGAAATGTTTAGAACTGGTGAACTAAGATGAGAGATGTTGATAAGGACATTAAAACAACATGTTAGAGCCATCAACACAAATCCACAACTTTTTAAATGCATGTACAACTTTCTAGTTGCTTGAGTTCGAGGTAGTCTTATGAAATTGGTGTCCCACCTATATGTTTTGATAAAGGAAGAATTTATGGAAACTACGGGTAGTTTAGAGTACCCTTTTCAATCTTCTTTAACAATTGTAAGCCTCAACATCTTATCATGATGGATCAACACCCTCAATTTTTTAGGCCCGACACACAAATTAGCCTTCCTATTTTTGATTTTCTCTTAAATTTCCCAAAAAGACCATACAAAAAATTATATATTTGGATACCCTTTTTAGGATTATTGAAAAAAACATAGTATAAAATTCTCAACCTAAAGGATGATATAACTGATCATGTCATTTGTATGTGCTTCACAAGGGTTAAACAACTTGGTTAATGAAGGAAGTCCTAGCTATAGGTATGATTTCCACTCCTAAAAAGATGCATCATCTTAGGGATCCTAGAAAGATCTCAATCCTGACTTTTAACTTCTAGAACACCTTGAATCAAAAGATATATTTTCGATTTCATAAATTTCCTAGGTGGACACATAGAGATGTCCACCTAGGACATCAATTTTATGTCTTCTAGCTGCATGACTATAATTTTTTATATACAAAAATCATAAAATAAATCCTATTTCTTTGATTCTCTTTAAGAGCCATGGATGGGCATAGTTGGGAGATCAAGTTATTAAGATATTTTGAAGTGAATCTAGAGCTATTATGACCAAAATCTCAATAAATTTCAGCTCCTTTGACTTAATAACACAAAAAAAATTCTAAATGAAATATAAAAACATTATCTAAGACATGCAGGCAACTTCCTACAGTAAAACAACAATACAGATTTGTACAATGGCTCGCAGCAACAAAAATGCAGAAAAAACTATGAAAATTGATTATTTGGTTCTCCAAACTTGGTTTTATAGCCATGGACCTCATTATTTTTTAGGGTTTCTAGTCTAAAATGTCCAAGAAAGTATCAAAACATTCTTGGATCAGTTTCCAATGTGTTCTTTTACAAAAGATAATTTTTTTGCAAAGTTGCCCACAAGTTGCATAAACTAATCATGCAAGATTCTCCTTTTTGATAACTTTCATGATGTGTTGCACTTAACATTTTTTTTCTTTGATGCTCTTTCCAATCTTATAATCACACCTACCTCTATAGAAATAAAAAATATTTTAAACTAAACTAAATAAAAATGATTCCTGAGTGACCAATGATAAGGTGAGCTTATGGGGATGCCACCTTGTCTTTGCCACCACACAGAGTATTTTATTGAAA